>LR738712.1:227148748-227162578 GCA_902687465.1 Secale cereale
CGGTTTGTCGCCGCCCCGGTCATCCCTGTAGCCCCCCCTATTCCGAGCTTTTTCTCCCGCAATCCCGACGCCACCGCCCCACCACCTCCAGCAACCACCGCCCCCACCCTGAAACCTAAGATAGATAGTGGGGTACCTCTCCGGCGATCCCCCTCCCCGCTGCGGTTGGTTCTTCCTTAACTTCGGCAAGCCCACCCACCCCCTGAAAATGGACTGACCGAAAAGTCGATTCAGTCAACTGAAGTGTAGCTAAATCGGAGCAGCATCGCAAGCTAGAGCAAGAGCGAGAGCAGCAGCGCAAGCACGAGCAAGAGCAAGAGTAGACCAGGCAGGGGACCGAGAGCAAGAGCAGAGCAGCAACGCGAGCGAGAGCTAAAGCAGCAGCAGCTCCTACTGATGTGGACGTCGCCACCGATGGAGTGACGCCGTGGAGGAAGTGGCCGGCGACGCAGCCGTGGATGGAGCCGCGCCGTGTCGGCTCGGGACTGAGCGCCGGCAGCACCGTGAGATCGAATCAAGAAGAAAATGCGGCGATGTACAACCTCTTTGGTGGTGCCAATTAGGCCGCAGCTTCATCCGAGGAAACAGTGATGATGATGCGCTTCCGGTCGTGTAGGTGAAGACATCGGTGTGGGAATGGAGGTGGCGCGAAAGACGAGGGGAACATTGGGGTAGCTCCTTGGAGGTGGAGGATGGGGTGACTGAACCGGCGGGACGACCAGATCGACGATGGATCCTTGTCCGGTATGGTGGATGAGGGACGTCGAGGTGTTGCGGTGGGCGACATCGTCGGGGAAGAGGCTCCGGCTGGTTGGCTCACAGAGGAGGGTGTGGGGCTTCGTGGGTTTTGGCGGCCTCGGTGTACGAATGGGTGGGCAGATGGGATAGGAGTGGGGAAGCATGGCTTAGGGATGCACTTGTCCGAAATGTGGGGTAAGTTATAAAAGTACCCCCACCGATTTGAGGCGGTTCTTTCGGTTCAAGGGTATCACGAGCATTTCGTGTGTCGGGATTTCACAGGAGGTGGGAGTTTTCGCGCGCGTTGAAATTTTGGAATAGCAAGGCGCGGGTTGAGATGGAGGGAGTTGTCGGAGCACAACTAGACAAAGATATATCTTAAATATTTCGGGCTAACAAGGCGCGGGTTGAAATTTCCGGACAAGCCTAACGTCTACTGTACCAAATCAATTCGCACTACAAATGTCATTCAACACTTTGAATTCATCTTATGTTCAATTAATATATTTCGCTACGTCTATAATGCATGCAACCTAGTACTCAAATAAATGTTTTAGTCCATTCCAAACGTATATACTACTGCTTCAATATGAACTAATTTTGAATTCGTTTCTCCATTTGAATAAGATCTACAATAATGATTGTTGTCAAGTCAAAGCATTTGAATTCGTTTCTCTGTTTTAATAATATCTACAATCGTCGTTATTGTCAAGTTAACCCATCGTTTGTGTATTATCTTCACATCACACCACATAATTAGTCTTGAGTTACATATGAACTATGTATACTATATGAACTCGAACTCGATTTTTTGAATCCACTTTATGTTAATTTGCATATGTTTAAAACACTATGATCTCCTATTCAAATATATGAATCCACTTTCATATCAAATTATGATCTTTATTAGTCTCTTACACCCACACAATCATCTAACCTTTGTAGCTACCACTAACTTTCTCTCGTGCATGCACACGCCCTCCTCGCCCTCCCCCTCCCTCAGCATTCTATCCATCGAGCACATTCATTTTGTTTTCTTTAGGTGGTTCTCCCACAGTATCCACAACTCCTTTCCGACACACACCGATCGATAAACCACTCCAGCGATGTCTGCCTACAACATACACATGCACCTTCAATCTCCTCCTTTATGTCTCCCTGCCTCGTGTCTCTCATACGGTCCCACACACGTGTAAACTCTCGCCCCTCTTTTCATCGATCTCACAACCACACACTCCTCCCCCTATATAGCTAGTAGCTGGGCCTCTCGCACCACCTCCTACCTCCATTCTCTCTGTGTATCCGTCTCGTCGACCCTTATTTGCCTCTAACAAATGGACGTACACCGACCGATCTCCCGCTATACATATAGCTAGCTAGGTCCTTATAACTCGTTTTCCCCACGCGACGATCGATCTACCTCATTAGTTATGTCTCTCCCTTCCTCCGACAAACAACAATTGATCTCCCGATCTAGTTAGGTTTGCTTACCAAACACATGGTTCCCCTTCATCATCCATGGATATGTCCCGACAGATCTATCACGCACAGGCACACACAGAAACACATACCCACTCTTATTGATAATATTGCAGTTCCACCCTTAGTTTGTCTGGTAGGCCTCTCCCACCATCTTCAAGAAGCAACTCCATCACCCATCCAACACTCTACCCCTCTCCCTCTCTCTCTCTCTCCTATCTTTCTCTCTGTGTCCCATCCTATTTCCCATCCTTCAGTTATGCATGGATGTCGACCGATCTCCCTCAAGACATAGCTGGGTCTCTCCTTCTCAACACATATACGAGTCGTTCTACCTCTATAGTTAGGCCTCTGACTACCCCTCCCCAAACCCCCTCCCACACACACACACCGATACATCAAGCGCTCTAGTCATGTCTCCCTACCACACACAAACTTGACATGTGCCCTCTGACGTTCCGGTAGCTAGGTTAGTCGCCATATATCTTTGACTTGCACACACACACAATTTCGATGGCTCTCTTCATCGATCTCGCACCCACCCACTTGATCATCTCTTCGACTCTATCGATATCTATGACCCCTCCCACTCTTCTCGTGGATCACCGGACCCTCTATATATGATATGGATAGGCCTCCATTTCACACACATTGCATGCAATTTTTTTTCCAGATGTCATCGACACATATTCCCACAAATACATTCACGAAATCAACCTCCCCCCCCCAAAACAAAAAACACTCACGAACACACACAAGCCATTTGTCCAGGTTTGTATCTCTCACACACACCCACGTAGGTGGGGGACGTGCACGAAGAGAAGAGGTGCACGCACGGTGCACGTACTCCCGTCTCTTTCCCACCACACTCGCGCGGGTACACGGTGCAGCTCATTTCTGTACCAAAAGGCAGCCCAAGTGGTAACTTGACACGTGTACTGGTTGTCCACTAGATGGAGGGAGGATCGTCTACGAGCAATATTAAAAACATAGCCTGCTGCAAGCTCTATCTTTGTGCCACCTCACTTATAGCCAACCTAAAAGCCCATTCATATAATAGTTGTTGGCTCTATACATCATGTAGTTAATGCTTGACCCCACTTTCTTCTCTCACAAAGTGCATTGGAGCTTGTGCTGCAACTGGCTACAAGTTTACATCCCACTCCTATTCTCTCTCCTCTCCTCTCTCTCCTCCACATTATCATAAATCTGAGGTGGCAACCCTTATAGCCCGCTTACATCAACCTATTATACTTGCTCTACCACGGGTGAATAAACAAATTGCGACTTGACGCGTTATGTTAAAAAAGAGGCAAACCATGGCCGTGTTTGGATACTCTAACATAGTTAGAGTTAGAGTTATTTTCTAACCCACTCTAACTCAAATAAGCATCTCTCTACCGAGATAGTTGGGTTAGATGGAACTAACCAACTCTAATCCTACCTGTTTGGATACTTTTGGGTTATTTAATCCCCTAACTAACCCAAACTAGCTCTAACCCCATGATCCATATAGGGCTCATGTGGAGCTTACCTTAGAGGCAAGGCTCTATGCACTGGAGTTCTTTTGATGTGTCCCATCAACTCGCAGAACGAGGAGAAGCTTGCTTAGTATGCCGTCTCCCCTGCCCACGGGCGCGATGGCTCACAAGACGAGGTGAAGCTTGCTTACTACGCCTTACGCCCGCTCCCTCGCCCACACGCGCGGTGTCTCACAGGACGAGGAGAAAATTTTACTACTCCCTCCGTTTACTCCTCGTCCCTACTACCTTGGTTAGAGAGATTATCATATTGTTTGGAATATATATGTCCTTTAGTAGATTTCAATATGAACTACTAGTACATACTCCAAACACCGATGTATATAGACGTATTTTAGAGTGTAGATTCACTCATTTTGCTCCGTATGTAGCATAAAGTTGAGATACATATTTTGGAACGGAGGGAGTACATATTTGCTATGATCTGTCAATCATTGAGATGCAATAGCATGCATGTTAGTATCCTTTGTATTTGATGAAATGTCGCACCGGGTGAAAGCGCTGTATATCGACTAGAGGGGGGTGAATAGGCGATTTTTCGGTAAGTCTTCAAAACATGGAAGTTTCGAAGACAAACGATAGAACCGATCCTATTTGTATGCAGCGGAAGGTAGACAACACTAGACAAGCCATAGTCAAGTATTCAATGAAGTGAAAGCACGAAGACTAATAGCTGCAAGGCAGTATGGATCAGGATGGAAGATTGTATGAAGCCAGTCAGAACAAGTAGTCACACAGTGAAGTCAAACAGATAAGGCAAGCAGGCAATGACTTCACAAAGACAGACAGTAAGTAAAGAGAAGGAAGGGATATAACTAGTAACTTGGGAAAGACAGTGATTTGTTCGACCAGTTCCAGTTGCTGTGATAATTGTATGTATGGTTAGGAAGGCTGAGATTTAACTCAGAAGACCGCGTCTTCACCTTATTCCCCTTGAGCTAAGGACACCCAGTCCTCGCCCAATCACTCTAGTAAGTCTTCAAGGTAGACTTCCAAACCTTCACAGACTTCATTCACCGGCGATCCACAATGACTCTTGGATGCTCAGAACGCAACGCCTAACCGGATGGAGGATTCATAGTCCTCAAGTGTAACAAGTCTTCAGATCACGCGGACAGAAAGACTTCAGTGATGCCAAACACTCTTTGGCTCTGGGTGTTTGGGCTTTGTCCTCGCAAGGATCTCTCTCTCAAATGCTTCGGAGGTGGGTTGCTCTCAAACGACAAAAGTCGTGTACTTACAATGAGCAACCACCTATTTATGGTGTAGGGGGTGGGCTATTTATAGCCAGTAGGAAACCCGACCTGATTTGTCCTAAATGACCCTGGGTCACTAAGGAACTGACACGTGTTCCAACGGCCAGATTTCAAACACACGCGGCAACTTTACTTAGGCTACAAGTAAAGCTGACTCATCCAGCTCTGGATAAGATTTGCTCTCATTGTCTTCGCTTGAAGACATAGGATTTGGTTGAGCATCACTTCAGTCACTCTGACTTTGTTCAATTGGACCCCACTTAACAGTACGGTGGTTCCTATGACTCAACAAAGAAGAAAAGGAAACAATGAAACGTCTAAGTCTTCGCGCTCCATAGTCTTGACACAATGTCTTCTCTTGTCAGAGTCTTCAATATGAATATCTTCACATACCACCATTGTCGTCAATGTCTTCATACATTTTTAGGGGTCATCTCCGGTAGGTAAACCGAATTAATGAGGGACTACTACCTGTGTTATCCTGCAATTCTCAGAAACACATTAGTCCCTCAACCAGGTTTGTCGTCAATACTCCAAAACCAACTAGGGGTGGCACTAGATGCACTTACAATCTCCCCCCTTTTGGTGATTGATGATAAACTGGTTGAAGTTATCAACGGGGATAAAAGTATGTGAAATTGTAAAGGATAAAGGTATTGTCGTCATAAGTAGCAAAAGGCTCCCCCTGAAGTTGTGCATATAAGTAATTTGCTTTTGAATGCAAATGCACATAGCAGGTTGTACTTGTGGAGATCCTCTTCAACTTATGAAGACAATTCATCATGCACAATTGATATGTCGAATATAATGATATGCATAATGAGAAATGGACGTCTGCAAAATTACTAAGTGCGGAATTTATCGTCGCACATGCGGATTTTATCATCGCATCACAGAGTACCAAAAAACATAGCAGACGACCATCAAGTTCAAGTGTTACAACTCAAAGAACCAAATGTAACAAAAGCGAGAGTTGTAAACACTAGGCAAAATATAAAGCACCCGCCCATATGGACCCTTTTGTCAGTAAGGACCAAAAAGGTTTGAAGACACGGAGCCTCTACTCGTTCCCAGAAGGAGTAGGAGAAGATGCAGGGTCGGCGTTGGTGTTTGGCGGTGCAGAGGTACTTGGAGCAGTGTCGACATGCCCAAAGGAGGAGGTGATGAGGTAGCATCATCTTGATCATCGATCACTCTGGCATTTACCGTTGCAGCAGAGGAGGAATAATCAGAGTCTTCAAGAGACGGAGCAAGACAACATTCCTTGGGGGAGTGGTGTCAAACTTGAATCTTTTAGTGAAGCCATCATCTTGAAGATCTGCTTCAGCACTGAGCAATGTCGAACTCTTCATGACCTCCGACAAGTTTCATGTGCAACAAAGGCATTCTTGGTGGTAAGGTTGCGAATACGATTGACGTCCACCAAGAGGCTTTGCATCTGTCGCTTCAGCCAGCAGTGATGCTTATCCTGTTTCTGATGTAAGGTAACGAGAAGTTCTCGGTCATTGAGAACACGAGATCGCTTCCGAGGCCTTTGGGCAATGGTGCTCTCAGTAGCTTTAGTCGGTGCACGGTGAGGTAAGCGAGTATGTCCAGGCAGAGGATAAACATGAGTAACTGCTTGACTCCTTCAATGGGCTGAGTGAAGCTTTGGTGATCAACATTGTGAAGATAAACAGGCTCTTTGGCAGGCTCTGGGTATATGGCTTCAACTGACATATCAACCTGTGTCGGTGTACTAAGATAGGGGTACCTTAGTACCCCAACTTGTGCACGGGCAGTAGCAGCTTCCCGCGGCAGGGCTCACCACGTGCTCGCCGGAGACCTTTCTGATCCATATAAAGCCATTCAAAAACAAAGTATACAAGACAGAAGATCAAGGCCCCGGCAAGTGGAGCTTGCCGGGAAGGCCGTCCCTGGCTCAAGATTATATCATTAACACAAGACCCTGGCAAGAGGAGCTTGCCAGGAAGACCAGAAGACTGCATCTTAGAAGACATACCTCGGTGCGCCCTGCGCCCCGGCAGGACCCGGGGAGCGACAAGCTCCCGGGTCCGGCAAGATCAAGCCCCGACAAGGTGCTTGCCGGGGGAAGCCTGCGCTGTGTGCCCACGCTCCAGCTCATCGGCCCACGCGTTGCCTTGGGGCCCTTCCAGGGACGCGTGGCGGATGGCTGTGCAGCCTGGGGGACACGGTGGCACTCCACGGTGACGAGGCTACCGCCGTGGGGAAAGGAGACGCATGGACGGGTGCTTTTGGAGACTATGGTGACGGGCATTTAATGCCCTTGTCCCCCACTGTCAAGGTTAGGTGAAGATCACTGTTCATTCACTGTTCATGCACTGTTCCCGCACTGTTACAACTACCACCAAAGTTACATTTTTGCCCTCCTCTACGTTGACACCTGTCGGTGACCCCTTGAGCTATAAAAGGAGGCCCATGCACAACGTAGAAAGGGTTCGGAACCTAGACAGCTCTCTTGCTCGGTGTAGCTAGTTCTTCGAGCTCCCGAGCCCAAGAACTCAATACAATCTAAGCAGGAGTAGGGTTTTACGCGTCCGCGCGGCCCGAACCTGGGTAAACTGCCTGCGTGTGCTCTTCGATCCGCTCTTTGTGCTCCCTCCGCTCCCTCACCGCAACGTACATGGGGCTCCGGTCCCATAGGTGTTCGTGGTGGACAGTTTCCCCCGACATCTTTGGCGCGCCAGGTAGGGGGTGTCGAGGTTGTGCGAACCTGATCCGGTGCTCACGCGGGCGCATTCTTCATCAACCTCTCCAGCTTCACCAACTTCATCAGCAACAACAACATGGCCCCGAAGAAGAAGGCTACGGAGGTCGGAGGCCCATCTGCGTCGATTCCACCGCCACCAGAACCAACGGTGGGTGGAGGAGACGCTGGCGGAAGGGTGGTCGCCGGCGAGGAAACTCACGGCACCGCCAAGTCCAAGGACAAGACGGACGACCGGGCAAACTCCAAGGCCTCGGTCTCCATAGACGCGCCACGTCCTTCTCAGCAGACGACAGACCAACAGCGCCGTGGTACAGGAGGTACCATCCGCTTGCTGGGCCAAGGACATGTCGGAGGATCGCGGGATGCTCAAGGCCATCGTCCTGGCACGAGCAAGGCGCGGTCGCCGGGGCGGTAGGCAGCTCCTTCTAACCCTGTTAGAAGTCCGAGCATATCTCGCTCCTCGCACCGCTCGCCACCGCTCCCCTCCTCTCCAGCAGAAACTCTCGCAAGAGCGCAACTGCTCCTCGATTTCCCTCCAGCGGCAGACAAGGCCGAAGACTGGAGGGCAACAATCCAAAGCCTCATCGCCTTCGCCAACAACGACACACCGCAGCAGCCGGCGACATCGCGGCCACGGCAAGTCGACCAGGCGAAGGCCGACAGCGACAAGACCGTCGGGGGTGCGACCACCGTGCACTCCCCGCCGCGAAAGCAGAAGACGCCACCCCGCCGGATTAACGTCGACGACGACTCCACGGCGTCGTCGGATCCGCGGGCTCGTCGGGACCAGCGCCAAGTCCTTGACGATCGGCGGCAAGAAGATGCTCGAACGACGATCGAGCGTCGACGAGAAGCCCGGCGACAATCGGATCAGCGTGCTGGGACCGCTGTCGACACGCACGCGCCCGGTGAGCCAGGAGACTTGCCGTACACGGCAGGTTGCCCCGCGTTCACCCGTGAGCTGCGGCGCGTCCAGTGGCCCAGCATGAAAAACTTCAAGCCCGACGTACCCGAGAAGTACGACGGCAAGACACACCCCTCAGAGTTCCTCAGCATCTACACCATCGCGGTGCAAGCTGCCGGGGGACGCGACGAGAAGATATTGGCCAACTACTTCCCGCTGGTGCTTAAGCCAAACGGCCGTTCTTGGCTTATGCACTTGCCGGAAGGCTCCATTTCTTCGTGGGCGGATCTGTGCCACCAATTTGTTGGCGCCTTCACAGGCGGCCACAAACCCCACGGCCAGGAGAGTGATCTCCACATCTTGGCCCAGAAGGAAGGAGAATCCCTGCGCAAGTACATTCAACGGTTCAGCCGCGTGCATCACAATATTCCCGACGTCCACCCCGCCGCGGTTATCAGCGCGTTCCACCAGAACGTGCGTAACCGTCGCATGCGGGAAGAGATGGCCATGACCAAGATACGGGATGTCAGTGAGCTCTACGCTCTGGCTGACAAGTGCGCGCGCGCCGAAGAGGGGAGGAGACTCCCCGGAGAGGATGCTGGCGCAGGGGGAAGCGACAGCGAGGATGCCGCCCCGGCAAAGAAGAGCCGGCGGCGGAACAACAGAAAGAAGAAGAGCAAGGAAGTGCTGGTCGTCGAGAAGTCCGGCAAGGAGGCTCCCGCCAAGACAGCACAGGCTGGCGGCTCCGGCAAGGAGCCTGCCCCTATGGCGGCAGCCGACAAGCAGGACGGCTCCGACAAGCAATATTGCAAGATCCACCGCACCAAGGGCCACGACCTTTCGAACTGCAAGCGAGTCGAGTACCTCGTAGAGCAGCAGAAAGCTGAATACGAGCGGCGCGACAAGGAGAAGGCTCAAAGTGGCGGAGGAGAGCCAAGCAAGAAGCGGCCATTCAACGGCCGGGGAGGACGCAGCGGCAAGGTGATCGACCTCCCCGGGGCCGCGACAAGGATGAGGAGGAAGACGACGACGACGACATGGAGGAAGGTGATAACAGCGAGCAGGAGTTCCAGAAGGCCACAGAAGTTCTGTGTGTCGACGGAGGCGCCTCTCTGCACGCTTCCCACCGCCAACTCAAGCAGTGGGTGCGGGAAGTAAACGCAGCAGAGCCGCCCGTCGAGTCACGCAGGCTCCTGAAGTGGTCCAGCACGCCCATCATTTTTGATCTTGAGGATCACCCTGACCGCACCACGGCGGTCGGGTGCTTGCCGATGTTGGTCTCGCCAACCATCCGCAACCTCAAGGTCACCAAAATGCTGGTTGACGGCGGGGCCGGCCTGAACTTGATCTCCTCGGCTGTGATCAAGAAACTCCAGATCCCAGACAGCGAGCTCGAAGAAACCGGTTCGTTCCAAGGAATAAACCCGGGAAGGAGCAAGCCGAAGGGGAAGATCACTCTGCCAGTGACCTTTGGCGGGGAACTCAACTTCAGGACGGAGAGGATAACCTTTGACGTGGCCGATATCCCATTGCCATACAATGGGATACTTGGACGTCCTGCCCTCGCCAAGTTCATGGAAGCTTCTCACTACGCCTACAATGTACTCAAGATGCCGGGGCCGCTAAGCGTCATCTCTGTCCCTGGCGACAAGAAGGACGCGCTTATCTGCGCCGACAAGATATACCGGGATGCAGCAGCCGCGGCGGAGAGCAACACACTTGTCGCTGAAGCTCCCGGGGAGAAGAAGACCAAGACCAAGTCCGGCAAGTGCTCTGGGGCCCACTCCGGCAAACGCACCTCTTCGGAGTGCTGCGCTGCCGTCGAGGACGTTCCATCGAGCTCCACCGGCAAGTGCAAGAAAGGGATGGCCGCTCCACCGGCAACCAAGAAGGTGTCCGCCAAGGAGGACGGCACTGGTGGTACCTTCACCATCAGTGCTACACTTGATAACAAATAGGAAAGCGCGCTCGTTGCCTTCCTGCGGGCGAATGTCGATGTGTTTTCCTGGCAACCATCTGACATCCCCGGCGTTCCCAGGAAGGTAATTGAGCACAAGCTTGCTGTTTGTCCTCATGCGCGGCCCGTCAAGCAGAAGGTCAGGAAGCAAGCCGTGGAGCGCCAAGAATTCATTGCCGAAGAGATCAAGAAGCTAGAAGCAGCGGGGCTTGTTAGAGGCGTGATCCATCCCACTTGGTTAGCGAATCCAGTTGTCGTGCGTAAGGCCAACAGGAAGTGGAGACTGTGTATAGACTTCACTGATGTGAATAAAGCATGTCCCAAGGATCCATTTCCCTTGCCGCGCATTGACCAGATTGTTGATTCAACCGCTGGATGTGAGCTGCTCTCCTTCCTTGATGCATACTCAGGCTACCACCAGATTTTTATGGCCAAGGAAGATGAAGAGAAGACTGCATTCATTACTCCATGTGGCACATATTGCTTCATACGCATGCCCTTTGGATTGAAGAATGCAGGCTCAACATTTGCAAGGGTGGTGCACACGGCTTTTGAGCCACAGATCCACAGAAATGTAGAAGCTTACATGGATGACATCGTGGTCAAGAGCAAGAGCAAAGATACCCTGATCCAAGACTTAGAAGAAACATTTGCAAATCTGCGCAAGATTCAGCTCAAGTTGAACCCCGAGAAGTGCGTCTTCGGAGTCCCCTCCGGCAAGCTTCTCGGGTTCTTCGTGTCCCAGAGGGGGATTGAAGCCAATCCCGACAAGATAACAGCCATCGAGCAGATCGAAGCCCCGAAGCGCGTCAAGGACGTAAGGAGACTTGCAGGTTGTGTGGCTGCCCTCAGTAGGTTCATTTCAAAGTCTACAGAGCGAGCCCTGCCTCTGCCGAATGGACCCCAACGCCAGATGAAGAAGTTCCAGAGACAAGCGTCCCCGTACAAGAAGCGACAAGCAAATGGATGATGTACTTTGATGGTGCTTTCTCGCTGCAAGGCGCCGGTGCCGGCGTGGTACTCATAGCGCCCACCGGAGAGCACCTCAAGTATGTTATCCAGATGCACTTTCCCAAGGAACAAGCGACAAACAATACTGCTGAATATGAAGGTCTGCTTGCCGGCCTCAGGATTGCAGCTAAACTTGGGATCAAGAAGTTGATTGTGCGGGGAGATTCTCAGTTGGTGGTCCGACAAGTAAACAAAAGTTATCAGAGCCCTTTGATGGAAGCTTATGTAGATGAAGTGAGGAAGCTTGAAGAGCACTTTGAAGGTCTGCAAATGGAGCACGTCCCGAGAGCTCAAAATGATATTGCAGATGGCCTCTCAAAGTGCGCTGCAATGAAGTTACCTGTGGAACCAGGGACCTTCCTGCTCAAGCTAACTCAACCATCCGTTACACCATCAATTGGGCAAAACAAGAAGAGAAAGTTGGTCTCCGGCGACTACTTGCCGGCGGATCTTCCCGAAGCCGCCGCCAAGGTCCCCAGGATCAACAACCAGAACGCTGAGGAACAGTTTGCTCCTGCAGATCCAAGGGTCCGTACAGTTGAAGCAAGCGTTCCCGACAAGCCTCGCCCCGGCAGGCTTGCCGGGGGACCATCAGCTCCAGCAGAACCAGAGGTTCTTGCCGTAGAAGCTGGGGTTCCCGCAGCGGCCCTCATGCCTTTAGTCCTTGCCGTTGAGCCTCGGGCTCTGGCATGGGCACAACAGATCGTCCGTTTTCTGCAAACTGGAGAACTTCCCGACGACCCAGCAGAGATAGAGAAAATAACCAGACAGTCAAGTATGTACCAGTTCGTTGACAACGAACTGTACAGAAGAAGGCTCAATGGTGTCAAGTTGAAGTGCATTTCCAGAGAAGATGGACAGAAGTTGTTGGCAGAAATACATGGAGGCATATGTGGCCACCACATTGGCGCAAGGGCACTTGCCGGAAAGGCATTCCGGCAAGGGTTATTTTGGCAAGAAGCCCTCCAAGATGCGACTTTACAAGTAACCAAGTGTGAAGCGTGCCAGTTCCATGCCAAACAAATTCACCAGCTAGCTCAAGCTCTCCAGACGATCCCTTTGTCCTGGCCCTTCTCGGTCTGGGGGCTCGATATCCTCGGCCCCTTCCCCCATGATGTCGGGGGCTTTGAGTACTTGTACGTCGCGATCGACAAGTTCACAAAGTGGCCAGAAGTGGAACCGGTGAGAAAGGTGACATCACAGTCAGCAGTCAGGTTCTTCAGAGCGATTGTTTGCCGTTTCGGAATCCCTAACAGGATCATCACCGACAACGGCACACAGTTCACTAGTCGCACCTTCATGCAGTACGTCCAAGACCTTTGCGCCAAGGTCTGCTTCGCTTCTGTTGCTCACCCGAGGAGCAATGGTCAAGCGGAGAGGGCCAATGCTGAAGTGCTGCGCGGGCTCAAGACAAGAACCTTCGACAGGCTGCGCAAGTGTGGAAGAAACTGGATAGAGGAGTTGCTGGCGGCTCTTTGGTCAATCAGAACGACACCAAGTCGAGCCACCGGACAGACACCCTTTGCCCTTGTCTATGGGGCAGAGGCAGTTCTCCCCACGGAACTCGTATACGGATCTCCTTGAGTGCTCGCTTATGATGAGCTCGAGCAAGAGCAACTGCGACAAGATGATGCATTGCTCCTCGAGGAGGAACGTCTCCAGGCTGCTGTACGAGCTGCTCGATACCAGCAAGCCTTGCGCCGCTATCATAGCCGCAAGGTTAGGGCCAGGAGTCTCGAGGAAGGCGACCTTGTTCTTAGGCGTGTTCAATCCGCCAAGAATTCCAACAAGTTGACGCCAAAGTGGGAAGGCCCTTATCGGGTGAGACAAGTCACAAGGCCCGGCGCTGTCCGCCTTGAGACCGAAGAAGGCTTACCGGTGAGCAACTCCTGGAACATAGAGCATCTTCGCAAGTTTCACCCATAAGGCGCGGTTGCCGTGATCCGTTCTGGCAACCACCTTTTGTACGAGTTTTGCGGCTTTCGCATGTAAACCTTTGTACAAAGCCGGGCGCAGATCCCGTGCATCAGTAAAGCTTTTGTGTTTCGCACCATTTGCCATTTTACATGCCTTTCTTCGTTATTTGCATGCATTGTTTGGCATCTTGTGCAACACACATATCCGGTAAGCATTACCACGCCGAGAAACCCTATACTTGTTTCCTCTTCTCCTTTTCTTTCCCTCTTAAGCAGAAGAAACATTCCTCGCGCACA
>LR738712.1:227162621-227201664 GCA_902687465.1 Secale cereale
GGGGGGGGAGGAGGTGGAGGACGAACCAAGTGCTATTCAAGAAAGAGAAGCTTACCGGAGAACGAACAGATTATGAAAGCTAAGTTACCAGAATTTGAGCAGTTCAAATTTTTTAAATTTTACTTATCTTCCTTGAACAACCACACTTTGTATGGAAAACCTGTGCGCGGAGGAACCTACCCATGGCTAGCCGCACCCTTACTTTGTTTTCGAGTACGCTCAACGGCTTAAGTGAGCTGCGACAAGTGTCGCGCCCTTACTTCGTTTTCGAGTTCGCTCAGCAAGCTAAGTGCGTTGCGACTAGCTGCGGTAAGGTTGCTTGCCGGTTAGGCCTTTGCCAGCAGGCTGCTCAGAGTCCAGCACTCAGCGCTCGCGGCAAGGGTCCCTTTCCGGCGAGTTCCCTAAAAGCGTAGGGTAAAAAGCATACAAAGTAAAGGACCGAAAGCAAGGGAGATAACAATGCGTCAATTGCTCGGAAATAAGATAATATATTACGGAGATAACTTGTCACAATGACAAATAGATTCATGTTAGTAACACGCTATGCAGCAGCAAAGGAAATAAAAAGAAAGAGACCTAATCTACGCGATCGCCTTCACGCCTGGAGATCTTGTTCACCTTGGCGATGATGTGGGCGACCTGCGCCTTCAGCGCCTCCAGATCTGCATCGGCCGGCAAGCTGCGGAGGACGTTGACGAGATTGATGCCAGGGTTGTGGTAGACTATCTTCGTCAAGACGCGCTCCAAGGTGCCCGCGCAGAGCTGGCGCGACTCCTCGGCCAGCTGCGCGGGAAGCTTCTCCTGCAGCCGTACAAGCGCCGGTGCGATTCCCCTGAAGAAAAGACTTAGTTTGGCGCTGTGGGGGAGATTCTGGTCCGGAGAGTACACGAGGTGCTCCACCCTCAGCGCCATCAGCTCCTTGTCGATGTTGGCAGCAGAAGCGACCAGATCGTCCGTCCATTGCTCCACCGCCCGAGTAAAGTTGTTCGCTGAGACGGCGGCGCTCTCCACCAGACCTCGTTCCTTGCGGAGCTCGGCCTTCAGCTTCGTCTCGCGATCCCGGGCGGCGTCAAGCGAGCCAGTCAAAGTGGAGACCTTCAACTCCAAATCAGCAATTGAATCCTTGGCGGCTTTGAGCTCGTCGCCCTGCTTGGAGAGGCGTACCTGAAGGTCAGAATTGGTGTGGGCGTCCTTTTCCCGCTCCACATTGAGTGCGGTGATCCTGTCCGTGCTCGCCTTCAGTTACTGCTCCAGCTGCGCCACCTTGGCCTCAAGACCCTTCTTGGCAGTTTCCGCGGTGGCGGCGGCAGCTTTCGCCTCCTTCAGGGCCCCACCAAGGGCCTGCTCCCGGGCGGTGAGGTCGTCCTCGTGGGAGTCGAGGTCGACCTTCCGCTGGTTGAGCGCTCCTTCTCGCCGGGACAGCTCTTCACCAACCAGTCGCTGCTGCTCCTCGGCCTCAGCTTTCTCCAGGAGGAACTCTTGCTGCTCTCCGGCAAGCCTTTCGCGCTCCTCCGCCAGGTCGCGGAGGGCCGCCTGGTTGGCGGCGCGGAGCTCCGCAGCGTGCTTCTCCAAATCTGCTCCAGCCTTGGCGGTGAGGGCTTCCCGGGATTCCAGTTTCGCCTGCCTGGCCCGATAAAGGGCCAGGAGCTGGCGAAGTAACTTCTCCTCCTCGGGCTCGTCGCTCCCGCCAGGCGCTTCGACAACCTTCAACCCTGCGGAGGCGAGGACCTCTCCATCATAGGTCTCTCCCTCCACGGGGGCTCGAGACGAAGATGCCCACGAAACTTGTATGAAGATTCCGTTGGGCGCTTCAAGATAGACGCCCGACCACTCCGTGGACGCGGAGGGGTCGGCGGCCAGCGCAACGCTTGACGCTCCTGCTGCCTCCGGGTCAGCAGTGCGGTCGCCGGTCCCTTCCTCGCCCGCGGCGTCTGCGGTCGGCGCGGTCTCCTCAGCGGCAGGCTCGTCGGCCCCCGCCATGCCCTCAGTGGCAGTGGCGTTGCCGCCGTCGCCTTGCGCGCCCTCCTCGCCGGCGGTCTCCGTCTCCATCCGCTCTGGCGCAGGAGGATCTAGCAGAAGAAAAAGAAAAGAAAAGTTCAAGCAAATATCCAAAAAGACAAGTCCAAGAAGATAAAGTTACAAGACTCACCTTCGCGGACTTCCTCGACGACAGGCTCCCTCGCCAGGGAGTCCTCCCTTGGCGGTGGAGCGGTGGCTCCTGTTGGCGGAGGGCCGCCCGCGCCCTCCCTTGGCGGGGTGGCCACCCTCGTCGGGCTGCTCGCCCTTGGCGGAGTACCCGTCCTTGGCGGAGCGCTCTCCCTCGCCGGGGAGCTCGCCCTTGGCGGGGAGGGTGGAGCCTGTGGTTCGTCGGGGGCGGTCTTCGGGCGCTCCTGCGGCTGCGGCTCCACTTCTGCACAAGACAAACAAGGCAACAAGATGTCAATACAAGCTAAAACCTCAAGCGCGCCCGACGAACAAAAAAAATCCAAGACCCAGACTTACGCTGGGGGCTGCGCTGGGGGCTACTCCTCGGAGCAGCAGGTTGGTCCGACGAGCCTGCCGCTGGCACGTCTCCGGTCGCCGCGGCGGGCGAATCGTCTTCGACCTCAACCACAGGGACCTTGGCCCTCTTCGCCATCCGCTGGGTCAGGGTCCTGCAAGCAAAGCAAGAACAAGATCAGAATCATCAAAGAAAGAATCAAGACAGAATTGAAGAAGTTACAAATCACAAATACTCACTCCTCTTCCTCGTCGTCGTCGGAGCTGAGGGCGGAGAAATCGAACTCCACCTGGGTTCCTCCCGCGCGAGGAGCAGGAGGAGAAGGCTCCCTCGGGCGCTTGGCGGTCTCCGGGGCTGGGGGCTGCGAAGACCCAGCCTCCGTTGACACTGAGGCCCGAGGAGCAGGCGGAGCGGCCGCTTCGCTCCGGGAGGATCCCCCTCCACTTGGCGCTGGTGCGCGGGGCGCCTCCGTCGCGGCTTGGCTCGCTCTGGTGGCGCGCGTCGCCCGACGAGTAGGCTGCTGTCGGGGCGCCTGCGTCCTTGTCGCTGTAGCCGCCTTGCGGAGGCGCTTCAACGGTGTTCGCTTGGGACTTGCCCGAGGCGGGGAGTTCTCCGAGGACGAGGTGGCGTCGTTGTCAAGCCCCAGAGATCCACCGGTGTCTTCATCGGCCTCGGCGTCCTCCTCTCCCTCCCCGGCAGGCCCGCTGGGTCCAGCATCTTGTCCTGCGGCCCCGCTCCCTCTGGTGGCTCCGCTCCCTCCGGCACCTCTGTTCCCTCCGGCAACCTCGCCTCCTACGGCGGCCTCGCTCACAACCCCGGGAATCCCAGCATGCCTCAGGGAAGGAACCCCGGCAAGCTCGTCGGGAGGAAGCTTAAGCAGCCTGCGGATCTCTGCCTCCTCTGCTTTGCACGACGCGTCCGCAGCCTCTGCTTCATCGACGGTGAATCCGAAATCTCCCGCCGCTGCGGCCGCGGCGGCCTCTTCCATCCGAGAAGCAATATAGGCTATATCCCGCTCCGTGGTGGCCCGGGTGAGGCCCTTGATCTCCTCGGTGTTCTTCGGCACCTCAACCAAGTTATCAAAGAAGCTCAGAATGGCATCTCCCGGAGGCTGGATCCAGGTGGGGACGATGCCGTGGGAGTCGCACTCCGGCATCATTGCGCGCAAGGAATCACGGGCGATGCTGTTGCACAGCGGCACCACTCCCTTGGCGGGTCTGAACCACTCTGGATGCGCCGGGTCATGCTTGAAGAGTTCTCGCACCATCCCTTTCAGCTCCAAAGCGGTGAAATTGAAGTTCAATCCGCAGCGCAACCTCATGATATCCGCTGCATTGCCAAATTCCCAGGCGGGCCTTTTCCTCTCTTGTAAAGGGGCAATGCGGCGGCGGAGGAAATCTGCGCCAACCTCTCCGATGGTCAGATTGGCTACCCGGAGACGGATGATTCTAACAAGGGCAATACTGAGTCTGTTGTACTCCGTGGCCAGTTCACTCCAGTCTCTCCCGCGCACTATGGCAGTAGTGCGGGGCGCGGTGAAGGGCTCCGGCTCGTCCTCCACTACCCAGCACCAATCTGCGCACCATTCTGCCCACTTGCCATGGAGTTCTCCCTTCAGGTATGAGTCCTTTTTGTTCAAACGGAAGATCCAGGAGATTCCGCCGGAGAGGGGAGCGCCAGCCTCTACTCTAGGCATGAAGAAGTGGCGAAAGAGTGCTACGTTTGGATGGATCCCTATGTAGTTTTCGCACAGATGTGCGAAAACGGCCATCGTAAGGATGGCATTGGGGGTGAAGTCTAGGAGGTGGAGATTGTACGTGTTCATAATGTCACAAAAAAACTCCGAAAACGGAGGGCACAACCCAAAGTGAAAGAAGGCAGCGAAGAAGAAATACCCGCCGGGAACCAGATCTTTGGCGATGGCGGGGAAGACTCTGGTGCGGGGATGAGCCTTGGTCTCCCCGGACCAGAAGAGGTAGTACTTGTTCCACATCTCCCTCGCGCTGAGCCTCGGCGCGAAGACCACGTTCCTCTTCCTCAGGGCGGCAAGCTTCGCCGCCTGCTCGGACTTCTCGTTCTTGGACTTCTCCGCTTTCGCCTTCTCGCTCTTCGGAGCCATGGCGGAGGCGGCGAGGGGAGGGGCGAGGAGCTTGACGGCGCCGCGGATGCGAAAGACGGCGGAGGAGGGGTGGAGGCGAAGAGCAGCGGAGGTTTTCTGGAGGTTGAAGAGGCAATGAAAGCGAAGGAGGGAAACTGCCCCTGCTTCCTCTGCTTTTAAGGGGGAGGTGGGGGACGCTCCGCATTTCCCATTAAAGAACAAGGCCACGATCTCTCCCACGACGCCGCAATCGACGCGTGCCGTTAGGGAGGGGCGCGGCGGATGCGGAAGGGGATTCGGCGTGCCGTGGGCCGCGTGTGCCCGTGCACTGTTTTGGGCCTGGCCCAACAGCGCTCGGCACCGTGTGTGGCCCAGGCCCGGGGGCTCCTGTTGGTGTACTAAGATAGGGGTACCTTAGTACCCCAACTTGTGCACGGGCAGTAGCAGCTTCCCGCGGCAGGGCTCACCACGTGCTCGCCGGAGACCTTTCTGATCCATATAAAGCCATTCAAAAACAAAGTATACAAGACAGAAGATCAAGGCCCCGGCAAGTGGAGCTTGCCGGGAAGGCCGTCCCTGGCTCAAGATTATATCATTAACACAAGACCCTGGCAAGAGGAGCTTGCCAGGAAGACCAGAAGACTGCATCTTAGAAGACATACCTCGGCGCGCCCTGCGCCCCGGCAGGACCCGGGGAGCGACAAGCTCCCGGGCCCGGCAAGATCAAGCCCCGACAAGGTGCTTGCCGGGGGAAGCCTGCGCTGTGTGCCCACGCTCCAGCTCATCGGCCCACGCGTTGCCTTGGGGCCCTTCCAGGGACGCATGGCGGATGGCTGTGCAGCCTGGGGGACACGGTGGCACTCCACGGTGACGAGGCTACCGCCGTGGGGAAAGGAGACGCATGGACGGGTGCTTTTGGGGACTATGGTGATGGGCATTTAATGCCCTTGTCCCCCACTGTCAAGGTTAGGTGAAGATCACTGTTCATTCACTGTTCATGCACTATTCCCGCACTGTTACAACTACCACCAAAGTTACATTTTTGCCCTCCTCTACGTTGACACCTGTCGGTGACCCCTTGAGCTATAAAAGGAGGCCCATGCACAACGTAGAAAGGGTTCGGAACCTAGACAGCTCTCTTGCTCGGTGTAGCTAGTTCTTCGAGCTCTCGAGCCCAAGAACTCAATACAATCTAAGCAGGAGTAGGGTTCTACGTGTCCGCGCGGCCCGAACCTGGGTAAACTGCCCGCGTGTGCTCTTCGATCCGCTCTTTGTGCTCCCTCCGCTCCCTCACCGCAACGTACAAGGGGCTCCGGTCCCATAGGTGTTCGTGGTGGACAGTTTCCCCCGACAACCTATGGCAAGAATATGAGATGGTTGCGAGCAGAAGACTGATAGTTGACAGCATAATGTAGCTTGATGAGGCGCATGACCCATGGAGCGTAGAACTTAAGTCCAAAGAGATCAGAGCCTGATGCAGCCAACTGCCTGATAAAGAAGTCTTGAGCATTGAAGCTGATGCCATTGAAGATATAGAAGGCCAATGTCTTCATTGTTCCTTCAAGTTTGGCTGATGAAGAGTGCCCTTTGACAGGCCATAGAGTTCGCCTGATGATATGATATATAGTGCGGGGCAGATACTCAAGGTCTTCGACAAAGAACTCCTTTGGGTACTAAGCATTGCGTGCCAAGGGCTTCATCATTCTCAGCATTTGGCTCATGTTGGGCTCTGGCTTCTGAAAGATACTATCCAAAGCATCGCGGTGACGTTGACAACCAAGTTCATATAGTTCTCCAGGAGTGGGCAGGCCAGTTAGCTCAATGATGTCAAAGGCTTTGGCTTCATGATGGACATTTCCTGTCATCCACTCAAGGACCCATGTTTTCGGATCCCTATTGTAGCCGCGAATGTGGAGGATTGCATAGAATTGCAGAAGCAGCTCTTCATTCCAATGCTCTTTACCAGTCACGAAGTTCAGTAATCCAGCATCACGGAAGCAATCAAGGGCTTCTTGAAGGCATGGCAACCCAGCAATGGCTTCAGTGTCAAGACGCATATGTGGGAAGATGCGCCCTTGATCATAGAGAACACGTGAATAATAGCTGCGCTGTTGATAGCTCCAGAATCTATCTGATGAAATCCTTGGTCTAGAATAGGGGTTCTTGGCGCTATCAACGAAGGTGTTTTGCACAATGAAGACTTTGGCATTGAAGGACCCTGGTGAAGTGGCAGTACCTGGAAACCTAGGCAGTCTTGGCTTTGGCTTCTGGACCTGTGGCCTGTGCTGAACATGATAGTCAAATTGAGGACCAACAGTAGGAGGATGGACCAGAATAGGCCATCTGACAGTGACCAGCTGACCATAGTTATATGCTTGTGTAATGCCCAGGATGGGACTATACCTCCTACCTGTCGAGGCACGACTTAAAGGTATAAGCCCATCCTAGAATGATCTCAAGTTTGGTATCTTTGCACGACTCATGTAAAAGAGGGATTAAATTACAAAAGGAGATAGTTGGCTTACACTCGCCACTTCACACAATACAATGCATAAGCAATACATCATTCAAAACATCACAACCCGACTACGGGTGAAGATCCAAAGAAAGATACCAAAACAACATAAAGCCACAGGTCAGGATCGAATCCTAGTAGAAACCACTACTGATCGTCGAAGCGTCACAAGCAAACGGCCAAACTCTTCAACGAGCTCCTGGTGACGCATTGATCCAACTCCTGCATCAAACTCGGCTGAACCTGCATCTGGTGTGGTGAAGTAACTGTGAGCCACAGAGGACTCAGCAATCCCGTTCCCGGGTAACACGACTATTTAAGCCTTGGGTGAGGACAAGGCTGAAGAAAGAACGAGAGGTGAAGGAACAAACAAGAGTCTGCAGCAGCAACTAGCACTAACTTACGTAAAAGAGAGCGAGAAGAGAAGGTGCCTCGGTCGAGAGATGATCACAAAGTGATCCTAACTAAAGCCGGTCAAACATAACCCCACCGTGTTCAACTCCCGAATCCCTATTCGGAAATTGACAGTCACGGTACACACGCTGGTAGTGTATTAGAAACATTGTGTCAAGTTATCTACAACCGGATATTAACAAGCTCCCATCTGCCACATAACCGCGTGCACGGCTTTCGAAAGTTCAAAACCCTGCAGGGGTGTTCCAACTTGACCCATTACAAGCCCACGATCCGCGGAGTCGCAACTCCATAGGTGGGAAGACCCGAGTATTCTCGGAATCCCGTGCTCAAGTTAAACCGAACTAAGGTAAGGCTAATCCAGCAAATCCTCCCGGCGTGCCGACACCTTGATAGTAGCCGCGCGTATCTCGTCTCAGGCCACGACCGGATGGGACAAGCTGCGGGTTTTTACCAGACCTTGAGTTTCCTCGAGGTGGCCCCACAGGTTGCCCAGTTCGGACCAACACTCATGTGGAGCACTGGCCCGGGGGGTTGAATTAAGAAAGAGGGTTTGCAAGACCCTTATGCATGTTTTATTAGTTATTAGGCGAATAGTACCAATGTTGGGACTTGCTGGAAAAGACTTAGCACTTAGCGGTTTATCGAGGGGGTCCCATACACCCCAACCGTGTTAGGAACGCATAATCAAGGAACATAACACCGGTTTATACGGTTCCTAACGGCATGAGTGGAACAAAACACCAAGCACAAGGCTTAGCCTTCCACCCTTGCCAGTATATAGATGATTTCATTTAAGCATTTATATAGTGTGATATAACCCAACCAAACTTCAACATGAAGCAAGCATCTTCAATCTTCACCTGCAACTAGCAATGCTATAAGAAGGGCTGAGCGAAGCGTACTTAGCCAAGCAACGGTTTGCATAGGTAGGGTGGTTAAACAGGTTCATGGTTACAATAGGAGGCTGACAGGAAAACATGGGCATCGAGGCAAAACTATAGAGCGGAACTACTAGCAATAGGCAAAGATAGTAGTGTTATCGGGGTTCGGTCAGCTTGCCTGGAATTCCACAAGGGAGAAGAACGGATCCATGAAGTAGACGGAGCAACACAGATGAGAGAATCCTCACAACTCCGGAACGAAACCGAAGCTAACAAGAGAAGCAACCGGAAAGAAAGAAACAACACGGTAAACACACAAGCATAAACATGGCATACGATGTACATCCAAGAATGATGCATGTCCGGTTTAAATATGCATGGCATGGCAAAGTGCACAAACAAAACTACAAGTTAAGTGGAGATCAATATGCAACGAGTTGCATATTGACGAAACACCACATTTTAATTATTTAGTTGACTCTCGTTATTTACAAGAAAAGATTAAATGTTGGTTAACATGGCAAGAGGTGAAGCATAAAGAAACTACACTATTTAGACATTTTAAATGAGGCCAGAAATAACAACAACATATCCGGAAAATCCCCATGAGCATGTTTAACAATTATAAGCAAACAACAATTAAACATTCTCATGTTGTTATCATGATGCGGATGACATGATCAAGTTTATGCAATTATTAAAAGGTTGACTTAAAAGAGATAAGAAGTATTGTCACCGTGGTGGAAGAAAAGGGTGCCACGGCAACGATCCGAAATGATGCCACGCAACATATCGGTTCCCGTAACTCGGCGAGAGTCCGATGCAAAAGGAAAGATGGCGTGAGCGAGTCAAACGAGATGATGAGGTGAGCGATCCCGTTACCGGGTTCCCACGAGTCGGCGACGAGGCAACCGAGGAACATGACAAAAGGGACGAAACGGACACGAAGCACACACGGGAAACATTTCATACAACCACAACAAGCATCCACGGGTCACGTCTCGGGGTTATACCTTTGAAGCGTGTGTTTCGGGGCGGTTCGAGATAGTAGAGGAAGGAGTCGTTCTCGTTTCCGAAGAGGAAGTAGCCGTTCCGCAACTCGTAGAGGAAGTAGTGGTACACGGCCGAAGAGGAAGTAGTTGTTCACGGGTCTTCGGCGACGGTAGACGTTCACGTTACGTGTCGTGGAGTCGAAATTGACATCGGGCGTCGAGGTACTCGTTCATGTAGTAGTCGGACTTGACGGGTCCCGTGAAGTAGTCGAACTTGGAGCTCGTTTTCCCGTAGAGGTTCGGGTCGTCGTGGTACTTGGGTCTTCCGGCGAGGGTAGTTGTTCGGGTGTCGATCTCGTATACGGTTCGTAGACGTTCGGGCCGTAGATGTACTTGCCAAACTCGGTTCTCGCGACGAGTTCGTAGATGTACTTCTCCGAAGGGGTACTTGATGATTCCTCGTGTAGTCGAGCTTGCCGAAACTTGGGGTCCTCGTCCACTTGGCGAAAACAAACAAAACAAAAAAAACAGCAGCAGGTCTTGCGGGAAGGAACCAAGGCAGCGGCACGGCGAGGTGGCTGCAACTCCTTGCGAAGAGGAGACAGGGCGCCGGGGCTCGAGGAGAGGAGGGGCGCCATTGGCGCGGCGGCGGCTGACAGCCATGGCGCTGGAGAGGAGGCCGGAGGCGCGCCGGTGCGGGATGGAGGCAGGAGATGGCTCGGGGAGCTCCGGCGCGGGGAGAGCCCGTGAGCTCTGTCGGCTCGAGAGGAGGAGATGGTGACGAGGCAGCCGAGATCGAGAGGAAGCGGCCTTGAGAGGACGAGGCAGGGGCCAGCAAGACCTCCTGGCCAGGCGGGCGCTGCTCCGGTGCGAGGACGAGGGACCCGGCGAGGCGGCACTGGAGGGCGCGCTCGGGGCGCTGGGGTGCTCGCGCCTTGGCCGCTGAAGGCGAGGACCTGGCCGGCGGCGCAGGCTGGTCGGGGCCCGACCAGGCGCTGGAGGAGGCGAGCGAGGGCGCTGCGGCCTGGCTCGCGGGAAGGGAGGCGCTCGGCACTGGGACTCCTTGGAGATCGAGCGGAACGGGGAGATCGGGACTGCGATGGCTGGGAGAGCGAGGAAAGAGGAGGGGCGCTGGGGAGATCGGGCAGAGGAGCGAGGAAACAGGGGCGCTCGAGGAAAAACGAGCTGCGGACGTTCTGGCGATCGAGGGAAACGGGGATGGGGTTCGGTCGCGAGGGGAGGGAGCGATGCGTGTGGCGGCGGCGCACAGGGGGAGAGGGAGAGGAGCGATGGGGCTTAGGGTAAGTGCGGGCGACCAGCTAGGGTTAGATGGAGATGGGCCAATGGGCCGGCGAGCTGGGCCTCAGGAGGAAAAAAGGAGGCTGGGCCGCAGGTGGGAGGGAGGCCGGCTGCACTTCTTCTGTTTAATAAAACTGCTGCTGTTTTCTAAATTTAAACAGAAAAAAAAACAACAACAAGAAAGAAAGAAGGAAGGTGCTAGAAATAGAGTTAGGGCATGGGTAAAAATTCCCTGGACTCACAAAATGTGAGGAATTTAATTAAAAATGGCTGGAGGGTTTTTTGGAAGGACCTCGAAACAACGGAAAATAATTATTGGCAAGGTTTAGAATTTTTAGGAAAAGAATGAACATTAATGGAGGTAGCGAAGAACTCACTTGCATGAAGAGGTAAAAGAATAAGAGGAAGAAGAAGAAGAAGAAGGATGGGTGTTGCATGGGACATATGCAAGTGTGTTGGGTTAATTCCAACGAATGAAATATTTAATATAGCTCCCTAGATATTGAGAGGCTTTTATATGTTATGAAGAGAAGTCACCTTCCCTCGATTTAAATGAACCGAAGGTCCACACGAATTATTTAGGTTGAGATGCATAAGATATGACATGATGGCATGATGACATGTTGCAATGCAAAAAATAAATAACACAAGCTCAAAAGAAACACACGGGCAACCCGGAACATCTGGAATCTTCTGGAATCTTCTGAGACGTCGGTCTTCGGGCGTCACAACTCTCCCACACTAACAGAGGATCTCGACCCGAGATCCTAGAGATATAACCGGGTAAAAACGGAAGAGGAAGAGGTAAAACAAAGTTGCTTCTTCGACAAACGAGTGAAACCAAGGAACCTTGAGAGGTTGACCAAAATGAAAGAAGAATAGAATGGAGATGAACGAAGTTCAGAGCACTCCGGTAAGCAGGAGGAACAAGGAACATTATGAGAACCTTGTAGGTTGAAAGGCATGAAACAAGAGCTCACGGATCAAAAGAATATGAAACCGCAACGGTATAGCCAAGGAATAAGAATGACAACATTTGGACAGCACTCCGTCTGAAAATGGAAGGAATTAACAAGAACTTGAGGAGATGGAGTGACACTTGATGAAAACAACAACACATTGCCTCCGAAACAATTAAAAGAATGGCACAAGGGGTAAGAAGGATTCAGACAACACTCCGGTTAAAAGAGAGGCAAACTAGATAAGATGACGGAACTTGAATGAAGAATACAACACTCCGGTTAAATAGACAAGCAAGGGAGAATATGATCTTGATAAAAACGAGATGATGGTTAAAGAAAACAACAACACAATGCCTCCGGAATGAAAGAATAGCATATAATCAAAGAAAGAAATGAATGGAGAAGAAAAAGGCAACTTCTCTCAAAATGAATTGAAAGAGCATCCTGACCAAGATGGATTTAATAGAGTTGTTGGAAATTCAACAACGAGAAGGATAAGCTTGATGTGGGCTTATGGAAAACATCTCAAATTATGAGGTGACAACCAGCCACTAAAGGAAAACAATTGATTGGATTGAGATCAACAAGGAGACGATAAACTTAATTCACCGGAATGAAAAATGAAGAACTTGGGTCATTTATAAGCACCATAATAAGCAACAATTCTCAGGGAAAGCTTTTAGGTGAAATACAACCCAAGATAACTCCAATGAATAAATTGAAGGGTTGAAAAGATCTCCTGAACAAAGAAAATGATGTGTTTAAATATCTCATTCTTGAAGCTCGTGAATCATAAAACATGAAGGAATTGTCAAGAATGACATAACCCCATCTGAAAAGATAAGGTAGAAAGGATTGCAATTGGAAGCATGATGAAGAATGCTTGAGCTCCAACAAGAATCTTGATGAAGACTTCGAGGATGAATTAAAACATGATGAACCACCATGAGAACTTCGGTAACGAAAGCATGAGAAGTGAAAGATGAAAACAATAAGATTCAAGGCCTGCGATGAATTAGATGGAGCTTTGAAATAATATAATAGAAATAACATGGAGCTCCGGAAAGAAGATGAAAAACTTAGAACCGAGGATATTATATGATGAACAAGCTCCAGACAAAAGAATTAATTCACCTTGAAGGAATAAGAATAAGAATTATGTCATGCATCTCCTTCACCAATTTAAATTGATGACAACCAAAGGATTTGGCATATTACTTATTCTTCTTGAAAAAGGATTGGAGAGAGATATAGCCAAACTGAGAATAGTCTTGAACGACTCACCGATAGGATAAATGAAAGAACAAATGAATTAATACGACAACAAGGAAGAGAAAACTTGAAAGAACCACCGTAAGAATATGGAGATGAACGAAGAGGCATCAATGAAGAATATTTGGAGAACGAAGTTGAAAACTGAGAACGAAGAATCTTCTGAAATGATGGCCTTCGGAGGATCACAAAGAAAAGAATTCATGAAATGCTTCGGATGGTATGAAAATAATTCCTCACAATCGGAACAATAATGAGGATGGCAAGAAGCTAGAACCACGAATCTTCAAGAAGACGGGCCAAGATTTAAGAGAAACACTTCTCCGGTCTCCAAATGTTGAGAGTGAAGACGAGAAATGCCATAAGAATTGTTGAGCACTCCGGAATGAAGAATTAAAAAGGTTGAACCAATGATGAACCAGAATTGAAAGCGATCTTGGAGAAGGCATGTGACTGATGGAAATCATTCTTACGTCACACTTTGAAAAGAATTCTCCGGAGAAAGAAGAGTCAGGTAAGATCCTGGGAAAAGACCTGTGGGTTAGGGCCCCCTCAAAAGAAACCACCGTTGAAAAGATAGCTTAAGAGATATAGCACCGGTTGAATTAAATGGCTTGAGCAAGATAACAATCCTCAAAATAATTTGAACGGATTAAGAATGGAATTATGAATCTTCAGCACTCCGGATATGAATAGCAAGAGGAGAATGATTAATTGGTGCACCGGAATAAGAAAGCATTGTGAAATGAGGAAAAGGATAAGATTAACACCGAAATCTTGAATTACAACCACCGGAAGAATTAGAGAACAAAAGAATGATGAACTTGGAGTTTTCCTGAGCAACTTCACGATAAATCACCGGATGAGAACATTGAAGGAAAAGAATGAAGAGACATCCCATGAAAAAATGGATACTTCATTGAGAATTGCTGGCTCCAAGAAGAAGAAGGGTGGGAGGGTGGGGAAAAACAAAGACAACTTGGGATGAATGAAACAGACAAATCGTCAGGTTTCTCAACGGCATCCATGTGGAATAACTTGAAGAGAAGGCACACCGGTTGAAAAGGATTAACATGAAGATCTAGATGATCAAGAAGGACTAGCACTCCCATAGAAATATGAGAACACCGATAAGGAGGTATGGAATCAACATTTGACATCGAAGCAACTCGAATACCAGAATCAAAGCAAGAACAAAGGATAGATATGTTGCAGCATGATCTTCACAATATCATTCGAACAGAGGATTGAACGAATGAATTCCGCAGGTACATCAACTTGACGAGAAGCCACTTGGAGAGCAAAATGAAAATAAAAAGGAACAAGGAACAGATAGAACAAATACAAGATAGAAGCTTCGTTCGACATCTTCATGCTGAAAGCTCATGGAACGTGTTACAAAAGGGTTTTGTCATCCCCGGATCAGCATAGCCAAGGACCCTTTAAGATGCAACTCCCGATCAGAACAAGTCCATAAAACCACTTCACTCAATGTAGAACCCCAAACTTCATATCGAGCATCCGTTGGAAGAATGCCTAGAACTACTAGATGAACCCACCTATAGATTTCCGAAAGTTTCCAGTTATGCAATCAGGTGTTGGGGATACACGGGAAGCACCGCGCAATCAACTCTAAACCTACATCCAGGTGTATCCATCCTTCAACACATAACCAGTCTTTCTCGGAAACTGTTTACCTCGGACCTTCGAAACGCATCCACTATACAAGATATGGCAATACTCTCGAACAACTCCCCAGTACTGGGTGATGTCGGGGTTGTCGTGCCACTAACTGCATAGGAGAGTTTTCGATGTCGGCCGTCTTAAGTATTTAGTACTGCCGCGATATGCTTGTGACAACAATACCCCGAAGCTCAACTCCTCGGTAACAGGAGGCATCGAGAACAATATCCTTGTCACAAGAACATCGAAACAATCCCAGAATACTCGCGAGATCCTAAAAAAATTTGGTGCAATTTTTGAAGATAGGAGAGACAAGAGTAGTCGTCAGGAGTCCTCACCAGAGAGAAAAGGGATGAGAAGCAAAGAAATCCTACTCTCCGATATAAATATAGGACTCAAAATTAGTTTCAGTGTGTGCCTAGACTCAGCCGTCAATGATTCGATCAATCAGAGGGGGCTTCTAGGTCGGAGAAGGCTCTGATACCAACTTGTAATGCCCAGGATGGGACTATACCTCCTACGTGTCGAGGCATGACTTAAAGGTATAAGCCCATCCTAGAATGATCTCAAGTTTGGTATCTTTGCACGACTCATGTAAAAGAAGGATTAAATTGCAAAAGGAGATAGTTGGCTTACACTCGCCACTTCACACAATACAATGCATAAGCAATACATCATTCAAAACATCACAACCCGACTACGGGTGAAGATCCAAAGAAAGATACCAAAACAACATAAAGCCACATGTCAGGATCGAATCCTAGTAGAAACCACTACTGATCGTCGAAGCGTCACAAGCAAACGGCCAAACTCTTCAACGAGCTCCTGGTGACGCACTGATCCAACTCATGCATCAAACTCGGCTGAACCTGCATCTGGTGTGGTGAAGTAACTGTGAGCCACAGAGGACTCAGCAATCCCGTTCCCGGGTAACACGACTATTTAAGCCTTGGGTGAGGACAAGGCTGAAGAAAGAACGAGAGGTGAAGGAACAAACAAGAGTCTGCAGCAGCAACTAGCACTAACTTACGTAAAAGAGAGCGAGAAGAGAAGGTGCCTCGGTCGAGAGATGATCACAAAGTGATCCTAACTAAAGCCGGTCAAACATAACCCCACCGTGTTCAACTCCCGAATCCCTATTCGGAAATTGACAGTCACGGTACACACGCTGGTAGTGTATTAGAAACATTGTGTCAAGTTATCTACAACCGGATATTAACAAGCTCCCATCTGCCACATAACCGCGGGCACGGCTTTCGAAAGTTCAAAACCCTGCAGGGGTGTTCCAACTTGACCCATTACAAGCCCACGATCCGCGGAGTCGCAACTCCATAGGTGGGAAGACCCGAGTATTCTCGGAATCTCGTGCTCAAGTTAAACCGAACTAAGGTAAGGCTAATCCAGCAAATCCTCCCGGTGTGCCGACACCCTGATAGTAGCCGCGCGTATCTCGTCTCAGGCCACGACCGGATGGGACAAGCTACGGGTTTTTACCAGACCTTGAGTTTCCTCGAGGTGGCCCCTCAGGTTGCCCAGTTCGGACCAACACTCATGTGGAGCACTGGCCCGGGGGGTTGAATTAAGAAAGAGGGTTTGCAAGACCCTTATGCATGTTTTATTAGTTATTAGGCGAATAGTACCAATGTTGGGACTTGCTGGAAAAGACTTAGCACTTAGCGGTTTATCAAGGGGGTCCCATACACCCCAACCGTGTTAGGAACGCATAATCAAGGAACATAACACCGGTTTATACGGTTCCTAACGGCATGAGTGGAACAAAACACCAAGCAAAAGGCTTAGCCTTCCACCCTTGCCAGTATATAGATGATTTCATTTAAGCATTTATATAGTGTGATATAACCCAACCAAACTTCAACATGAAGCAAGCATCTTCAATCTTCACCTGCAACTAGCAATGCTATAAGAAGGGCTGAGCGAAGCGTACTTAGCCAAGCAACGGTTTGCATAGGTAGGGTGGTTAAACAGGTTCATGGTTACAATAGGAGGCTGACAGGAAAACATGGGCATCGAGGCAAAACTATAGAGCGGAACTACTAGCAATAGGCAAAGATAGTAATGTTATCGGGGTTCGGTCATCTTGCCTGGAATTCCACAAGGGAGAACAACGGATCCATGAAGTAGACGGAGCAACACAGACGAGAGAATCCTCACAACTCCGGAACGAAAGCGAAGCTAACAATAGAAGCAACCGGAAAGAAAGAAACAACACGGTAAACACACAAGCATAAACATGGCATACGATGCACATCCAAGTATGATGCATGTCCTGTTTAAATATGCATGGCATGGCAAAGTGCACAAACAAAACTACAAGTTAAGTGGAGATCAATATGCAACGAGTTGCATATTGACAAAACACCACATTTTAATTATTTAGTTGACTCTCGTTATTTACAAGAAAAGATTAAATGTTGGTTAACATGGCAAGAGGTGAAGCATAAAGAAACTACACTATTTAGACATTTTAAATGAGGCCGGAAATAACAACAACATATCCGGAAAATCCCCATGAGCATGTTTAACAATTATAAGCAAACAACAATTAAACATTCTCATGTTGTTATCATGATGCGGATGACATGATCAAGTTTATGCAATTATTAAAAGGTTGACTTAAAAGAGATAAGAAGTATTGTCACCGTGGTGGAAGAAAAGGGTGCCACGGCAACGATCCGAAATGATGCCACGCAACATATCGGTTCCCGTAACTCGGCGAGAGTCCGGTGCAAAAGGAAAGATGGCGTGAGCGAGTCAAACGAGATGATGAGGTGAGCGATCCCGTTACCGGGTTCCCACGAGTCGGCGACGAGGCAACCGAGGAACATGACAAAAGGGACGAAACGGACACGAAGCACACACGGGAAACATTTCATACAACCACAACAAGCATCCACGGGTCACGTCTCGGGGTTATACCTTTGAAGCGTGCGTTTCGGGGCGGTTCGAGATAGTAGAGGAACGAGTCGTTCTCGTTTCCGAAGAGGAAGTAGCCGTTCCGCAACTCGTAGAGGAAGTAGTGGTACACGGCCGAAGAGGAAGTAGTTGTTCACGGGTCTTCGGCGACGGTAGACGTTCACGTTACGTGTCGTGGAGTCGAAATTGACATCGGGCGTCGAGGTACTCGTTCATGTAGTAGTCGGACTTGACGGGTCCCGTGAAGTAGTCGAACTTGGAGCTCGTTTTCCCGTAGAGGTTCGGGTCGTCGTGGTACTTGGGTCTTCCGGCGAGGGTAGTTGTTCGGCGTCGATCACGTATACGGTTCGTAGACGTTCGGGCCGTAGATGTACTTGCCAAACTCGGTTCTCGCGACGATTTCGTAGATGTACTTCTCCGAAGGGGTACTTGATGATTCCTCGTGTAGTCGAGCTTGCCGAAACTTGGGGTCCTCGTCCACTTGGCGAAAACAAACAAAACAAAAAAAACAGCAGCAGGTCTTGCGGGAAGGAACCAAGGCAGCGGCACGGCGAGAAGTCTGCAGCTCCTTGCGAAGAGGAGACAGGGCGCCGGGGCTCGAGGAGAGGAGGGGCGCCCTTGGCGCGGCGGCGGCTGACAGCCATGGCGCTGGAGAGGAGGCCGGAGGCGCGCCGGTGCGGGATGGAGGCAGGAGATGGCTCGGGGAGCTCCGGCGCGGGGAGAGCCCGTGAGCTCCGTCGGCTCGAGAGGAGGAGATGGCGACGAGGCAGCCGAGATCGAGAGGAAGCGGCCTTGAGAGGACGAGGCAGGGGCCAGCAAGACCTCCTGGCCGGGCGGGCGCTGCTCCGGTGCGAGGACGAGGGACCCGGCGAGGCGGCACTGGAGGGCGCGCTCGGGGCGCTGGGGTGCTCGCGCCTTGGCCGCTGAAGGCGAGGACCTGGCCGGCGGCGCAGGCTGGTCGGGGCCCGACCAGGCGCTGGAGGAGGCGAGCGAGGGCGCTGCGGCCTGGCTCGCGGGAAGGGAGGCGCTCGGCACTGGGACTCCTGGGAGATCGAGCGGAACGGGGAGATCGGGACTGCGATGGCTGGGAGAGCGAGGAAAGAGGAGGGGCGCTGGGGAGATCGGGCAGAGGAGCGAGGAAACAGGGGCGCTCGAGGAAAAACGAGCTGCGGACGTTCTGGCGATCGAGGGAAACAGGGATGGGGTTCGGCCGCGAGGGGAGGGAGCGATGCGTGTGGCGGCGGCGCACAGGGGGAGAGGGAGAGGAGCGATGGGGCTTAGGGTAAGTGCGGGCGACCAGCTAGGGTTAGATGGAGATGGGCCAATGGGCCGGCGAGCTGGGCCTCGGGAGGAAAAAAGGAGGCTGGGCCGCAGGTGGGAGGGAGGCCGGCTGCACTTCTTCTGTTTAATAAAACTGTTGCTGTTTTCTAAATTTAAACAGAAAAAAAAACAACAACAAGAAAGAAAGAAGGAAGGTGCTAGAAATAGAGTTAGGGCATGGGTAAAAATTCCCTGGACTCACAAAATGTGAGGAATTTAATTAAAAATGGCTGGGGGGTTTTTTGGAAGGACCTCGAAACAACGGAAAAGAATTATTGGCAAGGTTTAGAATTTTTAGGAAAAGAATGAACATTAATGGAGGTAGCGAAGAACTCACTTGCATGAAGAGGTAAAAGAATAAGAGGAAGAAGAAGAAGAAGAAGGATGGGTGTTGCATGGGACAGATGCAAGTGTGTTGGGTTAATTCCAACGAATGGAATATTTAATATAGCTCCCTAGATATTGAGAGGCTTTTATATGTTATGAAGAGAAGTCACCTTCCCTCGATTTAAATGAACCGAAGGTCCACACGAATTATTTCGGTTGAGATGCAAAAGATATGACATGATGGCATGATGACATGATGCAATGCAAAAAATAAATAACACAAGCTCAAAAGAAACACACGGGCAACCCGGAACATCTGGAATCTTCTGGAATCTTCTGAGACGTCGGTCTTCGGACGTCACAGCTTGCTCGATAGTGTGTGGCCTGGGAGGCGGTACATAAGCAGTAACAGTGGCAGTGGCAGTGGCAGTGACTTCAGGCTTCAGATTTGCATGAGGTGCAACATTGACTTGAGGTGCTATCGCTTCGGGTACCACATTAACTTCAGGCACCACATTAGCATCAGCCATGACAACATCATCGGTGTCAGTGTTGGTGTTGGTGGCCACCTCAGTATGTGTAACCTCCACTTCAAGAGCTGGAGGGTCAGACACGTTCTCCGTGAGAACAACTTGGTTGATAAGGGGTGTGGAAACACGTGCTTCTTCTTCTCTTGTTTCTTCTTCTTGGTCATCGGCTGATGCAACCGGAATATCTTCAGCCGCTTTGGCTTCAAACTCAGGGATGTTCGCAATTGGAGAGGCTTCAGGAAACACTTGTCGTGAAACAGATTGGCGCTCATCTCCTTCTGGAACACTTGATAGATTGACTTGAGGCCTTGGTCCTTTGTGAAGCCTGCGGAATGCTGGCGATGCCTGCGGAGATGGAGTTGGTTGTGCCTCATAGTCTTCATCTTCAATCACCGGACTGGTGACTTGAGTTGGGAGAGTTACTGGTGTTTCTGCTTGACGGTGGGAGTCTTGTGGGTGATCAGCCCACGAATCATCCTAAGCAATTGGCGTCAAAGGACGACCAATGCTGATGAGTTCGTTGTTCGTGAGAACAGGCGATGATGCCACATTGTGTTCAATCTGAGGAAGGATTTCATCATCTTCAACATTGTCGTGATGACCAATGTGTTCAGCTATGGTGGGGTCAACAACTGCAATGTATTCAGGATCCTCTGTGGTAGCAGGCTCATGAACAATCAGGCGACGTTCTTGTTGTGCAGATGCGAGACAAGCAACAAAAATTGGCCCGACGATAAGGTGCTCTGTGGGAGCAGCCCGGACTTTCTTGGTCTTGCGTTTCTTGGTGGGTGGAGCATCATCAGTGGTGTTCTTGGTTTTGCGCTTGCGGGCTTCAGCTTCAGCAACATTTTTCTTCTTGAGTTCTGAAGCAACTGTGGGGACCTTAGGCTTCGAGCCTGTCATACTGGCAGGGAAGACAATGCGAGATTTTTCCCGCCTTGATGCTTTAGCTGGGGCCACAGTTGGCTTCTTCTTCTTGGCAGCCATCCTAGGGTCGATGCCAGGACGCCCAAGGGCCTTGCGCTTTCCAGTTCATTGTACGCTTGAACACACTTGGCAGCCAAAACCTTTATGCGCTCACAAGAACCTTTAGCTTCTTCACGCTTCTTGTGAAAGGCTTCCTTGAGCTCATGCATCATGACTTGAAAATTCTAGACATCTTTGACGCTGATCTTGGCCATATGCTTCTTGAACCGAGCCTTTTCAAAATCAATCTTGTGCTTCAGCTCAACAATTTTCTAAGCAAGAGCTAACTCAGAAGCAATGGCGCCGTTGAATGAGACGCTCAGGCCAATTGGAAGTTGCAGATCATCAAAGCTGAGATTGGGGGTGTCAAACCACTCATCAATGAAGTTGTTGATGACTGCCACATCAAAGAGAGGCAAGTCGTTGAAGATTTCTGCTTCTTGCTTGCTCTTTATCAGTTGCTCAAGAGCGTCATCAGCAAGATCTTCATCACTTGACAGATCAATGGTGTCATTCTCATTCCTCAGAACAACAGCAGGAGTCAGAGCAGAACTGGGGGTGTGCATGGGCTTCTTCTTTAGCTTCTTGGTCTTGGAGATGCGAGAGTGATCTTCAGACTGCACACTTGGTCCAGGTGGAGCAATGGCCAAGGGCTTCACTCTCAAAGCTTTTGGTGGAGTGGAAGGCTTCGAAGCCTGGGGTTTCTTCCGCTTCTTCGGCTTCGGAGGTGTAGGCGCTTCATCAGAGTCAGCGTCGTCTGCATGTTGATCCACATCCACCCCTTGGACCCTTATATGAGTGATGAGACCTTCTAAGTTGTAGAAGGGCCCAACAAGATTTAGTTCAGCTTTGCGTGTGCCATCGGCACGAGGCGTAGAGGGGCCAGGGTTGAAGTCTAATCCCCAAGATTTCTTGTTCTCCTTGGCTGAGTTCTTGTCAAACTGGAGGTTGCGCTTGAACAGATTGTCATCTCGACACCATAGCAATGACGACGGGTCGGCATCAGCTGGTTGTGGCCCTCAGACCATGCAAGGATAGTAGCCTTGCTCAATGGCTTCAGCTCTGGACCTGGGTGGATGATTTTGGTACAAAATGTCTCCCCATTGTCGCTTGATGGCATTATTTTCAAAATACTCCTAGGTCACAAACCTGTACTTGTACCACTTTTCTGCCCAATATCTTCGAATCCATTGGATTCGAGTTTTTCTCTGGTTATAGTCCTCCTCTGGATCAGTCTTGTACAGCTCATAGAGGTCAGGAGGCAAATCTCTAGAGGTGTTTCCATGGCGTTGTCTGTCACCCTTCCTAGCAGATTTCTCAGTTGCCATGAGGTTCAAACTGAAAGGCTTCAACACTGTCAAAGGCTTCCGTCTGTTAATCGGACATGAACTGGCTTCGGGAGAGTTAATGTGACGTTGCAAGAATTCTGCAAATGAATGCAGACTATGAGAACCAAGGGATTCTCCCACGGACATGTACCTGTGACAGCATTAGACATGCGAGGGAAGGGGAAGAGGTCATATGCATTCTCAGAAGATTTTGAAGATAAATCAGTTTAGAAGACATTGACCTCATAGCGCGAAGACATTCACTTATATGTTGAGAGTTGGTTCCAGATTTGTACGAATCTAAGAATGGGTACAAGTGAGGAATCTAACTATGTGTGAAGCATAAGTGAATGTACTAAGCAAAGTATGAGATGCAGACAGGGTAGATACAAATATGTGGATGCAGAAACTTCTGTTGGTAGAAAGGATGAATCTATCAGATCAAAAAGATGGTAAAAAGAGGGTTTTAATTTACCACATGATGAACTGCTAGATGGAGACGAAGTGGAGGCCGAGCAGTTCGATCTTCCATCCCCTAACTTGGCGACGGAGGACGCCTATGGCGGCGGCGGAGAAGACGATGTCCACGGCCAACGTGAAGACGAAGTCGACGAGGTCGCGATAGCTAAGCGCTTCGTCGCCGGCGTCGTCGAGAGCTAGCGGTGGCGCTAGGGTTTTTCGAGGTGGATAGGTGGTAGAAGTGTTTTGACCGTGATGGGACGAGCATTTATAAGGAAGGGAGACGGCACAGTGCAATTATGCAGGTGCCCCTTGCGGTTCACATCTGAGGGTCACGTGGCGGACATGCAACACATGGGGAGTTGTTCCATCTTCCCACGCACGCCTGGACTGTCGGGGTGGTCGTTCCGGCTTCTCCGGGTTTCAGGCAATAAGGATTGAGCATTAAAAGCAGATTTAATGTTTGTCTCTGTATCTTCTGCTAACAATGACACAGAGAAGACATTCGATGGTTCCAACAGAATGCATATGATTTGGATAGAAAGAGTTTGAGGTAGAAAGCATAGAGAGGTTAGGGTCCGATCACATTCACTTAGTTCAAAAGATTCAAATAAGAAGACATAGCTATAAGTGAATGTTGTAGAGGACAGAACACAAGTCTATATATTTATATATCTGAGTAAGATCAAATTGACAAAGAGAAGACACATATGAAGATAAATCAAATGCAAAGATTTTGCAAATGTAACGCCAAGAGAAACACTTCAAGCAAAGATTTGGTGCTGGCGTTACCCACCATATAGGAAGTATTAGACCCAGAGACGGTGCACAATCATCATGGCGCTCCGAAGTCAAATTTTGCGTTAATGTATTCACAGTCAGAATGTAAGTCTTCATTGATTGAAGATATACTTTACTTCGTGTGTTGCACATCTAAGTCATCTACATGCATAAGTGTTAGGATGTGTGCCTGATTACAGGACATTCGAGGATTCCAAGATATTTAGCTCACACCGCAACTTGCAAAACCTTTTCTCATCCAAGGGCTTTGTGAAGATATCTGCCAGCTGATCTTTAGTGTTGACGTGTATGATATCAATATCTTCCTTCATGACATGATCTCTGACAAAGTGATGACGAATTTCAATGTGCTTTGTCTTCGAGTGCTGAACTGGGTTGTTGGCAATCTTGATGGCGCTTTCATTGTCGCAATAGAGTGGCACAAGCTTCTGATGGAAACCATAGTCCTTGAGAGTTTGCTTCATCCAGAGAAGCTGAGTGCAGCAAGATCCAGCAGCAATGTATTCAGATTCAGCACTGGAGAGTGATACACAGTTCTGCTTCTTTGATGACCAACAGACAAGTGATCGTCCCAGAAACTGACATGTGCCTGATGTAGACTTGCGATCAACTTTGTCACTAGCATAATCAGCATCTGAGAATCCAACTAGATCAAACTCTGAGCCCTTTGGATACCATCATCCTAGTGTTGGGGTGTAAGCAAAATATCGAAGAATTCGCTTCATAGCTAAGTTATGCGATTCCTTTGGTGCCGCTTGGAATCGAGCACACATGCAAACACTAAGCATAATATCTGGCCTAGATGCACATAAATAAAGTAAAGAACCAATGCTGGAGCGGTATACCTTCTGATCGAAATCTTTACCTTTGGCGTCGGGACTCAGATGACTTTCGTTGGCATAGGCGTCGTGTATCCTTTGCAGTCTTGCATTCCAAACTTCTTCAGGCAATCTTTGAGGTATTTCTCTTGAGATATGAAGATGACGTTGCTTTGCTGACGAATTTGAAGACCAAGGAAGAACTTCAGCTCACCCATCATGGACATCTGATATTGCTCTTGCATCATGTGAGCGAACTCATCACTGTATCTTTTGTCAGTGCAGCCGAAGATAATTCCATCCACATAGATTTGGCAAACAAACAGTTCACCATCATATGTCTTCATGAAGAGTGTGGGATCTAGGGAACTAGGTTTGAAGCCATTGCACTTCAGGAAGTCTTTGAGTGTGTCATACCAAGCACGAGGGGCTTGTTTAAGGCCATACAGTGCCTTGTTGAGCTTGTATACCATATCAGGATGTTTTGGATCTTCAAAGCCATGTGGTTGTGCAACATACACTTCTTCTTCAATCTTGCCATTGAGAAAGGCACTCTTCACATCCATTTGATACATAAGGATGTTGTGATGGTTTGCATAGGCTAGCAGTATGCGAATAGCTTCAAGCCTAGCCACAGGAGCAAATGTTTCCTCGAAGTCATTCCCTTCAATTTGAGTGTATCCTTGAGCAACGGGACGAGCTTTGTTTCTGACAACTTGACCATGCTCATTTTGCTTGTTTTGATATATCCATTTTGTGCCTATTAAGTTGTGCTTACGGGGGTCAGGACGCTTGACAAGTTCCCATACGTTGTGCAGCTCAAAATGTTGAAGCTCTTCTTGCATAGCTTGAACCCATTCAGGTTCCATGAAGGCTTCAGCAACTTTCTTGGGTTCAGATATCGAGACAAATGCAAATTGCCCACAGAAATTTGCTAGCTGTGTTGATCTTGAACAGGTGAGTGGACCAGGTGCATTGATGCTGTCAATTATCCTCTCAACTTGTACTTCATTTGCAACACGAGGATGAACTGGACGAAGATTTTGCTCTTGCTGGTCATTGTCATCATTAGGAGGATTGTCTTCTGGCTGAGCATTGTCTTTAGGTTGATTGGGAGCAGAAATGATGAGTTCCTCGTCAGGCTGTGCTTCAGAAGGCATGATTTCACCTATTCCCATTAGCTTGATAGATTCACTGGGTGGAACTTCATCCATCACATTTTGTAGGAACTCTCTTTGTGAGCCATTCATTTCATCAAACCGCACATCCACAGTTTCAACCACTTTACAGAGAAAGAGGTTGAAGACTCTGTAGGAGTGCGAGTCCTTACCGTAGCCGAGCATGAAACCTTCATGTGCTTTTGGTGCAAATTTTGATTTGTGATGTGGATCCTTGGTCCAGCACCTTGCTCTAAATACCCTGAAGTAACTGACATTTGGCTTCTTGCCAGTAAGGAGTTCATAGGAAATTTTCTTCAGAAGCTTGTGAAGATAAACATGGTTGATGACATGGCATGTTGTATCAATAGCTTCGGGGCAGAACTTTCTTGGTGTCTTGTATTCATCGAGCATCGTTCGAGCCATCTCAATGAGGGTTCTGTTCTTGCGCTCCACAATGCCATTCTACTGAGGTGTGTACAGACCTGAGAACTCATGAGTGATTCCCATTGTATCCAGATAAAGATCAAGGCCGGTATTCTTGAACTCAATGCCATTGTCACTTCTGATATGCTTGATCTTGACGCCATAGTTGTTCATGGCACGGTTGGTGAAGCGTGTGAAGACATCCTTCACTTCAGTCTTGTAGAGAATTATGTGCACCCATGTGTATCTTGAATAATAATCAACAATGATGAAGCCATAGAGACAAGCTGTAGTAGTGAGCGTAGAGTAGTGAGTAGGGCCAAATAAGTCCATGTGAAGCAGCTCGAAGGGTTGGGATGTTTTCATGATTGTCTTTGAGGGATGCTTGGCCCTAGTCATCTTCCCAGCTTCACAGGCACCGCACAGATGATCTTTCTTGAACTTGACGCCCTCGATGCCTACGACGTGCTTCTTCTTCGCGGGAGTGTGCGAGTTCCTCATGCCGGCATGTCCTAGCCTCCGATGCCAGAGCCAGCACTCTGAAGCTTTTGCTAGAAGACATACGGCCATCCGTGGTCCTGCTGAGAAATCTACCATATACAGATCATCTTTCTGATATCCTTCAAATACTAGAGACTTGTCAAATTCCATTAGCATAAGGCAACGATATTTTCCAAATATCACAATCATGTTTAAGTCACAAAGCATTGAGACAGACATTAAGTTGAAACCATGGGATTCAACAAGCATGACTTTATCCATGTGCTGATCCTTTGAGATTGCAACTCTACCTAGACCCAATACCTTGCTTTTACCCGCATCAGCAAATGTGATGTGACTCTTGTCAGATGGACGTAAGGTTGAGCCCATAAGAAGACTTCGATCACCAGTCATATGATTAGTGCATCCGTTGTCCTTAATCCATTCTGAAGTCTTTGGTGTCATACCCTACAGTGCAGTTAGGAGGATAGGCTTCACGAAGAGTATTGTGAAGCATAAACATTTGACGAGCAAGCGGATTATGAAAGCTTAGATCCAAGTTGGGACTGATAGGATGATTGGCAAGCGATTCAGGAAAAAAATACATAGTAAGACCATTTGGGCATTTCATCTTGCGCCCTATAAGATGTTTTAGGTCCCCAGCAATAGCATCAGTCGCCTTTAATTTTCGGCTGGAGACCTTTCCCTGCAAGAGAAAGTTAATTCTTCTTAAACACCCACATATTCAGGGGTGGCTTAGAAGCAATGAGTCTAAGTGCAGCATCTGAGAATTTTGGCTTTGGAGCCCTAGCAAATAGCCTTGCAGTAGGAGAATAATACTCATAAGAATAAGCAGAAAAGTTCTTTGTTTTGTGAATATAGCGGGTTGAGGAAACACTCTCATATTCATGGGTCTTAGTAGAATTTCCCTGAAAAACATTGGTGTTAGGGTGACTCAGGTGAGTCCACTTTCAGTATGAAGCCTTAGGATCGTATGAAGCCTTTGGTCCGGGGTTTGTCTTCTTCCCAGGTGGTGTCATGATGACATTTACTGGAAGCTTCTCAAGACAGCTTTTTGGAACCCAGATCTTCTTCATAGGTGGCCCGTTCCTGCAGTTAGTACCAATGTACCTGGGAAACACTTCACCATTCTGATTCTTCAACAGTTTATATTTTGCATCAAAGGATTCATAAATGATAATAGGATTAGCACAAGTGAAGCCAGATAAGGTAGACGGATCCACTGAAAGTTCCTTTGCAGCAACCCATGTGGTTTTTGGGTACTACTTAGGCTTCCAGTATGAACCATCAACATTCATTTTCCTCTCGAACCCTACACCCTCTTTCCTAGGGTTTCGGTTCAGAATCTGCATTTTGAGGACATCACATAACGTCTCATGCCTTTTGAGGCTTTTGTACATCCCTGTTTCAAGCAAAGTCTTCAACCTAGCATTTTCATCAGCAATAGTAGTGGTATCCTCAGTAGAGGGGTTAGTTACCAGATCAGCAGTTGAAGATATTGCGACAGTAGCAGCAGTAGAACATTCAGTAATAGATGTAGCGTTATCACACTCAATGCATTTTAGACATGGTGGTTCAAATCCTTCCTGAGCGGAGCTGATCTGTTGAGCGCGGAGTGACTCATTTTCTTTTTGAAGATCTTCATGAGCCGCTTTCAATTTCTCAAGTTCTTGCTTCCTTTGAAGATAATCGTACGAAAGCTTTTCATGAGTTTTTGAGAGCGATTCATGACAACTTTCAAGTTCCTCATACTTAACATGAAGATTTTTTATGTCTTCAATTAAGGACTGAGAACGGGTCATTTCCGCGTCCAACAGATCATCGCTTTTGTCTAACAGTTTTTGAGTATGTTCCATAGCTTTCTGTTGTTAAGTGGCAATTTTAGCAAGTGTTTTGTAGCTAGGTTTGGATTCACAATCGGAGTCATCTTCACTGGATGTTTGAAAGTAAGCATCACGTGATTTTACCTTGGCACCGCGTTCCATGAAGCAGTAGGTGGGAGCGGAGTCATCATTATCATCATCATCAGTGTTGGTGACGGAGCCATTGTCTTCAGTGTTGAAGATTGACTTGGCAACGTAGGCTGTGGCTAGAGCCAGACTTGCAACACCATAATCGGACTCCTCCTCAGACTCCACCTCCGCTTCTTCTAAAGCAGACTCCTCCTCTGAATCCATCTCCTTGCCAACAAATGCACGAGCCTTGCTAGATGAATTCTTCTTGTGTGATGAAGACTTCGATGAAGACTTGGAAGAAGACTTTGAGGATTTCTTCTTTTTCTTGTCATCAGAATCATATTCCTTGCTCTTCTTCTTCTTCTTCTCATTGTCCCATTGAGGACACTCAGAGATGTAGTGACCAGGTTTCTTGCACTTGTGACATGTTCTCTTCTTGTGGTCATGTGTAGAAGCTTCATCATTTCTTGAGCTGGATCCTGAAGAATTTCTGAAGCCTTTATTCTTAGTGAATTTATGTAACTTATTCACAAGCATGGCAAGCTCCTTTCCAATGTCTTCAAGATCACCAGAACTACAGTCAGATTCTTCTTCAGATGAGGAAACAGCCTTTGCCTTCAAAGCGCGAGTCCGGCCATAGTTGGTACCATAGATGTCACATTTCTCAGATAGCTGGAACTCATGTGTGTTGAGCCTCTCAAGTATGTCAGACGGATCGAGAGTCTTGAAGTCAGGGCGCTCTTGAATTATCAGGGCTAGGGTGTCAAATGAGCTGTCAAGTGATCTCAGGAGTGTCTTGATGATTTCATGCTGGGTGATCTCAGTGGCGCCAAGTGCCTGAAGCTCATTTGTGATGTCAGTGAGGCGATTGAATGTGAGCTGGACATTCTCATTGTCATGTCTCTTGAAGCGATTGAAGAGGTTGCGAAGGACACTGATCCTTTGATCTCTCTGGGTTGAGACGCCTTCGTTGACCTTGGAGAGCCAGTGCCGGACTAGCTTCAACGTTTCCAGAGCACTCACATGACCATACTGTCCTTTGGACAGATGACCATAGATGATGTTCTTGGCAATGGAATCCAGTTGAACGAACTTCTTGACATCAGCAGGGGTGACTTCTTCACCATTCTTGGGGACGCCATTCTTGACGACATACCAGAGGTCCACATCAATGGCTTCAAGGTGCATGCGCATCTTGTTCTTCCAGTAGTGGTATTCAGTGCCATCGAAGACGGGGCACGCAACGGAGACTTTGATTATCCCTGCAGTCGACATAGCTAAAACTCCAGGTGGTTAAACCGAATCACACATAACAAGGGAGTACCTTGCTCTGATACCAATTGAAGAGCTGTATATCGACTAGAGGGGGTGAATAGGCGCTTTTTCGGAAAGTCTTCAAAACATGGAAGTTTCAAAGACAACCGATAGAACTGATCCTATTTATATGAAGCGGAATGTAGACTACACTAGACAAGCCATAGTCAAGTATTCAATGAAGTGAAAGCACGAAGACTAATAGCTGCTATGCAGTATGGATCAGGATGGAAGATTGTATGAAGCCAGTCAGAACAAGTAGTCACACAGTGAAGTCAAACAGATAAGGCAAGTAGGCAATGACTTCACAAAGACAGACAGTAAGTAAAGAGAAGGAAGGGATAGAACTAGTAACTTGGGGAAGACAGTGATTTGTTCGAGCAGTTCCAATTGCTGTGACAATTGTACGTCTGGTTAGGTAGGCTGAGATTTAACTCAGAAGACCGCGTCTTCACCTTATTCCCCTTGAGATAAGGACACCCAGTCCTCGCCCAATCACTCTGGTAAGTCTTCAAGGTAGACTTCCAAACCTTCACAGACTTCGTTCACTGGCGATCCACAATGACTCTTGGATGCTCATAACGCGACGCCTAACCGGCTGGAGGATTCATAGTCCTCAAGTGTAACAAGTCTTCAGATCACGCGGACAGAAAGACTTCAGTGATGCCTAACACTCTTTGGCTCTGGGTGTTTGGGCTTTGTCCTCGCAAGGATCTCTCTCTCAAATGCTTCGGAGGTGGGTTGCTCTCAAACGACAAAAGTCGTGTACTATCTCTGAGCAGCCACCAATTTATTGTGTAGGGTGGGCTATTTATAGCCACTAGGCAACCCGACCTGATTTGTCTGAAATGGCCCTGGGTCACTAAGGAACTAACACGTGTTCCAACGGTCAAATTTCAAACACATGCGGCAACTTTACTTGGGCTACAAGTAAAGCTGACTCATCCAGCTCTGGATAAGATTTGCTCTCATTGTCTTCGCTCGAAGACATAGGATTTGGTTGAGCATCAGTTCAGTCACTCTGACTTTGTTCACTTGGACCCCACTTAACAGTACGGTGGTTCCTATGACTCAACAAAGAAGAAAAGGAAACAACGAAACGTCTAAGTCTTCGCGCTCCATCGTCTTCACACAATGTCTTCTCTTGTCATAGTCTTCAATATGAATATCTTCGCATACCACCATTGTCGTCAATGTCTTCATACATTTTTAGAGGTCATCTCCGGTAGGTAAACCGAATCAATGAGGGACTACTACCTTTGTTATCCTGCAATTCTCACAAACACATTAGTCCCTCAACCAGGTTTGTCGTTAATACTCCAAAACCAACTAGGGTGGCACTAGATGCACTTACAACGGGCAACCTTGGACGCAAGATACATTTAACAGAAGCTGGAAGCTTCATAGCATTGTACTATCTCGCTGATAAATTATAGTACGTACTCCCTCCGTTCCTAAATATAGTTCTTTGTAGAGATTTGATATGTCTCCAATGTATCTATAATTTTTTATTGTTCCATGCTATTATTTATGATGTTTTGGATGTTTAATGGGATTTGTCATACACTTTTATATCATTTTTGGGACTAACCAACTAACCCAAAGGCCTAGTCCAGATTGCTGTTTTTTTGCCTGTTTTAGGGTTTTACAGAAAAGGGATATCAAATGAAGTCCAAACGGAATGAAACCTTCGGGAGAGATATTTTTGGAGAAAATCACGCACGGGAGACTTGAGAACCACATTGTAGGGGCCACGAGGTGCCCACGAGGGTGGGGGCGTGCCCCCCTACCCAGGGCGCGCCCCCCTGCCTCGTGGGTCCCTCGTGAGGCCCCGGTGTCCTCATTCCTCCTATATAAGCCTATATACTCCAAAACCATCAGAGGAGAAGTAAAAATCCTAGTTCCACCGCCGTAACCTTCTGTTCCCGTGAGATCCCATCTTGGAGCCTGTTCTGGATCTCCGCCGGAGGGGGGATCCATCACGGAGTGCTTCTACATCATCATCATCGCCCTCACCATGAGTTGTGAGTAGTTTACCACAGACCTTCGGGTCCATAGCTAGTATCTAGATGACTTCTTCTCTCTCTTTGGATCTCAATACAAAGTTCTCCTCGGTCTTCGAGGAGATCTATTCGATGTAATCTCTTTTTGCGGTGTATTTGTCGAGATCCAATGAATTGTGAGTTTATGATCAACATTATCTATGAGAAATATTTGGTTCTTTTCTGAACTCTTTATGTGTGCTCATAATATCCTTGCAAGTCTCTTCGAATTATTGGTTTGGTTTGGCCCACTAGATCCATAGTGCTTGCAATGGGAGAAGTGCTTGGCTTTGGGTTCAATCTTGCGGTGTCCTTTGCCAGTAACAGTAGGGGCAGCAAAGCACGTATTGTACTATTGCCATCTAGGATAAAAATATGGGGTTTACATCATATTGCTTGAGTTTATCCCTCTACATCATGTCATCTTGCTTAAGGCGTTACTCTGTTCTTATGAACTCAATACACTAGATGCATGCTAGATAGCGGTCGATGTGTGGAGTAATAGTAGTAGATGCAGGCAGGAGTTGGTCTACTTGTCTCGGACGTGATGCCTATATACAATGATCATTCCTAGATAGTCTCATAATTATTCGCTTTTCTATCAGTTGCTCGACAGTAATTTGTTTACCTGCCGTAGAATATCGCTATCATGAGAGAAGCCACTAGATAACACTATGGCCCCCGGGTCTATTCTCAACATATCAATCTACATCTACTTTACTTTTTCCGCTTTTACTTTTTGTAATTATAAACAAAAATATCGAAAATATAAACTATCATCTCTATCAGATCTCACTTTCGTAAGTGACCGTAAAGGGATTGACAACCCCTTATCGCGTTGGCTACGAAGTTCTTATTTGTTTGTGCAGGTGCGAGGGACTCGCGCGTGGTCTCCTACTGGATTGATACCTTGGTTCTCAAAAACTAAGGGAAATACTTATGCTACTGTGCTGCATCTTCCTTTCCTCTTCGAGGGAATACAACGCAAGCTCGAGAAGTAGCAAGAAGAATTTATGGCGCCGTTGCCGGGGAGGCTTACGCAAAAGTCATATACCAAGTACCTATCACAAACCTTTATCCTTCGCATTACATTTTTTGCCTCTCGTTTTCCTCTCCCCCACTTCACCATTGCCGTTTTATTTGCCCTTCTTCTGCCGTGTATTTATCGTTCGCTTGCTTCTTGTTTGCTTGTGTGTGTTGGATTGCTTGCTTGTCACTATGGCTCAGAACAATACCAAATTGTGTGACTTCTCCAATACCAACGATAATGATTTTATTAGCACTGCGATTGCTCCTATTACCAATGCTGAATCTTGTGAGATTAATGCTGCTTTGTAGAATCTTGTCATGAAAGATCAATTCTCCGGCCTTCCTAGTGAAGATGCCGCTACCCATCTAAACAAGTTTGTTGATTTGTGTGATATGCAAAAGAAAATGGATACGGATAACGATATTGTTAAATTGAAGTTGTTTCCGTTTTCACTTAGAGATCGTGCTAAAACTTGGTTTTCTTCTTTGCCTAGAAATAGTATTGATTCGCGGAATAAGTGCAAAGATGCTTTTATCTCTAAGTATTTCCCTCCTGCTAAGATCATCTCTCTTAGAAACAATATTATGAACTTTAAGCAACTAGATCATGAGCATGTTGCACAAGCTTGGGAGAGAATGAAACTAATGATACATAATTGCCCTACGCATGGTTTGAACTTATGGATGATTATTCAGAACTTTTATGCTGGCTTGAATTTTGCTTCTAGAAATCTTTAGATTCGGCCACAAGAGGCACTTTCATGGAAACTACCTTAGGAGAATCTACCAAACTCGTAGATAATATTATGGTTAATTATTCTCAATGGCACACCGAAAGATCTACTAGTAAAAAAGTGCATGCTATTGAAGAAATTAGTGTTTTGAGTGGAAAGATGGATGAACTTATGAAATTATTTGCTGCTAAGAGTGCTTCTTCTGATCCTAATGATATGCCTTTGTACACTTTGATTGAAAATAAGATTGAATCTTTGGATGTGAATTTTTTTGGTAGGAATAATTTTGGTAACAATGCTTATAGAGTGCATTTTAATCCTAGGCCTTTTCCTAGTAATCCCTCTAATAATTATGGTAATTCCTACAACAACTCTTATGGAAAGATGCCTTCTGAATTAGAAACTAGTGTTAAGGAGTTTATGATCTCGCAAAAGAATTTCAGTGCTATGCTTGAAGAGAAATTGCTTAAGATTGATGAATTGGCTAGAAGTGTGGATAGAATTACTCTTGATGTTGATTCTTTGAAACTTAGATCTATCGCACCTAAGCATGATATCAATGAGTCTCTCAAAGCCATGAGAATTTCCATTGACGAATGCAAAGAAAGAACCGCTAGGATGCGTGCGAAAAGAGAGAATTATATTAAAGTGTGTTCTTCTAGTTATCATGAAAATAAAGATTAAGATCTGAAAGTTATTGATGTGTCTCCTATTAGATCCTTGTTTTCTAGTATAAATCTTGATGAAGATAGGATTGGAGATGATTCTGCTTTAAGGTGTCCCAATGATTCGGAGTTTTTAGATCTTGATGGTAAAATTGTTAAAAGTGGGAGTGAAGAGATTAAAACTTTGCATAGTGATGAACCCACTACTTTGGATTTCAAGGGATTCAATTATGATAATTGCTCTTTGATTGATTGTATTTCCTTGCTGCAATCCGTACTAAATTCTCCGCATGCTTATAGTCAAAATAAAGCTTTCACCAAACACATAGTTGATGCTTTGATGCAATCTTATGAAGAAAAACTGGAGTTAGAAGTTTCTATCCCTAGAAAGCTTTATGATGAGTGGGAACCTACTATAAAAATAAAAATTAAAGATCATGAATGCTATGCTTTGTGTGATATGGGTGCAAGTGTCTCCACTATCCCAAAAACTTTGTGTGATCTGCTAGGTTTTCATGAGCTTGATGATTGTTCTTTAAATTTGCATCTTGCGGATTCCACTATTAAGAAACCTATGGGAAGGATTAATGATGTTCTTATTCGTTGCCAATAGGAATAATGTGCCCGTAGATATCATTGTTCCTGATATAGATTGCAATCCTTCATGTCCTATTATTCTTGGTAGACCTTTCCTTAGAACGATTGGTGCAATTATTGATATGAAGGAAGGAAATATTAGATTCCAATTTCTGTTAAGGAAAGGCATGGAACACTTTCCTAGAAAGAAAATCAAATTACCATATGAATCTATCATGTGATCCACTTATGGATTGCCTTCCAAGGATGGCAATACCTAGATTTATCCTTGTTTCGTGCCTAGCTAGGGGCGTAAAACGATAGAGCTTGTTGGGAGGCAACCCAAATTCTTTTTTTTTTGCTGCTGTTAGGGAATAAATATTGCATCTAGCTTCTGTTTATATGTGGTTTCATGTTTTGTTTAGTGTTTGTGCCAAGTAGAACCTTTGGGAAGACTTGTGTGAAGTTTATATGATCTTGCGGTGAAAAACAGAATCATTAGCGCTCGCTAGAGTGGTCATCAGATTTTACTGGAGCGTGCTATTTAGTTGATTCTTTTTGCAGATGACTAATAGGCAAATTCCTCACGTTTACCAATTTAGTTTGAATTTTTTGGAGTTACAGAAGTATGCGAAACCTGCAGATTACTACAGACTGTTCTGTTTTTGACAGATTCTGTTTTTCATGTGTTGTTTGCTTATTTCAATGCATCTATGATTAATATTGGGAGGTATGAACCATAGAGAAGTTGGAATATAATAGGTTTAACACCAATATAAAAAAATAATGAATTCATTGTAGTAGCTTTGAGTAGTGGTTTGCTTTCTTATACTAACGGAGCTCACGAGAATTTTTGTCTAAGTTTTGTGTTGTGAAGTTTTCAAGTTTGAGTATTTCTTTGATGGACTATGGAACAAAGAGTATCAAGGACCTAAGCTTGGGGATGCCCAAGGCACCCCAAGTAAAAATCAAGGACAATTAAAAGCCTAAGTTTTGGTGTGCCCTGGGAAGGCATCCCCTCTTTCGTCTTCATCCATCGGTAACTATACTTGGAGCTTTATTTTTATTCACCACATGATATGTGTTTTGCTTGGAGCGTCTTGTATAATTTGAGTCTTTGTTTGTTAGTTTGCCACAATTATCCTTGCTGGACACTCCTACTTGAGAGAGTTAAATATGGCCTAGGAATTGATAGAACACTCTATGTGCTTCACTTATATCTTTTGAGTTGAATAGTTTTTGCTCTAGTGCTTCACTTATATCTTTTAGAGCACGGTGGTTATAGTATTTTGAAGAAATTTTTGAACTCTCATGCTTCACTTTTATCCTTTTGAGAGTCTATTAAAACAGCATGGCAATGTGTTTAAGCTATAAAACTAGTCTTTACATGATAGACATCCAATATCAATGTAGTAAAAACTTTCACACTAAGTGCATTGAATATGATGAGATGTTGTGTGACGCCCCCGATTTGCCCGTACACTAATCATGCACGCAAATGTGTACGACCAAGATCAGGGACTCACCGGAAGATATCACAACACAACTCTAGACACAAAGTAAATAATACAAGATTTATATTACAAGCCAGGGGCCTCGAGGGCTCGAATACAAAAGCTCGAAAACACAAGAGTCAGCGGAAGCAAGAATATCTGAGTACAGACATAAGTTAAACAAGTTTGCCTTAAGAAGGCTAGCACAAAAGTAGCAACGATCGAAAAGGCAAGGCCTCCTGCCTGGGACCTCCTAACTACTCCTCGAAGCCGAACTCCACGTAGAAACATCATCGGGATCCTCTGGCTCCTGGACTCCACCGATCTGGTTGCATCAACCAGAAAGAAGAAAGAAGGGGGAAAAGGGGGAGCAAAGCAACCGTGAGTACTCATCCAAAGTACTCGCAAGCAAGGATCTATACTACATATGCAACGGTAACAATGATATGGGTAATATCGGTGGACTGAACTGCAGCAAGCGGGAATAAGAGGGGGATAGCTAATCCAAACGAAGACTACGCTTCCGGCCACCTCCATCTTGCAGCAGTAGAAGAGAATATATGGAAGTAACAAGTATCCTCGCGTCTCGCAGCCTTCGTCTTGAAGCAGTAGAAGGGAAATAGATGGTAAGTTCACCAAGTAACATCGTATAGCATAAACCTACCCGGCGATCCTCCCGCACATCACCCTGTGAGAGAGCAACCACCGAGTTATCTCTGGCACTTGTAAGGGTGTGTTTTATTAAGTATCCGGTTCTAGTTATCATGAGGTCGGAGTACAACTCCGGGTCGTCCTTTTACCGAGGGACACGGCTATTCGAATAGATTAACTTCCCTGCAGGGGTGCACCACATAACCCAGCACGCTTGATCCCATTTGGCCGGACACACTTTCCAAGGTCATGCCCGGCCTCGGAAGATCAACACGTCGCAGCCCTACCTAAGCACAGCAGAGAGGTCAGCACGCCGGTCTAAGTCCTAGGCGCGCAGGGGTCCAGGCCCATCGCCCAACGCACACCTGCACGTTGCGTACGCGGCCGGTGAGCAGACCTAGCAACCTCCATTACTAAGGAAGTTGCGTTACGCGGTCCAACCCGGCGCGCGCCGCTAAGTCGCTGACGTCAAAAAGGCTTCGGCTGATACCACGACGTCGAGTACCCATAACTATTCCCACGTAGCTGGTTAGTGCGTATAGACCAAATGGCCAGACTCAGGTCAAATATCCAAACTCGTTAGGCGTGTTATTATGAAAATCACCGCGGACAACGACCAGGGCCAGGCCACCTCTCGACTGGGTGTCTCAACCTGCCCCTGTCGCTCCGCCACAAAGATCCACTCGGGGGCCGTCAGGAACTCAGGCCCACCACTACCTGGATGGAGCCACCTGTCCTTTCAGCCCCCACATCGAATCACTTGCGGGTACTCAATGAGCCGACCCGACTTTAGTCACATCAAGTATCATGTAAAGTGTATGTAGTATATACCCGTGATCACACCCAAGTGATCACGGCCCGATAGAATAGCAGGGCGGACGGACAAGGGTGTAGGGCCACTGATGGAATACTAGCATCCTATACTAAGCATTTAGGATAGCAGGTAAAGTATCAACAATGGTAGCAACAATGACAGGCTATGCAGTAGAATAGGATTATCGAAAGCAGTAACATGCTACACTACTCTAATGCAAGCAGTAGAGAGAAGAGTAGGCGATATCTGGTGATCAAAGGGGGGGCTTGCCTGGAAGCTCTGCAGACGAAAGGAATCTTCGGAATCGTAGCCGTAGTCAAACACCGAAGCATCAACGGTCTCGGGGTCTATCGCGGTAACGGAGTCTACCGAAAAGAAGCAACGAAGGGGAAACAAATAAATAACAGAGCAAACAATAGCATCACAAAACATAACAAGGCAATACGAGGTGCTACGTGTGACCTAACGCGGTGCTCGGTGATACAGGCGAAGAGGAATAACATCCGGGAAAGTATTCCCGGTGTTAGGCATTTTCGGGCAGATGAAACGGAGGGGAATGTCGCATGTTCGGTATGATAGAGATGTGTGGCGGACGAACGGACCACGTATTTGGATTCGTCTCGTCGTTCTGAGCAACTTTCATATATAAATTATTTTCATCCGAGTTACGGATTATTTTCTATGAATTTTCAAAGTTTTTAATCATTATCTGATATTTATTATTTACCTAAACCCAACATTATCCATAACAGTGAATGATGACGCAAGCATGACATCAGAGTGATGTCATCAGGTCAACTAGCCAGTTGACCAGTCAAACCAGACAGGTGGGTCCAGTGGGACCCACATCTCATTGTCAAGGACACTAACAGGGGGTTTAGACTAACTAAAAGGGTTAATTAGTGGGTGGGGCCCAGTAGTCAGCGAGAGATTAAGTGTTTAATTAACTAATTAATTAATTAGCAATTTATCTATTTATTTTATTCGTTTATAACGTGGGGCCCGCATGTCATTGACAGATTAGTTAATTAACATTTAATTACGTTAATTAGTAATTAGGATATTCTAACAGAATTAATTAAGTTAATTAAGTAATTAATTAATTAATTAATTAAAACTTATTATTTATTATTATTATTTTTTTATATTTTATTTCTTTTTTTATACCGTTCTGGGGACGGGGCCCACATGTCATTGGGCCGGAGGGCCAAGCGGGTTCGGGCACTAGGGCGGCGGGTGCCGCCCGAACGGGCGCTGTGCTGGGCGTCCGCCAGCCGAACGCCCGCCCAGATCGAAGTACAGGCGGGGCGCTAAGCGCCGGCGGCCATCGCGTCAAAAGGCAGCAGCGGCGCCGGGCGGGTGGTGCCCGACGGGCCACCGGGCGGGGGCTGCGGCCAGACGTCGGCGGACAGGGCCGCAGCGGCGCGGCACGGCGAACGGGGAGGGGGGGTGAGGCGCGGTGGCCAGGGGCCGGCGATGAGGGGCGTTGGGCGCCCGATGCAGTGGCCCGGCGGGGCGCCGGCGGCCAGCCGGGAAGGGCGGCGAGGTCGGCCGCGAGCGATGCGAGGGGGGGCGAGCTGAGGG
>LR738712.1:227202184-227224630 GCA_902687465.1 Secale cereale
GCTTCTCCCTTTTCTATTTTTTGTTTGTCTTTGTTTTTATTTGTTTTACTTTTTCTTATTTTCTTTTATGTTTTCATTTTAGTTCTCTTTTACTTTAGTTTTACATTATCTAAAAGTAGCACATAAGCTAGTGTTAATAAATATGATAGTGCCACAAACATTATGACACCTGAATGGAAGTATTTTCTATTTATTCATTAATTTGTATGCATATTAATTAATTGTTTTGTCGCTGTTATACACAATATAGTGCTCTTAATTGTTTTATAAAAATAAGGATTCTCCACCATAATTCCTTATGATTTATTTGACACATCCCGAACATTTTAGTTTTAATGTTTGAAAACTTTTGTTGTTTTCTTTTAATTCAAATTTTAATTTGGATCGGTTTCGAACTAACACGAGATTAGCAACAGTGATCGTGGTGACGTGTCGTCATTAGTAGAGGGTTACTGTAGCTTAACTATCCGGGCGTCACATGTTGGATGCTTAATAACTGTTTTGAGATATGAGGATAGTGATATTAGAGTCGTGCTAGTGGAGTTATTATGAAATTGCAAAATACTTGTGTTAAGGTTAGTGATTCCCGTAGCATGCACGTATGGTGAACCGCTATGTGACGAAGTTAGAGCATGAGGTATTTGTACAGTTTCAACCTTTGTGTGGAGGTCGGGGGCGCGCGATGATTAACTCCTACCAACCTCCCCCCTAGGAGCATGCGTTGATTGCTTTGTTTTGATGACTCGTAGATTTTTGCAACAAGTATATGAGTTCTTATGACTAATGTTGAGCCCATGGATTATACGCACTCTCACCCTTCCACCATTGCTAGCCTCTCATGGACCGCGCAACTTTCGCCCGTACCATACACCCACTATATATCCTTCTTCAAAACAGCCATCATAATATTCCTCAAAACAGCCACCATACCTACCTATCATGGCATTTCCATAGCCATTCCGAGATATATTGCCATGCAACTTTCCACCGTTCCGTTCATATGACACGCATCATATTGTCATATTGCCATGCATGATGATGTAGTTGGAATCGTATTTGTGGCAAAGCCACCATGCATAATTTTTCATAGTTGTCACTCTTGATTCATTGCACATCCCGTTACACCGCTGGAGGCATTCATATAGAGTCATACTTGTTCTAGTCTCGAGTTGTAATATCGAGTTGTAACACAATAAAAGTGTGATGATCATCATTATTAGAGCATTGTCCCATGTGTCGAAAGGCCAATAAAAAAAGGAGATGGCCCAAAACAAATATAGAGAGGGGCTAATAAAAAAGGAGAGAGAATGCCCCTCCAAAAAAATGAGAGAAAAGAGAGAAGGGAAAATTGCTACTATCTTTTTCCACACTTGTGCTTCAAAGTAGCACCATGTTCTTCATGATAGAGAGTCTCATGTTTAGTCACTTTCGTATACTAGTGGGAATTTTCATTATAGAACTTGGCTTGTATATTCCAACGATGGGCTTCCTCAAATGCCGTATGTCTTCGTGAGCAAGCAAGTTGAATGCACACCCACTAGTTTCTTTTGTTGTGCTTTCATACATATTTAGCTATAGTGCATCCATTGCATGGCAATCCGTACTCACTAACATTGATATCTATTGATGGGCATCTCCATAGCCCGTTGATACGCCTAGTTGATGTGAGACTATCTCCCTTATTTTTGTCTTCTCCACAACCACCTCTCTATTCCACCCATAGTGATATGTCCATGGCTCACGCTCATGTATTGCATGAAAGTTGAAAGGTTTAAAAGAATAGAATATGAAAACAAGTGCTTGGCTGAAATCGGGGTTGTGCATGATATGAATATTTTGTGTGATGAAGAGGCAGCATAGCCAGACTATATGATTTTGTAGGGGTAACTTTCTTTAGCCATAGTATTTTGAGAAGACATGATTCCTTTGTTAGTATGCTTGAAGTATTATTATTTCTTATGTCAATATATACTTTTATCTTGAATCTTTCAGTTCTGAACATTCATGCCACAATTAAGAGAATTACATTGAAAAACTATGTTGGTTAGCATTCCACATAAAAAATTCTGTTTTTATCATTTACCTACTCGAGGACGAGCAGGAATTAAGCTTGGGGATGCTTGGTACGTCTCCAACGTATCTATAATTTTTTATTGTTCCGTCCTATTATTTATGATGTTTTGGATGCTTGATGGGCTTTGTCATACACTTTTATATCATTTTTGGGACTAACCTACTAACCCAAAGGCCCAGTCCAGATTGCTGTTTTTTTGCCTGTTTTAGGGTTTTACAGAAAAGGGATATCAAACGGAGTCCAAACGGAATGAAACATTCGGGAGAGATATTTTTGGAGAAAATCACGCATGAGAGACTTGAGAACCACGGAGTAGGGGCCACGAGGTGCCCACGAGGGTGGGGGCGCGCCCCCTGCCTCGTGGGTCCCTCATGAGGCCCCCAGTGCCCTCCTTCCTCCTATATAAGCCTACGTACCCTGAAACCATGAGAGGAGAAGAAAAAACCCTAGTTCACCGCCGTAACCTTCTGTTCCCGTGAGATCCCATCTTGGAGGCTGTTCTGGAGCTTTGCCGGAGGGGGGATCCATCACGGAGTGCTTCTACATCATCATCATCGCCCTCACCATGAGTTGTGAGTAGTTTACCACATACCTTCGGGTCCATAGCTAGTATCTAGATGGATTCTTCTCTCTCTTTGGATCTCAATACAAAGTTCTCCTCGGTCTTCGAGGAGATCTATTCAATGTAATCTCTTTTTGCGGTGTGTTTGTCGAGATCCGATGAATTGTGAGTTTATTATCAAGATTATCTGTGAGAAATATTTGGTTCTTTTCTGAACTCTTTATGTGTGCTCATAATATCCTTGCAAGTCTCTTCGAATTATTGGTTTGGTTTGGCCCACTAGATCTATAATTCTTGCAATGGGAGGAGTGCTTGGCTTTGGGTTCAATCTTGCGGTGTCCTTTCCGAGTGAAATGAGGGGCAGCAAGGCACGTATTGTATTGTTGCCATTGAGGATAAAAATATGGAGTTTACATCATATTGCTTGAGTTTATACCTATACATCATGTCATCTTGCTTAAGGCGTTACTCTGTTCTTATGACCTCAATACACTAGATGCATGCTGGATAGCGGTCGATGTGTGGAGTAATAGTAGTAGATGCAGGCAGGAGTCGGTCTACTTGTCTCGGACGTGATGCATATATACAATGATCATGCCTAGATAGAATCATAATTATTCGCTTTTCTATCAATTGCTCGACAGTAATTTGTTTACCCGTCGTAGAATATCGCTATCATGAGAGAAGCCACTAGAGAACACTATGGCCCCCGGGTCTATTCTCTACATATCAATATATATCTACTTTACTTTTTCCACTTTTACTTTCTGTTCTTATAAAAAAAATACGAAAAATATAAACTATCATCTCTATCAGATCTCACTTTCGTAAGTGACCGTAAAGGGATTGACAACCCCTTATCGCGTTGGCTGCGAAGTTCTTATTTGTTTGTGCAGGTGCGAGGGACTCGCGCGTCATCTCCTACTAGATTGATACCTTGGTTCTCAAAAACTGAGGGAAATACTTACACTACTGTGCTGCATCTCCCTTTCCTCTTCGAGGGAATATAACACAAGCTCGAGAAGTAGCTAGATTCCACTAGGTGGACTACATGCGGAACAAAATGAATGAATCTACACTTAAAATGTATCTATATACATCTGTATGTAGTTCATGGTGAAATCTCTACAAAGACTTATATTTAGGAACGGAGGAAGTACTAATACTATGTAAAGAGTTTTTTTGCGATTGTACAATGTAAAGAGTTAGGTGTCGCACAGTGTCCAGAAAATATGGTGATAGTGTGAGGTGGGCCATGTAATCATGGACCCTGCGTGTTTTCACTGCTCTTGCACTCCTTCGCCGTAAGAATGGAGAAAATTGTAATATAGTAGTACCTCCTTTCGCTGAAAGCGTGGGACATTCAGCAGTCCTACCACCTCAGTAATAATGACCAATGAGCCATCAAATCACATAGACCCAGCAGTAAGTTGGACGGATGAAGCAACCATCACTCTTGAATCTGCTTCTCCCTTCAACGCAGGCTCTAGTGAGAGGTCGCGTCTGCTCTACCCGGGCATGAATGCTGCACCGATTCTTTGGAGTGGCGCTGACCGTTTCGGGCAGAAAGCGCGCGCGGGCGATGGAAGGGCTTTGGGTGGGCCATGCTCGTCAGGAGCGGGCGTGGCAGCTATCCGCCTGTCCCTACCGGATGCCCGGAAACAAGAGTATGCACCGACTCTCGCGGCTAAAATCGTACACTACACACCATCTCTCTGCAGGAGTAGGTCGATATGTCGCTCTCTCTAACACACACATGCTATTAAACACACACACGCACACGCGCACACAAGTTCGTAGAATAGGAAAATCGTGCGAGTGTGAAGCCACATGAAGTGAGATACAAATGGAATACGTACAAACTATGACCAACCTAAGCAATGTAACCAAACGCTCCTTACTCGGCCTTGTTATCTCCCCCAAAAACCCAATGCATGGAGCGCAACTACGCGTTGATCAGTCAAGAAAGCAAAGTCGGCTTCCATGCGAGTTAATACGTGGCCTTGCCTAGTAGCTAAAACGACATCTCTTAGGGCTTCTTTGATTCCAAGGATTCTCAAAGGTATTTTGAAGGACTCAATTCCTTAGGATTTTTTTCTTATGTGGGTTGCTTGATTCATAGGATTCTAAATCATAAGAACTTTTCCATAGGATTCATTTGCACTAGATTTCATAGGAAATTTTCAATCCACACTAACCTCTTTGAAAGAATCCTACATTTTTTTCTGTGCACGATCAAACACTCATAGAATCATGTAGAATTCAAGATGACATGCCACCCCAATGCCACGTTTTTCCTATTCCTACGTTTTGGAAATCCTACGAATGAAAGAGGCCCTTAGTTTTTTGGATCCATTGTTGCGTTTAGAGACAGAAATTAGGGCTTTGATTGGAGTAATGACCGGTCAAGTTTCTCTTTCTCCTCCAATCTGCTTGCACCTTGGTCCCGCTGTACCTTCTAATGTGACTTATTACACCTAGACGGAGGGAGTCGTACGAGATACGGTGGCACACTGACTTAGGTCGAATACAAGTGCCCAAAATTTGTGTGCATGTTATAATAAGGATTCACTTAAAATACTACGTGAGCGAACACAGGGATCAATTGGACAGTGTTAATTTTTCTTATTAATTTGTGAGGTAAGATACACCGCTGGCGCTTTTAATTTCTTATTAATTTGTTTGTTTCACCCTCTGACTAGTGGGACCCAACGTACTACGTGGAGAGAGGTAAGGTGACTAAGGCTGCATTATTTTTGCACCACTGTGGATAGTCTTACCACCAAAGCAACATGACACGATTATGATTTAAATCCCAATGACTCCCACACACACAAAAAATGTATAAAAGGTTATTTTCCTCTCATTGAACATAACGGGAGGGTTGTGTAGCTGGTTAGCCTATTCGCTCATCAAACTTGAGGTCTCGGGTTCGATATCTACACTTGAGCATAATTCATGCTAGGAGGATTCTTTGACTGGTCAAAATGGATGGATACGGACCTATACGATCTCGTAGTGATCGTATAATTACCTCATCATGTATAAGGTGCAGCCTCGCCGCTTGTTTTCTAGGGTTTGCACTCTTCTCACTCTCTCTAGTATATATATACACGCTGCAGCCTCAGTGCTTGTAGTTGTTCTCTTCACACTCTCTCACCCTCTCCAGATCTAAACAAGACTTCTTGGCCTCTCTCTCCCCTCACTGCTTGTCTGCTTGTAGTTGCACTCTTCATACTCTCTCAGCCTGCAGGATCCGTCCACCAGGAAGGGAAGGATGCTTAATGTTGTCGTCGTCGGCAAGGGTTGGATCCACTACCAATGCAGCTGTTCACTTTCACCCAGCGGCGGCGCGGGAGGGCCTCCGACCCCTTCTTTTTCTCCGCCGTACATAGTGCGGGTCGAACGGCCTCCGGTCGCCCACCGAACCACACCCCAAGAACCTTAAGGTATAATTTACTTATTCCACATGCATTGCTCTAGCTACATGTGGGCTTTTTCCGCTTCTGCACTCAAGTCTCGGTGTTGGATCAAACAGGAAAGTAGTGGGGAAAGTTGTATACCATGAATCTAGGACGTGGTTCAAAGAGGAAAGGAATGGGGGAAACTAGTGGGAAAAGTTGTCTAGCATGAATCTAGGACATGGTTCAATAAGTAAAGGAAGGGGGAAAGTAGTGGGGAAAGTTGTATCGCATCAATCTAAGACGTGGTTCAAAGAGGATGGGAATGGGGGAAAGTAGTAGGGAAAGTTGTATAGCATAAATCTAGGACGTGGTTCACAGAGGAAAGGAAGTGGGGAAAGTACTAGTACAGACTGGCTATCCAACACCTACGTTGGTCGAAAAGGGAAAATAATGACAAATGCAGTACGCACATCTGTAACGAACTGATCTTTTGTTTTGGGGGACAAGGCTATAGAGTTTGAGCAGGACTAGATTTGCTGCGCTCACATAGGGAAAGGTGTCTAAAGATAACAAAACCGGGACCAACACAAATATGCTCCTTAGTTGTTTGTGCTTTGTTGCAACAGACTGTGCATGACCCCAGTACATCGATAGATGCACATGGTGCTGGTGCGTCCACTATCCCGTGCAACTCTTTAGCTGTTGTTAATCTAAGGCCCTGTCTGTTTAAGAACTCCCTCGTCCCTGCTTTCTTGGTTCCAAGGACTAAACATGGACTAGAGGTTATTAAATGACATACTAAAAGACCATGTTACCCCTAGTAATGAATTAATAGAGACAAGGTGCCATGCGTGGCAGGGGCAACTGTTGGAAAAAGTCCCAAAAAGACTCTCCATCTGGGTCTTCTTTCTTTAGTCCCAAATGCCCAATTTTAGTCCCTAAAAGACCCTTCTGTTTGGTTTAGATGGGTCTGACATGGAGTTTTTTAGTCCCTCCACCAAAATGTCCATGTAAACAAGCACCCTCTAATAATGCCGATGGTAAATTGATGCAATGCCACAGTTAAAAGCAAATTACATGTTTAACGAATTTTATTGTTAATATAATCTCTCTGATAATTTTAAGCAATGCCACCATTTGAGAAATGCTACTGTCTTGCTTTCTTTCTCATTTAGATAAGGTAGATGCTTCTTTTTGTTGGCTTATGTGTCATCCACTGTTATTGACCACTAGTTGTTTCCTTTGCACGTCTGCGTAAACAGGGTTATCTACTTCACCTCGTTGCCATTGTGACCTTTTGTTGCACTGCACAAAACACTTTTGTTTTAAGAGTTTTTTGTGCAGTTCAAACAAAATTTCACACCGACAACATTGCTTGATTGCTTCATCTTAGTGGAACTGCACAAGTGGAGATCTTACTTCCTATCCATGTTGGCAAATTTGGTTCAGATCTTCTTCTTGTGAGTTGTTTGAATTCCGCGTCATGAGAGGTCAGTACTAGCCTTCTTTCACATTGAAGGAGAAGCTTGTCTGTTGTTGAACCAAGTGATGAAGGGGAAGAACGAGCGGAAGAAAAACAAAAATCAACTCTTGGTGCTGTAAATAAGCACTGGAACTGTGATGACACAATTAATGATATAGTTTTGCATCTTAATTTATTGCTATGGCTGGAACGAGCAATTGTTTTGCTACTGATTTGATGCCACTCTTAATGTAATACGTAATTATCTCTACTTGTGCAAACATGGATCTTCTTTGAAGATACCATATATTTTAGTGGAACTGCACGAGAAGATGTTGGAAACATTAATCTAATCGAGGTTTATATAGTAATCATGGCCACCACAATACATAGCAACAGATGATTCCCGTGAAGTGCTTCATCTGTATGCTCTACACAATAAGCCTCCTGACAAAGGTTGGTACTCGCCCACTGATTTCATTCATATGATTGAGCTTTGTCATCTCTATTGGTGTTGTGCTATTGTTTAGATACTGTCGTCAAAAAGTGGTATTGTCTTTGAGAAGTGCTTCATCTGTGTTGTTTTAAATATTTCCTTTCCTTTTTTTGAGCACACAGCGATGCTAGCATTTAATTATCCTCTTGTCTTTGCACAACAGGATCATCCTCCACTGAGGCCTTGTTTGGTTGAGGTGGTTTTTGAAGGGGAATGGCAGGGTTTGAGGGGGATTAGATCTCCTACAAGCCAAAATCCTCTCCAAATCACTCAAATCCCCTTGGGAGGAGGAGTAAACGAACAAGGCCTGAAGAATAATATGGAGTACGTGAAGTGACTAGTTCCGATTATGCCAGGATGAAGAAGCCCTGTCTTTCTTCTCATCAGAAGGACCAGTTGGAGGATGGTTACATTACCCCCCACAAGACCAAACTAACTTCAACTCAGAAGGACTGACAAATATCCATTTTCTTGTTGTGATGCGCGAGTACAATGTTGTTCTAGGGTTCTTTCTTGTGAGTTACATTTTTCAAAAAGTGTGCTCTACATCGACCATGTAGGTGCCTGTTTAAACTGTCAATTCATAGTATAGTTTGCTTTATACTAATCACTTTTTTTGTATTTGTGCAAATAGGGGTGTTCAGCTTGATTCCACCACTAGAAGGGAGGTGCCGATAAGTTCAAGGTGTTGCAACATATAAGGGCGAAATCATACAATCTATGCGCGAATTTGGTTGATTTTGGTGGAACTACACAAAAAGAACAGCTGGCCAGCTGGTTTATTTAGCACGAGGTGCCATGTCAATGTCCAAACTGATGGCAAACCCTGCCCATTCCACAGTAGTAGGAATTTGATATTTTGGAATGGGGAAACCTTGTGAAATTTTTCTCATTAATTTTAGCAAGAAGACATGCGTTTGATATTTTCGAATGGGACGCCCTTTGCTGTCAGCAGTGTTGATCCATTTTTTATTTATTCTTTAGTTGTGAAGTAAATATTGGCTCTGACATGTGAATCGCTGAGATGCATAATCATCGATTGTTTTGAATGTTCTCTATGAATTGCTAGGCCTGTGTGTTTGATCGCAATATACATGAACGCTAAAAAGCTGCTCAAACTCTTTGTACTCCTTCTGTTCCTTTTTACTTCGCACATTGTGAAAGTGCATACTTTTTTCTGTAAGATTGGTCAAAGTAGAGATACTTTGACTACAGACAAAACTTGTATGCAGACTAGAAAGGACCGGAGGGAGTACATGTGAAACTGCTGCAAACGAGGTGATCACCCTGGGAGTACATATGAAACTTGTACGTATTGTTTTGCATGTTCATCCAATGCCAGTGATACAAGAATTTGAACTAATCGAAATAAATTCATTCATACACGGTCGGATTTCATACAAACATGCCGGATTTCATTACATTTCATATATTCTTCAACTAAAAAGGGGTGCACTGGAGGTATAATTAATTAACCGAAGCTACCCACATGTGTCTGGCTCAGCCGAACAGAAGCTTCAATGACTTAACTGCAAGTGCAGTTGCATAACTGACATGTGGCCCAGATGCCTGTTGGGCCCACGTGCCAGTCAGCCAACTACACCAGGAGTTAAGTAGAAGCAGCGTCCTTCTCCTACATACCTCTCTGACTCCACGTCGCCGCCAAGAAGCTAACTGGCCATCAGTGGTCAACCCGCCTAGTTTGTCATAGCGATTAGGGCAGCGGTGGCCTTACTTGGACCCGAGCGGCGGCGACCTACTGTGTTCTACTCCTCCTCGTTTTCTGTCTGGCACGGCCTCATTGGGAGCGGGGCGGGGCCTCGGCGGAGCCGGTGATGTCCTCTGTCTAGTTGCCGGCGGGCGGTGCCTCGACGGAGCGGTGGAAATCCTCCCCCTCGTTGCCGGCATGGTGGGGCCTCGGCGGAGCCGGCGGTGTCCTCTGCCTCGTTATTGGCGCCGCGGGGCCACGGCGGAGCAGGGCCTCATTGACGCCAGCGGAGTGAGGACTCGTCGGAGCCGGCATTGTCCTCTGCCTCATCCTCGGTCTCGCCAAACAGCACCACGCCCGCTTCATCGCCCTCTTTGTAGGCGGTCGCAGCCTCCGCCACCCGCATGCGGTACTGCCAGCGCTCGAGGCGGCCCTCACGAGCAGAGCGGTACGAGTCGAGCAGAGCCTCCTGCTCCACCCACTCTGCGACGATCCGCTCCCGCGCCTGCAGGTGCTCCTGGTGGAGATGGTGGTTGTAGGTGGCGTCGGCCTGCGCCTCCCGGAACTGCTCCTCACGCTTCTCTCTCACCGTGTCCGTATATTGGGCACGGGCCTCGCCGATGGTCAAGGTGCAATGCACAAGTGAGGATGGCGCTGGGGAGGGGGTTGGCGCTGAATCGTCGACTACCATGTTATCCATTGGGACGTCGTCGTCCTCCAGCTGCCTGCCGGCCAGCCAGTCGGCAGAAATGGCTGCCATCTCCTTGTGGTCCATCGTCTGCCCATCCCGAAGAGCGCTGGAGCGCGAGGAACCCATGGTGGGCAGTAGTGGTGTGTACAAGAGAATAGGAACAGATGCGGATGACTACGGCTATGGCCGGCACAACAGTTTATAAAGCAATGGTGGGCGGTGGAGGGACGGACGTGTGGCGCCGGAGTAGCCGCCTCGGCAACCGCATATCATTAATGTGGGCGGCAGAAGGACGGACGGACATCACTTGTGTCATTTGAAGGCGGAGCAATCGCATGCACCGGGAAGCAGGGCGGGCGGTGCTGACCGTTTCGGGCGGAAAGCGCGCGCAGGCATGGGAGGCGGTCTGGGTGGGCCAGGGCAGTCAGACTCGTGCTTGGCAGTGGGTCGGTCCAGCAGCCGGATATGCTGGCTCACCAGCTACCTCGCCGAGGTGAGCGACGATAATCAGACGATGGACGTAGATTCCAACCAGGAGCAGGCGCCACTGTCCAAGCCGGTTCATGCCATGTTCACCATAAAGTAGGTTCGGCCGCACTTCGACGCCTTAATGGCGGAAGAGCTACCAGCGTAGGAGGACCTGTGATGCAATCTCCGTCTCCTCAACGAGCACCGGTGAACAAGAGAACGACAATGCCGTCACGGACATGTGGCCCTATGATCCTAGCTTCCCGAATGAGCAGCGGGCGTTGTATCAGACCATCCGTAGGGCCCTCGAGGCCCTCTCCGTCGTCCTTCGAGTAGTTGTGCTCGCCGTGGTGCCGCCATCTCGCGTTGTCAACATGGTCAACGGACATGAGGATGAGGAGATGACTTTACTTGGAGAGGATGACAGTGGGGACACACAAGGGCCATAGCCGCACGTACGCAAGTGCCTCCTTATTAGTATATAAAACATTAATTTTTTTTGCTTCCTCCTGGTTTCCAGACATCACGGTCCCACACCATTAGCAGAAACATATGATGTCTGAACACCCTTCCCCTTCGGGATATGTTGTTTGCGTGCCTGAAGCACACTGATATGGATTTTACCAAAACGACTGTCATCATTCAAACTAAATAGTTCTCCCAGATTCTCATCACAAGTTAATGGGACAAATCTCTGCTCGATACTGTCGAAATATCTCAGTTCAATAGCATCAACAGGGCTCCATGGATACTCACGACGGAGTGCCTCGCAGAAATCTGTGAATGAAATGCTGGTTTCTACCACTTCCGGTTAGAAAAATCCAGAAATCAGATACGGTTTAGTTCCGTGCAGCTCGCTAGTTTCTATTTTAACCGCCAGCCAAAAAGCAAGTGCAGAAAAATTGCACTGATTCACGCCAATGGTGGTCAAATACAGCCTAATTTACGAATCTCCTAATCAATTTGAGAGGAAAATGATGCTTACCCAGGTGGAAGCCATGAATTATCCGCCTCTGAGACGACCCAATCATCACCACGGTCGATGGGCCGGACGGGGTGCACCGACATCGCTTCCTAATCCTAGATGGGGAGAGAGGGTAGATGTGGTGGAGGTGGCATGATGGCGGCAGAGGCAGCATGACCACGGCAGAGGCGACTCGAGCTGATTCAGATTAGAGTGAGTGTTAGTTTTGCGGTCCCACTCGTTAGCATGTAACGGTCAAAATGTGGACTCAGCCCTACGCGCCCCCACTCATCAGAGTTAACGGTCAAGCCATTGACCCGATGGCAATATCCGCTGTGACCAGTTTGAGGGTTTCAGGCAAGGGAGTGGGGAAAAGTGAGCAAAAGTTAAGAGCGTGGGGATGAATGACTAGAACTAACGAACCAGGGGCACATAAATAAATATCCCAAAATAATAAATGCACATCTATACAGTACAATACCTTCGGTGTGGACGTTCCTTTCTGTGCCCATGAAATGATCGTACTCATGTGAATTGTAGTTGCACCGTTGCTAACGCACATATGGCAGTGACAAGAGATTTCTGTTTGCATAAAGTGGTGGCAATACGGTACTTGCTTTTAAAAAAATATCAATAACTTTATCAATTAGAAACAATGGTTACATCGTCTATAAGAAGTGCTACAATATTTTCCATTGGCTCTTAGAACCAATTCCCTGTCGCTAAACTTTTTGCTAATCGACCGAGCTCATGTGCTATTTTATTCGCTTCCCTATTACAGTGTTCAAAGCTAGTAAGAGGAAAATCACAAGCCAAAAATAGCAATCATCAAAAACTGCCGCCGCTGCTCCTGCAGAATGTTCTCCGTTGTTCATTGTGTCAATGACTTCCATGTTGTCAGAATTAATAACGAGACGATTGCAGCCTGCCTTTTGTGCCAACATTAATCCAAACATCAGTGCCAACACTTCCGCCGTCAGAACATCCGCGCACCATTCTATCTTCCAGTTTCCACCAATGATGGAAATTCCTTTGTCATCCTTGAGAACAACCCCCGCTGGGCCCCTTAGTAGGTCATGATCAAAGGAAGCATCTACATTTAACTTAACCAAACCCATAGGAGGTCTACTCCACCCTCCATTTTCCCTGTTTGCATTAGGTGAGTGGGCATTTACATAGTTTGTTTTTATAGCACGAATCCTCATTAAGGTTTGGTACGCCTCTTGAGACTTCCTCTCCTGGACCCGATTCCTCCTAATCCACCATAGAGACCATGCTGTTATAGCAATGTCTCGTGCATTCTGGGGCCCACATATAGATAGTTCTTGATCTGTCATGAGGAGTAGAAATTGAAGGACTGCCTCGCCCGCACGGTCAACAATACAAGCATTTTTAACCGCTACATACAACCCAACTTACCCCACACCTCTTTAGCCTTTCGGCACAAAAACAACACGTGTTTTCTATCCTCCGTCCCGTTTGAGCGTGATGTACAAGTGGGCAAAGTTTTCATGTGTCTATAGGCCAGCACAACACTGCACGGGAGGGTCCCATGTAATGTATGGCAGATAAATATTTTTACCTTTCCTGCACAAGCTAGTTTCCATATCTTGCCCCAAATAGGATTGACCTTACTTCTGCCCATACATATGTGTATTTCTATTTTTTTTTCCTATATTTTTTATTCCATTCCTCAAAGTAAGATGATCGAGCAGTGAACAAACCATTTTTGTATAGCTCCAATCAATGAAATTCGACATATTATGCATAGGGAGAGAGGTCGCCAGGACTCGTTGGGGATCAATTTGACACAATATCTGTCTCACCAAATCTTCATCCCAAACATTCATGACTGGATGAGTAAGATAACCAACTTTTGATAGAAGATGCCCTCGTCTATGGGTAATAATTTTTCTATTTGCACTATACGGGATCCATGCATCTTCCCATATATCAATGTTTTGCCCATTTCCAACTCACCATATATAACCATTTCGGAGAGATTCTACACCTGAATTGTGGCACATAACGATTTAGGATTATCAATGAGACGCCAAGCTTGTTTCGCTAACAACGTCAGATTAAAACAATGTATGTCTCGAAAACCCATTCCTCCTTGGTGTTTTGGAACACATGTATTTCACCTCGCCATCCAATCCATCCTTTTCTGGTTGTCCTCGTCACCCCACCAAAAATGTGACATCGCGTCAATGATTCCTTTACAATATTTTTTAGGAATTTTAAAGACGGACATGGCATAAGTTGGGATAGCTTGAACAACATATTTGAGGAAAATTCCCTTTCCTCCAATAAATAACTATTTTTCTTTCCATCCATTAATTTTCATAATAACTCAATCAATCAGGAATTGAAAACAATCACTTTTTTGTCCATACCCACATTGGCAGGTAGACCCAGATATTTGTCATTTGGTACTTGCTTCTTTTTATCCACCGAACTTCCATTTTCAGCACACGTAATCGTGTAATAAGAGAAAGTAATGGCATGGACTGGTGCAATGCAATAAAGTTGAGTTGAAGGGTGTTCAAAGAAAAAAAGGGATTAAAGATGACCATTGGCGATAGTTGAAAATGAATTGTTAGCGGACACAAACTAATAATATACTTTCACTATTCATATATCTATTATATATCAAGCAAGATGCAGAGATCCAACAAATTTCGCATCTCAATCATCAATGCTACTCCCGTGTTCCTAAATATAAGGCCCTTTAAAGATTCTAATATAAACTACATACATAGCAAAATGAGTAAATCTACACGCTAATAAACTATGTCTATATTCATCTATTTGTAGAATATCCAATTCTAAGCCCGGGTTCATCTGCACCACGTCAAGAAATAATTCATAAATTTTCTAAAAAAAATCGAAAAAATCCAACTTTTTTGTGCATTATTAGCACTATTTAACAGACCCCGGTCAAGAAATTAGAGAGCATTTGGACATTTGAGTAGCTCTCAGAAAAAAGACAAATTGGGGCAGAATAGTATACGAATAGTACACTATTAAACAGACACCAAATTTGTGTTTTTTGCCGAGGGCTACTAAGATGTCAAGATAATTTGAAAAATTTACCGGACATCTCGCACCAAATTATCTACCAGGACAAGAAAAATTGTATTATTTTGAACTTTTCTAGTATTTGTTTTGATTTTTTTATTCAGCGCAAGTGCAAATGCTCCACGGAGCCAAAACTCTACATACACGTACTACATTGCATATTTCCATTTAGAATTTCTTTTTGGATGTAACTGACACCCAAACACGTAGTAGCTTGCTAGATAGAGATTTATGTTACACTATGTACCTAGCAAGAACGTGAAAGAGGATGCAGGAGAAACTCTAACGACCCGCAGAATCCCAGAGCATCATCAGCCTCCGCCATGATTTTCTTCTCCTCTTCCAACATCACATGTTCTTCTTGCAGCATTAGACCGGTGTAGAACCCCCACAACACCTTCATCTCCTTTCCGACGACAGCCTCGGTGCCCAGGTAATCCCTCAGGAGCACCTCCACCATCACTCTCGGCAACCACCTCGTCACGCACTCTCCGACCACTAGCGGCACCCCTCATTCTCATCGCCTTGAACCCTTCAGCTGCCATGTCCTCCATGAACAACTTGGGCAGCACGGCGGGGCCGGCGCGGAACGGGCTCGCGCGCAGCCCGCAGAAGGCCAACACCCTCATCGCGATATCGCTGGCGCTGCCCATGCTTAAGATGATTGGGTAGAGGAGGAGGACAACGAGGCCCCGTAGGTATCCTCCAGCCTTCAGAGCCACGAGCAGGAAGTAGGGGAAGAGGGATGACGACGACGGGAGGAGGAGCCTGGCGTCGACATCGAGGACAAGGGTTCGCCCGGCGGCGATCTTCTCAGCCATGGGAGGATGCGAGGAAGGGTGCGGTGACGATTCAGTCATGGCGGACACCAAGGTTGGTGTCGGCGTGGACGGGCTCGACCTTCCTTCTTCTTTGCTATTGGCAACTTTGGAAGCATCGCAATGCTGTTGTCTTTCAGGGGTTGCCCCTATCGCTCCCTCGACTACTGTAGTTATGTAGGGAAGACGCCGTGCTTTGACGTGTGCGCCTGCCTACTGCTCATAAGCAGGGGTTGGATGCGTGGCTGGACTGCCTGGCTGGTCCTTGAGCTGCCTGATGATTGTAGCCTTGCACCCCCTCACCCACTCCCTTTCTCTTACTCTCCCCTCGTATAAATGTACTTGTGCATGCTGTTTACACGGGCACTTTGGCCTCCATATATGAAAATTCTGGTGGGGAAATCTCTCCCCGGGGAAAATTAAAGAAAAAGTCATGGCGGTGGATGTGACCCGGCTGGAGATCGGAGGCCTAGTCCCGTGGAGGAGGAAGGAGAGCAGGGCGGAGAAGAGCTTATGCTTCTTGGCCATGATGGATAGATGCGCCTGCTTGTTATAGTAAGCAAGCTGCACCTAGTTTATATATAGGACGGGGGCAGTAACTACCGAGCTGGGAGCTACCTTAAGCTTTCCAGTTTTTACGAGATCTATGCAGCCACGAGGCAGTAACTATCGGCGGTTCGGGTAGCTTTTTTCTAGTGTCTTTTCTTGCGACAAACTCACACTAGCTACAGTACACCAGTAGAAAAAAGGGTTTTGGTCCAGGCCTGTCCAGCCCATTAGCCCCGGTTCAATCTAGAACCGGGTCCAATGGGGACACTGGACCCGGTTCGTGAGCCCAGGGGGCCGGCCGGGCCACGTGGGCCATTGGTCCCGGTTGGTGCGACGAACAGGGACCAATGGGTCTTGCTCTTGGCCCACCACCATTGGTCCCGGTTGGTGGCATGAACCGGGACCAAAGGCATACCTTTAGCCCCGGTTCGTAGCATCAACCGGGACCAATGAGGTGCCTATATATACCCCGTCGCTCAAGAGCAGAGCACATTGCTCTGTTTTTTTTTCTGGCCGAGGGGGAAAGGGGTTAGTGGTGCTCTAGCTCACATCCTATGCACACAACGTGTTCGATGGAATCCCCGAGCCACAGTAGTTAAGCTTTTCTTCTCTCAAAACTCTATTTTCTGCGAGATTTGTCTAGGCTTAGCGGTCCGCCACGTCCCGTCCCCGCCTTCGCCGCCATCGATCGCCCCCGCCGATCTCGTCACCGGCACCACCGTGGTGAGCCTCTTGTTATGTCCATGCTTTTCTTACTTTTATTATTGCTTGTTATTATTGCTTTAGATAGATATTTGTCTAATTTTCTTACGTTTGTTATTGCTTGTTATTATATAGTGCGATGGCTTTGATATCCGACCACGTGGGCCCTCGTCCTGTCTACGATTCGGATGTGGTATATTATGTTTAATTTATAACAATTTGTTTTAGTGTTTATGATAGTTATGTCGACCAACCTGACATGCATAGATGTTTTATTATGTCTAGGAGGTAGTTGAACCGGAAATTCTAACCGACCCTCTTATGGAGAGGTTAAATTTAGTTGAAGAGGAAAACATTTCCTTAAAGAAAAAATTGGAAAAAATGGAGGAGGAGAAGATGGAATTGGAGTTGCATGTTGCGGAAGTCATCGATGATCACAAGATCAAGATGGACCCTATTGTCGAGAGGTTAAATTTAGTTGAAGAAGAAAACAAATTCTTGAAGGAAAAAATAAAAACAATTGAGGACGAGAAGATGATATTGGAGTTGCATGTTGCGGATGTCGTCGATGATCACAAGATCAAGATGGATGCAATGCAGTTGAAGATTAGAAGGATTATAAAATATGCCATTCATACCGAGGCTTGGTATCATTATGCCGTTGGATCAATTGTTACCTTGGTTGCGATTATGATCGCATTTGTTTTCGCATTGAAATGTTTTACATAGTTTCGATGTGTATGGAGAGCTATATGTTGTTAGATGAGAACTATATATGTATGTACTTTGGTTTTAATGTGATGATGAACTTTTATTAATTTGCTCACTTAGTCATCTATTTATAATGTTCTGTAATGGTTTTTGACACACTTAATTATATATAATGCACGCAGATGAACCGGCAATGGATGTACGGTAACAGACACACCTCCGAGTACATTAAGGGCGTGCATGAGTTTCTAAATGCGGCTGAGGCAAACAAGCAGAATGGTTTTATGTGTTGTCCATGCACTAAATGTGGAAATACGATGTCTTACTCTAACCGGAAAATCCTTCACTCTCACCTGCTTTACAAGGGTTTCATGCCACACTATAATGTTTGGACGAGGCACGGAGAAATAGGGGTTATGATGGAAGACGGCGAAGAAGAAGAGTACGATGACAACTATGTGCCCCCTAAATACGGTGATGCTGCAATGGGGGGAGCTGGTGAAGATCAAGAGGAACCAGACGATGTGCCCAATGATGCTGCAATGGGTGAAGCTGCCGAAGATCAAGAGGAACCAAATGATGATCTCCGCCGGGTCATTGTCGACGCAAGGACACAATGCAAAAGTCAAAAGGAGAAGCTGAAGTTCGATCGCATGTTAGAGGATCACAAAAAAGGGTTGTACCCCAATTGCGAAGATGGCAACACAAAGCTCGGTACCGTACTGGAATTGCTGCAGTGGAAGGCAGAGAATGCTGTGGCTGACAAAGGATTTGAGAAGCTACTGAAAATATTGAAGAAGAAGCTTCCGAAGGATAACGAATTGCCCGACAGTACATACGCAGCAAAGAAGGTCGTATGCCCTCTAGGTATGCGGTGCATTGCGGTATAAGATGAGACGAGATGACCCAGGTGATGTTGATGGCGAGCCCGCCAGGAAGAGGGTTCCTGCGAAGGTGATGCGGTATGCTCCTATAATACCACGGTTGAAACGTTTGTTTAGAAACAGAGAGCATGCCAAGTTGAGGCGATGGCACAGTGAGGACCGTAAGAAAGACGGGAAGTTGAGAGCACCCGCTGACGGGTCGCAGTGGAGAAAAATTGAGAGAAAGTACTGAAATGAGTTTGCAAAGGACCCAAGGAACGTATGGTTTGCTTTAAGCGCGGATGGCATTAATCCTTTCGGGGAGCAGAGCAGCAATCACAACACCTGGCCCGTGACTCTATGTATGTATAACCTTCCTCCTTGGATGTGCATGAAGCGGAAGTTCATTATGATGCCAGTTCTCATCCAAGGCCCTAAGCAACCCGGCAACGACATTGATGTGTACCTAAGGCCATTAGTTGAAGAACTTTTACAGCTGTGGAATGGAAACGGTGTACGTGCGTGGGATGAGCACAAATAGGAGAAATTTGACCTAAAGGCGTTGCTGTTCGTGACCATCAACGATTGGCCCGCTCTTAGTAACCTTTCAGGACAGAGAAACAAAGGATACCATGCATGCACGCACTGTTTAGATGACACTGAAAGTATATACCTGGACAAGTGCAGGATGAATGTGTACCGGGGCCATCGTCGATTTCTTCCGACCAACCATCAATGTCGAAAGAAAGGCAAGCATTTCAAAGGCGAGGCAGATCACCGGAAGAAGCCCGTCATGCGTACCGGTGATCACGTACTTGCTATGGTCAATGATTTACACGTAATCTTTGGAAAGGGCCCAGCGCACTAGCTGTTCCGAATGACGCTGAGGGACACGCACCCATGTGGAAGAAGAAATCTATATTTTGGGACCTACCCTACTGGAAAGACCTAGAGGTCCGCTCTTCAATCGACGTGATGCACGTGACGAAGAACCTTTGCGTGAACCTGCTGGGCTTCTTGGGCGTGTATGGAAAGACAAAAGATACAGCTGAGGCACGGGAGGACCTGCAACGTTTGCACGAAAAAGACGACATCCCTCCGAAGCAGTATGAAGGTCCTGCCAGCTATGCTCTTACGAAAGAAGAGAAAGAAATCTTCTTTGAATGCCTGCTCAGTATGAAGGTCCCGACTGGCTTCTCGTCGAATATAAAGGGAATAATAAATATGGCAGAGAAAAAGTTCCAGAACCTAAAGTCTCATGACTGCCATGTGATTATGATGCAACTGCTTCCGGTTGCATTGAGGGGGCTTCTACCGGAAAATGTCCGATTAGCCATTATGAAGCTATGTGCATTCCTCAATGCAATCTCTCAGAAGGTGATCGATCCAGAAATTGTACCAATGCTAAGGAGTGATGTGGCGCAATGTCTTGTCAGTTTCGAGCTTGTGTTCCCACCATCCTTCTTCAATATCATGACACACGTCCTAGTTCATCTAGTCGACGAGATTGTCATTCTGGGGCCCGTATTTCTACACAATATGTTTCCCTTTGAGAGGGTCATGGGAGTCCTAAAGAAATATGTTCGTAACCGCGCCAGGCCAGAAGGAAGCATCTCCATGGGCCATCAAATAGAGGATGTCATCGGGTTTTGTGTTGAATTCATTCCTGACCTTAATAAGATAGGTCTCCCTAAATCGCGGTACGAGGGGAGACTGACTGGAAAAGGCACGCTTGGAAGGGACTCAATAATATGCAGGGATGGATATTCTTGGTCTCAAGCACACTACACAGTTCTACAGAACTCTACATTGGTGACCCCGTATGTCGATGAACACAAGAACAGTCTGCGCTCCAAACACCCGGAGCAGTGCGACGACTGGATTACATGTGACCACATCAGGACTTTCAGCAGTTGGTTGAAAACACGTCTCAGAGGTGACAACTCTATTTGTGATGAGTTGTACTTGTTGTCCAGGGGACCATCTTCGATTGTATTGATTTACAAAGGATACGAGATAAATGGGAATACATTTTACATGATTGTCCAAGATCAAAAGAGCACCAACCAAAACAGCGGTGTCCGCTTTGATGCAACAACCGAGAGGGGAAAGGACACATATTATGGTTACATAGTGGACATATGGGAACTTGACTATGGACATGATTTTAAGGTCCCTTTGTTTAAGTGCAAATGGGTCAATATGTCAGGAGGCGGGGTACAGGTAGACCCATAGTACGGAATGACAACAGTGGATCTGAAAAATCTTGGATACACTGACGAATCGTTCGTCCTAGCCAATGATGTGGCACAGGTTATCTATGTGAAGGACATGTCTACCAGACCGAGAAAAAGAAAAGATAAGGAAGCGAATACATCATACGATGAGCCAAAGCGCCACATAGTTCTTTCAGGACAAAGGGACATCCTGGGAGTGGAGGGCAAGACAGACATATCCGAAGATTATGAAACGTTTCATGAAATTCCTCCCTTCAAAGTCAAGGCTGACCCAAGCATTATGATAAAAGATGAAGATTATCCATGGTTACGGCGCAATAAGCAAATGACACAAGCGAAGAGAAAGTGAAGAATTTTTTCCGCAACTATTATGATGATACCATGCCAACTTTGTAACAGACGAGTATGATACCATTGTCCGTTTGTACTATTCAAATTTCAATACTAGTTTCACTAACAGAAAGTTTGTAATTGGTTTTACCAGAAAGAATTAAAAATAAAGCAAAAAACAAAAGAAAATAAATAATGCAGAAAACAAAAAAAACTTGCAAACAAATAAAAATAGCAACAATAAGTATTTCATTGTAAGTAGAAACAAAATAAAATAAATAAAGCAACAAAGAAAACAAATAATTTCAAATTTAAACTATTCAAATTTGAATACTACTTGCACTAACAGAATGTTTGTAATTGGTTTTACGAGAAAGAATTAAAAAATAAAGCAAAAAACAAAAGAAAATAAATAATGCAGAAAACAAAAAAAAACTTACAAAAAATAAAAATAGCAACAATAAGTATTTTATTGTAAGTAGAAACAAAATAAACTAAATAAAGCAACAAAGAAAACAAAGAAAGTTTATAATTGTTGTGACTTAAAAGAAAAAAGAAATCACTAAAAAACTATAAGTATTTAGTTCTAAGTAGAAATGAAAAAATAAATAGAAAAAAAAGAAAGAAAAATGACACCTACTGGGCCAGCACGGCCTGAATACGACTAGAAACCCAACCATGGGCCAGGATTCAGGCCCGCAGAAGGCCCAGCAGGCCCAACAGGCATAGCAGTGTACAAATTAGGCCCGTAAGCCTGTAGTTGAGAGGAGCTCGAGAGGAGATAGGCAGCACAGCTTATAAACAGGTGCTGGCCTCTCTCAACTAGCGAGGTGGGACTAAACTCCCACCGCAGCGCCAGCGCAAGGCCTTTGGTCCCGGTTGGTGGCACCAACCAGGACTAAAGGGACGTATTAGTCCCGGTTGGAGGCAACAACCGGGACTAATACTCCCCTTTAGTCCCGGTTGGTGCCACCAAACGGGACCAAAGGCCCCTCCTTCCCGCCCTTTGGGCTGCTGAAAAGGGACCTTTAGTCCCGGTTGGTGGCACCAACCGGGACTAAAGGGGGCTATTAGTCCCGGTTTGTGCCACGAACCGGGACTAATACTCCTCCTATATAAGATACACTTGCGAAAATTTCGTTCAGTTTCTCCTTCCCCGTCCCCGACGCCTCCTCACATCTCCTTCCCCACCCCCATCGCCCCGGCCGTCGCCCCGTCGTCGTCGCCCCCGACATCGCCCCGTAGTCGTCGCCCCGCGCCCCCGCCCCGCCCCGCGCCATCGCCCCGCCCCGTCGCCGTCGCCCCGTCGCCGTCGCCCCCGTCGCC
>LR738712.1:227229825-227383617 GCA_902687465.1 Secale cereale
GACACTTCTCTCTATTAATTAGCTAGCTAACACAATATGAAACACCTAAATTAACCCCCCAAAACCTCCAACCCCCCTCCCCTTTCAAAAAAAAAACAAAAACCACAGGCACAGAAATGCTGACGCGTGGATGCCTTTTGGTCCCGGTTGGTGCCACCAACCGGGACCAAAGCTCCTCCTGCCTGGGCTCGGCGCACAGGCCACGTGGACACCCATCTGCCCCGGTTCTGGATCGAACCGGGACTAAAGGGTCAGAGCATTAGTACCGACACTTTTGTCCCGGTTCAAGAACCGGGGCTAAAGGCCCTAACAAACCGTGTCTGATCCCCCTTTATCTACTAGTGGTAGCATAATTTTTGGATTCCTATAACTCCGGAACGTTCGGATTTTGAGCATTTCGTCCCGAACGTTTTTACATGACAACTTTAGTTTATAAGGGATGACAACTTTAATTGATAGGGGGTGACAACTTTCTCTTTTTTCATTTTTTTGTCAGAAAATTGCCATGTTGCCCTAAACTCACGCAAACTAAACTTGCCATCTAAAACATTCAAGTTGCCATGCTTAAATCCCGAACGTTCAGAAGTTATCATTACCGTATTTTTTTCGATAAAGTAAAGTAGCATAGCAAGAGAGAGTTGTATGCATGTCCTTCCGTGGGATACTTTTTTCCTATACACTAATTGAGAAGCAGGGAGAAGCTTACAAAGTGGCATTACGCGTAGACAAAAGTATGTTTTTGTCCCTCAAGTTTCTTAAAAGACAACACTAACGCCCGTACGTGTGGTGGGAGTCAAACCCGCCCACACGTCCGATAACACACAGACTGCGCCACGTCATCGCATGCATGCATGTAGGAATCTTTTTCAATTTTCAGTTTTTAAAATGTTTTATCTCTTAAATGAAAAATCCGATTGAAAATCTGTTTTCACCATTAAATCCATCGCGACGAGATCTTCGTAACTAGATCTCATATCAATATATTTTGATGTATTTTTTTTGTGTTAAAAGTTGACATGTCTATTGCACATGAATTGCCATAATGTTTGCACTAAATTTTCCAATATACGTTTCAGCTATTTTTTTCTACATTTTAAAGTAAATTTTGACATATTATTAAATGGGAATTAAGAAACTAGACATGCCATGCACCATAAACTAAAATTGCCATGATACATGTACTTAAAATTGCCATGTTCTATACAAAAAAATATTTTCGTGGTCAAAGTACCGGAATTACCATCATCAAAAAACTAAAATTGCCACATGGCAACTTTAGTTTAAGCACTATGGCAACTACAATGTAAACATCAAGGCAATTTTTTGGTCAAATTTTTTTTTTCGACGAAACATATCAACATGGGGTCTATTTTTGAAGATCTCGTCGAGACGGATTTAATGGTGAAAATGGATTTTTAATTCGATTTTATAATTAGAAGGTAAAACATTTTTAAGCCAAAACCAAAAAGATTTCTGCTGATGTCATCTATTCATACGTGGCAAAATAAGTGGTGATGGAGGCGTGTGGGCGATGTGCAACCGCCCAAACGTGTGGGCGTTAGTTTTTTCGTTCTTAAATGTATAGCTTGATCGGATATTCAATTTGAGGCCCAGGCTCATTTTCTCCCGCGCAGGAAAAAATTATATAAATACTAGAAAAATTCAAAATATTACAAATATTTTTGTGTGATAGATAATTTGCAGCTTGAGGTCTTCTACAAATTTCAACTTATTTGGACATCTGAGTAGCTCTCGGTAAAAAAGACAAATCAGGTCAGAACAGTGCGTGAACAGTAAATATTTTAACAAACAACGGATTTTTCTTTTTTGCTAAGAGCTGCTCAAATGTTCAACTGAATTAAAATTTGTAACGGACCTCATGCATCAAATTATCTACCAGCCAAAAAATGGATTAAAAAAATCTAGTGTCTGTTTTGATTTTTTTTTCTGAGCACGCGTGCAGATGAACTTGGGAGCAGAAACTCCGCGTCCAAGCTTGAGCCCTTAAGATTTTTTTTATACATTTGGTCTTTCAAATCCCGAAACTGGATAAGTTTGATCTAAAACCGGATTTTCAGCAATACCAGGTTTGACCATGTTTTGACTGCATTTGACCATGTTGACCAGATATGACCGATGAATGGTAAATAGAAAAGCAAACAAATCCAAAATTATCCAAAAATTTCAGCAAGATCAGGTTGACCAATGAACTGTAAATAACATCCTAGGAGCTCAAGAAAAAAATTTAGCTTTTTTCTGCGCCAATTTTTTTTCCAGTAGCTCCTCGAAGGTTGAAACACCACACAAATTTTCATGTACCTAGCACACCCAAGCATCTTGGTTGCCACAAACTATCAATTTTTTTGAGCTTTTTGCTATGTTTTGAATTCACCGTTCATTAGTCAAACCTGGTCAAGCCCGATCAAATGTGGTCAAACCCGGTCAACGTGTTTAAAATCTGATTTTGGGACCAAACTTATCCGGTTTTGAGCCTTCAAGGACCAAATGTATACTGATTATTTGAAGGTACTAAGTCTATATTTTTGGGAAACTTGAGGCACCAAAAACTAACTTTTCTCTTAGAGTACGTGTAGAAGAGGAGTTAAATCCATAAAATTGTCATAATTGTGTTTCTTATAGAAGAAAAGAGAAACCTCACATGTGTGCTCGTCGATCAGAGTAGCCCCTGCTTAGCAGACCACATAACATATCCGACCTTGATGATGCATGACGCGTGAGATGCGGAGATGGACACACGGTGGGCGACCATCTGTGTCACCAATCTCCGTATGGCGGAGCTCCTACTCTACCACTGGGGAACCATTCTCCGATAGAGGGACACTAGACGTCTACTCCTGCTCAACGACGAGGGCCACGGGATTGACGGCCTATGAGGATCTCTCTCACTAATTTAGTCAATCATGATGAATTCGATCTACACCTCGAGCTACAGAGGAGAATTCGAGAGGAATGGGGAGATCATATGAGGGAGACGATGAACAGTTTGATCCTAGACTATGCCAAGCCTCTGTCAAAGCCGCCAGTCTATTCTGGTCCATGCCGACTCGTTCGTGGACTTTTCTCCCATATTTGTAGCAGCCGCTCCCGGGTAGGCCAAGGTTAAGGAGTAGCCCATCACTGTTGCAGGATGGTCCAAACGCAACAATACAATCAGAGACCCTTCGATGAAACCGTGTGGGATGCATTTACACAAATAGTGGTGTAAGAAAACCATCAAAATGAGACGAACTGTTTACAATGACAGAGACATCAAACAAGTTTCATATTATAGTTGCGTGTGCGATACGCGACATATAGTTGGTCCATACGAACTGTTTGTGAGGAGCATAGCAACAAAAACAGTCTGCCAGATAAAGGTGTGTGCAATATACGACATACAGTTTAGTCGGACAAACTGTTTATGATTAGGCAACTCAACAGAAACGATGAGCCAAATCAAGGTCCGTGCGATAGACGGCATACAATTCTCTCAGATGAACTGTGTGCAATGAGCCAAGACAACAGAAATGGTTCAACTTAACAAGATGTGCGCGATATGCGGCAAACGGGTCCATAATCAGAAATGCATACTAAGGCCGATAATAACGCAAACGATTGTTGCTAAGAAGTCGTATGTGTTGTCAGCAAACGATTCCTGGTATATAATTGCTAGCGACTGATGAAATCATCACCGACGGTTCCCTAATTTACTCCATGAGCGATACGATGAGCCAAGATTACATAAGTTAATAGTGCACACATGACATGAGCACACACCAGAGTAAACAATCACATGCATAATTAATTAAGATAAATGATCATATCTAATTATCATCTACTTCTTCTTAAATGCTTGTTGTCACTGCTCTGCTGGTGGCTCGATCCCTCACCGATTACAGAAAGAATACACTCACTCATGTTAATGATCTACCTATGCATCCCGTAGCATGTGTACACGTTCTTGGCCGCAAACTTGAGGTGAGCTTCATCCAGTCTCCGCACCCAGGCACCCTGCCATGCTCTAGGATTTTTCTTGGCGCCATCCTTCATGTTTTTGTAGTAGGGGTTGATGATTGCCATGGCGAGTTCAACTAGGGAGTCCTTCTTCGTATTGCCCCAGACCCTATAGTGCCCATGGATGTCAACAAGCTTCTGACAGGCCAAGCCGGAAATCTCGAGCGCTTTTACATCATTGATGGTGTCTACCGTAACAAACTTGTAGTTGGGATGTTGACAAACCTGGGGAAACGGTCGCAAGTCTCTGTGGCCAAGGAGTAGTGGTAGATAAGGAAGTGATGGCGCATGCACAACTGGGCAACGTCAACATTCTAATCTTTCCCAGGAAGACCGCTGGTGTACTGGAGGTCGACGCCGACCACTTTTTACTTGTCCTGAGCAAGAAATTGCTCCATGGTGTCGATCTAGTCCTCTAACATAGTTGGGTCGATGGTGTGCACCATCGAGAGGTCCTTCCTCATGTGGATGTCCACATGATGCTTGCCGAACTCCATTGGAGCACCGCTAGATATCCTCTAAGTATGTGTCGTGGTGGGTGCGCTTGTTGTGTTGTAGGGTGCGATCGAAAGATTGAAGAGAATAAGGTTATAATGGCGACGAGAAATAATGGGGAAGCCGGACGGCCTGGAATATCGGCATGCCCGGAAGGCAGTTTTTTCGAAGCGTAACTGGTACAGTGTGCTGCGGCCGCCTCAACGGCGAGCAACCGCATGCATGTGCCCCCCCAACATGATCGTGCGCCAGCCCCAACTGCTGGCAGAGTGCGCTGAAGGACGCTAGAGCAGAGCACGCGGAGGGACGCGGCCCGATCACGCATTGGTGCCTCAACGGCGAGCAGAGCGCGCAAAGGTACGTGAGGAGAGCGCGCTGCGGCCGCCTCAACGGCGAGCAAGCACATGCATAATTATTGCATATAGCAGCTGAACATAGCAGGGAATAGCCTTCCACAAGTCGATAGATGCATATACCAGCTCATAGCTACCAACACAAACACCAAGTGCAGAAATTAATTGTGTTATACACGTGTCCCGCAATCCACGCCAATCCTTCGCGCCTCTTCCCTCATCGGTTTCCCACGACCAGCTAGTGGCTAGCTCTATATGACCGACGGTAACACACCGTAGCGACAGTGTGCACATATCTAGTCAACACCCATCTACCATTAGTTATTCCAAGCATGACTGGCAACCAAAACTTCGATGTCGACCCCTTCATGGATTACATCTTTGGCAAGGAGATTGAGCTAGAGTAGGTCAGTGAGCGAGAGCTTTGTCGGCCGGTGCAGGCACCATGGCCCCTCGGCATCGATATCGCCGTGCCTTCCTTGAGAGCACAATGGAAATATGGGAGTGGAAGTGCGATGAATAGTTTTCCATCCACTGCGCAAAACATGCAGACCTACTAGGCTCCATGATCAACAACCCACCTAAAAAGCCGCCATAAATGGTGCGCATTGAGAGCCCGATGCCCCGCACAGAATGGACAGAGGTCCTCTGTGATTCATTCATGAGAAAGCCTGTGTGCCACCTCATCATTGCCATCAGCGGCCGTGTCAACCGCGATCCCGACGATGTGGTGAGCAGGCTCGAGCACATTCTTGGCTGAGTTGATGTACCCGACGAAGTAGAACATCACCAACGTGGTATCTTGTGGATGAAGGTGATTGACAAAATTTTCTACCAGAGCAGGACATGGAGATGGAGCGGTTCCGCGGGCTTGTCATTCACGCGATTACACGCTGACAAGCTCTACTGGCAGAAGCACAACAAACCCAAGATCCTCCCAGCGCCAGCAGCTCCGCAGGTAGAGACGGGGACCGTGGCCATGGGTCCGGAAACTCGGAATGAACGAATGGAAAGGTGCTAAGCTGATCATGGAGGCTGAGAAGACCGTCGTCGGAAGGCCACCGGTGCGCCTTTTTGCCTATATTTTGTTATAATTGTATGGAAATTTTGCATATCGTCATTTTAAGTCACCGATCATATGTAGGTAATGCGTGTTTTTGGCATTACTGCATGTGGCATTTTAAATTATCTTGAATATATAAGACAACTATTAAACGTTACAATTCTAAATTTGCCTCAATGACTAGTAGAGCATGCGTAGGGACGTCAGAGCGTAGTATGCTGCAACCGCCTCAAGGACACATTTATGATTTCTAGGCATTTAATTATAGAAATGGCATGCCCTTGGCCCTGTTTGAAAGAAAATATGAGTCATAGCCGAGTTGAAAAGTGTAACAACAACTAACTCTAGCATATCTTGGGTTTTGTAGTGATGCCATGTTCTTTTTGCACATATCGAGCATATTGTGTGTATGTTATTGAAATGCTTGGTATGTGTGGGATCCGACAACCTAGTTGTTTATTCTTGGTAGACTCTCGTATGGGGAAACATCTCCTAGTGCTTCCACCGAGCCATGGTAGCTTGCTACTGCTCCTGAACACTTAGGCTGGCCGGCATGTGTCCTTCTTCGTTCATGTGTATGTCCCTTTGGGGAAATGTCACACGTTGTTCCTTTAAGTCCTTGTAGCTTGCTACGACTTGGGTTCATACGTTGATGACCAACACATTCATTGCTGGGTCATGTATGTCTGTCCCTTTAAGTTAGTGCCACCTTGGGTTTACAACTAGTCATGTTGGCCCAGTTTCTCTGTCATATGGATGCTAGCGACACTATCATATACGTGAGCCAAAATACGCAAACGGTCCCGGGCTAGGTAATGTGGTACCTGTGGGGATACCGTGCGTGAGATGGCAAAGTGATATGATGTGTTACATGCTAGACTGGTGTGACTTAGGATCGGCGGCCTGACAACTTTGGTATCAGAGCGTGACTGCCTGTAGGATTACCAAGCCAAACTAGTCGAAGTCGTGGCTAGAAATTCTTTAGTTATATAAGTGAATTGATTGTGGAAGGGAACGTAAGGCTCTTTTTAATCCTTTACCCTATGCCCTTCTGATCTGAGTCATCCTCTTCTTTTGTACGGGGATTAAGAGCTAGGATTCTCATTCTATTTATCAGGATCATGTTAATGGTGGATTCAACTCTCAATTCCGTGTCAAGTACTTTGGTTGGTTAAATAGTTGGTCTCAGAACCTTGACATTATGATGTTGAGTGGTTATGCTACCTTTTGCATGTGTCTCAAAAATCCTTTTTGAGCAATTAGAGCCGTTATGCTGTCCAAGTTGCCCAAGGTCTTTAAATAATCTGATGCATTTGCAAATCTTTCCTCCCTGTTCCTGATATCCTTTTGGGCCAGGCTAATCACACTAATCGGTGTGTTGAGGTACTCTGTTGCCTCGACATAGTTGTTGAAGCTATCAGGAAACTAGGACATCGTAGATAGCCACCCAGTAACCCCAACCTTGTGTTGTGCTCTCAGTGTGATGATTCTGGACACCCTTTTCAAAAGCATCTCGTGATGCCATTTAGTTAGTAGGTATTCTACCTATTGGTTCTTGAATCAAAGATTCACTCTACTTACTTCTTGTTGATAGTGGTTGCTCATACCATTAGGATATTAGTAGCCTTGTGATAGTCCTCGAGGTCCATGGTATATCATTTTTCCAATACCATGAACCGTTATGGCAGACGTTCTTTTGAACCAAAAGATCACAACAAGAGTGCTCTTGATGAGTTCTCCATTCTACATTATGAATGTGCCAACCGTTCCTCTTCTGCATGGTTTATTTGGAAGAAATATGTTGAACTTGATCGACATGCTAGTTCATGCATTCACAACTCTGAAAATCTTATATTCCTCTGAGTTGTTCCTCTTTAGTTGTATTGCGGCCTTCGTCTATCAGTTGATAGTCAAGGGTATGTGTGTATTCGTGTTCATCAATGCTTATTACTTTTGTGGTCTGTCAAGCAATTCTATATCGAAATGACTAGGAGAAACAAACTCCATGTGATGCCCCGAGACCGATGCGCCAGGTGTCAGCCAGATATTCGTCATTGTTGCCATGTCATCTGCTTGCGTGTTGCACTTTGCCATGTCATCATGTGCATTGCATCTGCATCTTTTCAAAACATGCATCCGTCTGAGTCCGCCCATCCTTTCTGTTGTCCGTTCTGAGCCCAGACCGACTCGCACGCACCCGCGGCACCTCCGAATATTTATTTTATAAGTGGCTGGAAAGCATTCCTGGAATGGGTTCAAACTTGGCATGTGGTCTTATTATTGTGTAGGTAGACCGCCTGTCCAATTTTGTCGCATTCGGAGTTCGTTTCATAGCCCAACCGTTAAGCATAGAGCGGCACTGTTGCCGGTATTATCGTGGGACGTTTTCGGTCTCTGGAAACAGTCGTCGGGCCTCTCACTCTTCTCTCTTCTCAGCCTGAGGCCATCTACACAGCCTACTAGGCCTACCTACCTTCCCCCTTTGGTCATAGCCGCACGATCGAGATCGTACGGTCCGAAAGCGGAGCAAATCCCTCCAAACCCTAATCCCTAGACCGCCCCTGCCTATTTAAGCCATCTCCTCCTCCAAAAATGGGAGCCTTACCCCCATAGACCCTCTCCAACCTCCAGTCGTCGTTTCCCCCATCTATTTCCGCACCTGGCCAGCCGCCGGCCGCCAGTTGGTGCCCAGCTGGCGGCTGCGCCGCCACCTGCCGCCGCCCGCCCTCCACTACCGAGCCTCCACGCCGCCCTAGCGCGTCCCCGTCGCCATGGGCCCGCGAGGCTTAGGCACGACCCGCCCGGGCCCGGACCGCTCTGCCACCCAGCGCTCGCTTCTGCAGCGCTCGAGCACCCCGCGCTGCCTACGGTCGCCGCCACCACGCGTTGGCCACCGCCACTACCACGCGCCTCCCCCCGCCGCCCAGCGCCACAGCCACCGCGCCACGACTCGCCACCGCGGGCCATCGCCCCGCACCCGAGCCGCCTGCCGTCGCGCATCGCCACCAGCACCACCCGCGACGGATCCGGTGAGATCCGACCAGAGCACTGCCCCGCCTCCGCGCCCAACCTCTCTGCCCAGGCCTCGCCCCTGCCTCGTCGGTCGACCGCGCGCCCTGATACCTCGCCGGAGCAGGCCGGCGCCGCCTTCGTCCGCCGCCGTTGCCACTCCGGTCGGCCCCGGCCTCGCCTCCTCCAGACCCGGTCCGGCCGCGACGCGCCGGACATGTCCGGAGCAATCCGGACGTGTCCGACCTCCTCCTCGGGTCGTGCCACTGCCAGGTGGGCCCGCGCGCGCCCACTGACGGATATGTTCGGCCAGCCCGGACAGTGGCCACCCGAGCCCGAGGTTGTTTTTTCTCTCTAATTCCTTAGATCTGTCCTAATATGTGTGTATGTTCATAATATCATAAATTTGTTTATGTGGCTTCGTTTTGAGTTTATAATATGTCAAAATGTTCATCTATTGATGCTCTAGCTGATGGTAAAGTTTACATGCATGTTGCTGTTAACCATGATGCCTTAATATTTGTTGCAGAACTGCTATGTGATGTTACTGTCAAGTCCTTGTTTTCTGTCAACAACATGTATGCATGTTTAACATGGTGTAACTTTGTGCATGTTGGTCCAAATGGAGTGTATGATATGTCAAAATGTTCATTGTGAGGTGTTCTACATGATGATTGATGTTGCATGCTTGTTTGTGTACATCTACATGTCATAATCACTTTGCAAATGTGTATGTGGCTGTTAAGTGCTGAAAACTGTTATAAGATGTTGATTTGTCTTTTTCATATCTTTTTGTGTGATTTTTGTTTGAGCTTCATGTCAACATGTGTTAGGAGCACAATCATGTCCTCTTTGCTGTGGTGCAATCCACTTTTAATGTTATGCCTTGTGGTAAGTGCAACAAGTTTGTTAAGTGGCCTACTCGCAGTTTGCCGATTTGTTACACTTGTTGAAAACTGCAAAGTCTAAAACTGTTATATTGTGATGCCATGTTTGCTTGATGCCCTATTCATATCTATGCACATTTGGAGATGCCCAATTACCATGTCTTGAACTCCATGTTATGATCTATCCATTCATGCCCTTGTTTGTAATTATAACCTGCTGTAGCTTGACTCTTTCTTGCTCTCAAATTGCTATAAAATGTTTCTGTCAGCCTGTTATCAGTAAGTTCAGTTTTGCCATGTGAATATCTAGTGTTCTATGCATCCTATGACCATGTTCTTGCCATGAGTAGCTTCATAAACATGTCTTCTTGCTGTTGGTTATATCCAGAAGCCATGATATGCTCTGAGTTGAGTTCCACAAGCTTGCAAACATGCCTACTTGTCGTTGTTGCTGCCATGTTCAGTTTATTTCACTAAGTCTGTGAATCTGTTATCTTTTGCAATCTTGCCATGATGCTTTGAGCATGTTCTAGTGGTGTTTGGCAGTAGCTCAATGACCATGTTTGTAGTTCTTGACATGTACATGCTTGACATGCCATTTGTTGCAATGAAATATTTTTGTAGCATGTTGTTTTGATGATTGCAAAGTGCCATGTTGCTGTTTTTGGATAGCTTGTTGTTATTTCTGTGTATGTGTTGAACCGTTGCTCTGTTTGGAGTGTACTCTATATGAAACTTGCGTATTTTTGCATGTAGATGAATAATATCATGTTGTATACATGTTTGGAGTGTATATGCTTGTTGATTGAATGCATCTTGCATCTTGCCATGTTCATCTTGTTTTGCTCATATCTTCTAGGACGTAGCTCCGAATTAAATGAACTTTATATGTAACTTGACTAGAATTTCGAGTAGATCATCATGGTGCATGTTAAATTGCGGTTTAGCAACTTTAACATAAGGTTTGTTCAGGTCTGAACCAATTTCGAAATTTGCATATGAGGACTTACCGGAATTGTTATATGTTGTTTCCGGCCTCATTTAAACTTGCTTAGTGTGATGTTCTTGTATGCTTCATCTCTTGCCATGATTTGCATCATGTAGCTTCTCATGCGTCATACTTGGTTGAGCATCATGTCTTGTTATGTGTTGGGTGTTTACCGTGTTGCTTGCTTCTTCTCGTTAGTGCTTGTTTCGTTGCGAACGTGAGGATTCGTTCGACTACGCTTGGTTCGTCTTCGTGGTTTTTCTTCGTCTTCTTCATCGACTCGTTCTTCTTCCTTGCGGGATCTCAGGCAAGATGACCATCACCTTGGATCTCATTACTATCATTGCCATGCTAGTTGTCTCCATGCTATCACTATATGTCGCACTACCTATCTATTTGTTGTCAGCCTCTCCTTGTTGCCATGAAACCTCTAACCTTTGACACCATCCCAGCAAACCGTTGTTCGGCTATGTTACCACTTGCTCGGCGCCTCTTATAGCATTGTTAGTTGCAGGTGAAGATGAAGTTTGCTCCATGTGGGATCTTGGTTGTTGGAATATCACAATATCTTTTACTATAATTAACACACCTATATACTTGGCAATGGGTGGAAGGCTTGGCCTTTTGCTCGGTGTTTTGTTACACTCATGCCGCCTTAAGAACCGATAAACCAGTGTTATGTTCCTTGATTTAGCGTTCCTAACGCGGTTGGGTATATGGGGACCCCTTGAAAGTTCGCTTTGAATATAACTCCTCCAGTCAGGCCCAACTTTGGTTTTACCATTTGCCTCATAATAAAAACTTAAAGAATTAATTAACTCATTGCATAGGGGGTCGCGTCCCCAAGTTCTTAATTCCACATAACAGGGGGGGCCAGTGTTGTTGGCCTTGGTCCCAAAGTAGAGCCACTTGCGGGGCCACCCAGTTATCCGCGGTCTTTGGTCGCTGTACGTAGTGCTCATTCGGTCATGTCCTGAGATGAGATACACGTGGCTACTATCAGGGTGTCGGCACGTGGGGAAGTCTTGCTGGACTTGTTTTACCATTGTCGAAATGTCTTGTGCACCGGGATTTCGAGTCTGATCGGGTTGTCCCTAAGATAAGGTTTTTTTTACCTCTACTGATTGTGAGAGCTTGTGATGGGCTAAGTTGGGACACCCCTGCAGGGTTATGATCTTTTGAAAGCCGTGCCCGTGGTTATGTGGTAGATTGGAATTTGTTAATGTCCGGTTGTAGAAACTTGACAGGGGATCCGAATTAAAATACACGAACCGCGTGAGTAACCATGACCGTCTCTTTTCAGCTTGAGAAGAGAACACGGTGGGGTTATGTTTGACTCGTAGGTAGTTCAGGATCTCTTAGCGATCATTACTAGATTGCGACTATTTGCGTAGATGCTCTTCTTATTCTTGTACTCGTAAGTTAGCCACCATACAATGCTTACCCACTGCTGCAACCTCACCACTTAACCTCTCCATACCCCTTTAAGCTTTCCTAGTCTTGATACCCATGGTTATGGGATTGCTGAGTCCTCGTGGCTCATAGATACTACAACAATAGTTGCAGGTGCAGGTTTCTGATGACTTCACGTGAGAGCGATGCTTAGTTGTGTTGGAGTTTGTTCTTCTTCATCTTCGGCAGTCTTGGGTTAGGTTCCTGGTTGACAGCCTGGGATAGCAGGATGGATGTCATTGTGCTTTTCATGTTTGCATCCGTAGTTGGATGCCTTGTATATGTTGTCGACTTGTATGATTTGTATGTATCCCCATGTATGTATGTAATGGTTCACTGTAATGATATCCATCTTGCTAAGCGCCCGAAATGCGGTTGTGCCCCAATCACGAATGTATCCCGTGAACGGGATAGTATCGCATCTTGGCCGTGACACTCCAGTACCTTATCCATATCCAGGACTGGGTCAGAGTAGTTGTGTTTCGCAGATTAGAATGCCAATCCAGCTTCTAATCTATTCTACCTTGGAGTATTACTATCATATGTCAAGAATGTCAAGGGAATTGCACTACCTCCTATGAACTCCAGATGCAGTGATACTTCACACCATTATTATTCATTAGTAGGTCTCCGTGTTGTTGTAACCGAAATACTGACAAGTGAGTCATGATGTGTGAACTCAATACTCTTAGCAACTCCGTTGCTTGGTAGTTAATGGATGGTAATCTCATTCTTAGTGTGCTGGTTACTGAATCATCATTCTAAGATTGATCGTGCTACCTAGTCTAGTTTTCTGGTGCACCCTTCGATCAATGAGTTAGGATTGTATCAATCTCTCGCTCTTTTGATCATATGTTCTTGCCCTAAAAAGCAAGATTGTTCTCGATGGTTCGTGATTTCTGAATATCTTCTCAGAAGTATCACCAGGTTGTTCCCTGACCATTATGTTGAGCTCGTGATCAAGTTGGTTTTCTTATAAACCACCCCTTCTCCAAGAATCTATCTTGGATACCCTAATCTAAACAACAACTTGGATAGTTGGAAGATAAAAGCTTGATCTAATGTAGTTCATTTTGAAGGAATATCTTTCATGTGTGTGTTGAAGAAAGATGATATTTTCATCAACTGATCTTCGTGTTCAGTTGCTGGACCTATTGTCTTATCAAAACTTTGATTTGAGTGTGGGCTATTGTCAAGTCAAATCAGAACCAACGATATTCGTAATGTTGTCTTACCCGTGGTTGATCCCTCGAGCACACATCATTATATTCTCTTGGTTTGACCAATGCTATCAATTTGTTCACATTGTGATGGAACTCCATCTATATGGAAACCTGGATGTATTTTTGATGAGCCAATCGACAACATCCTTATCTTCTCCATGATTTCGTTGGACATTAAGCTAGTGTTGGAAACTTTGTTAGCGTTGCCTTCATGTCCCGTTCATGAGGTACATGTTTGACGGAAGAAGTCACTTCCTCTAATTCACGTGCATATGATACAAGTTGCCGCCATGAATTTGAGAAAGTTTGTTTCGCTTCCTCTGGAATCATCCCAAGTCAGTCATGCATATGTGTGAAGTATTATGTGGTCTGGAGACTTGCAACCTTCCTTCTATATGAATCCCTAGAACACCAAGCCACTAATTGATTTGTTCTAGGAAAGGAAGTTAACTGCTAATCCATGGTAATGCACAAGACTTTGATATCCTCGATGATGGTTTCTAGCCAAACTCGGTAGTGCTTGTTGTAAGACTACTATGGTCATGCTTGTCTTGGACAGCATGTTCACAGGTATGTAGCAGAACTAGCTCATGTTTTGGAGCTTGCTATCGTAGTTCATTTCCCAAGAATCTCGTAACGTCATCTCGTCGGTTTGTATTGCAAACTTTCTTTTCAGACATGCTGAGTCTGATGTATCCTATCACCAATCGGATCTGAATCACACGCAGATATGATGGTTGGAACATTCCCAACATTTGCATTTTGATCCCAGCTTGCACCGCCAGTGTGCCAATTTCCTATGTTCTGCCTTCTCAGTAATTGTTCCGGATCATCTTCAAAAGTGGTCCTACCATGGGCCCCATCCATTTCCGATGATAAGCAAAAATCATCCATTGTGTTGTCTTCAACAAGGTAGTCCATATCATCCATTGTATTCCGAGTATGCCATTCCTTCGAACTCCTTCAAATGGTCGATTGTGATTGCCTTAGGCTGGTATAAAGAGTTTCAATGATCTTTGTATCAAAAGTAATTGTTTTTGCCACTTAAGGGAATAATCCTACGTGTCACCTCCTCTAAGGCGCCTCACTATGGAATCATGGCAATCAACTCCTCGCTACTTTGAAACCTATACACCATCTTAATTCAGCGTGGGAGTGTTGCCTACCAAATTGAACCTTTGTCATTTGCTTCTTCCCATCTCTCCTCATCTATGTTTTGTGTCTCATCTCGAGAGATATTTCCACGTCTCATTCCATGAGTTGATCTTGTGATCAGTAAGATGATCCAACGTTGTAGAGTTGTCCCGCTCTCTTGTCGTCGTGTTGGTTGAAAATCTAGAAAGCAAAGACGTCAAGATCAATTTGAAGTAATGAATCAACATCTTAGAGAAGGGTAGTTGGATCATGAAGATTGTATTAGCTTTGCGTCCCCTCTGACTTCTTACCTCATGTCTTGAATCTCGGGACAAGATTCTTGTTTACAGGGGATGAGTTGTCACATCCCTAGCTAGTCACTATTTGTCCTTGCATCAATCATCATGCATTGTATTTAAATTTATGAAAGTTGAATTGGGGAAAGTGGAAAGCCTCAGAAATCATTTCAGAAATAATCAACATTAAAATCCCTTCAAAGAAGTCCAAGAAAATGTTCCTCTTAGTCTCTGAAAAAATTGGCAAGAGGTAAAACTCAAAACAATATTTCTGGAATCTCAGGGAGATTTATTTTGGGCCTTTGAATTAAATCAACAACTATTTGCATTGGATTTGTATGTGTTATATAATTAATATATGTCCAATAATTCTGATATTTGCTGAAGGGCTTTGGAATAATCCATTTAGTCCCTACAAAACTTATCAGAATAAAATAAAATGATTTAGTTCCTAAAACTAAATCAAAACAAATGACAGAAAAGAAAAAAAAATAACAAATAAAAGAGGGAAGGCCACGGGGCTCCTTACCTGGACCTACCTGGGCCAACTCTAGCTGGTGGCCCAGCTCATCAGGCGAAGCAGCTGTCTTCAACCTCTGCCACTAGGTAGAGGCGAGTCGACGCGCGCGCGATCATTGTGGCCAGCCCCCTCCCTGCCTGCCCTCACCCTCGACGCCTCAGTCTCTCTCGACGTCGCCATGACGCGCCCCAGATCTCTCTCACTATTCCTCGTGCTATCCCCCCCTCTGCTCCTTCTCTCGCTCGGACCCTAGTGTGCCGTCGCCACCGCTCGTCGCTGCCGTAGCCATGGCCATCGCCTCGCATCATGGACGTGTCCCACCGCTCCGCCGAGTCTCCCTCGTCCTCTCCAACAAGCCACGCGACCCTGGACACCCCGAATAGACCGCCTCGTCTCCGTCTTCCAGCTTCGGTCCCCGAAGATCGCCACCGCCGTCCGTCGACTCCAGCACGTCCCCAAGCTCACTGATGATGCCATCAAGATCTTTGTGAGGACCTGAACATTTCCCCTCTGTCTTTTCCTTCATTCCTGTGCCGTAGCCGTGCGCCCGCTCGAGCCAAACTCCGGCCGCCGCGAGCTCCGACCGCCCCGCATCCTCCCACCTACCCCCTGGATGCGGACAAGCCCGGGCTACGCCCCGGTGCTCTCAGCTGCCGCACCCGTCACCTGTAGCGCGGACACCGCCACGACCAGAGGTCGCAGGCGACGAGCCGTCGCCCGTGCCAGCGACCGGTGGGTCCCGTCAGTCAGGTGATTAGCTTAGGGCTAATCACCGCTTAACTAACCCCACTAAGAGACCGACTGTGGGCTCGGGCGCCCAAAACTTTTATTTAGATTTGAAATAACCCCCTATTTAACCTGTGACACTTACGTGTGGACCCCGCACGCCACATTTGACTCCAGTTAGCGCCGTTGACTTGCTGACGCAAGCATGACGCGGTGCTGATGCAGTAATTGTTTTTCTGGATTTATTATGATACAAAAATTTCAGAAAATTGCTTAAACTTTAAAGAATCACAGAAATTGAACCGTAGCTCACACTGAAATAAATTATATATGAAAAATTATCAGAAAAATTCAGTCTATCCATACGTACTAGTTTCATGCATGACAAAGAAAGTTATACATACTGTATAAGTGAAAACACATAAAGGGCATTTAAAATGCTTAAGTTTGGAGTTGCATTTGAATCTTTGATTCAAATGACCTCCATTGAACTTGTTGCTGTTGCATTAGCACAAACAACATCACATCTACATGCCATGTTCATACATCATATTGTTGCATGTGCTTTTGTATTGATTGCCGGAACCCTCCTTCTCGATAGGTCCAACTCCGGAGATCGTTCCAGAGTATAAGTCTGAGGAGCAGTGCTCTACTGTTCATCTACCAGGCAAGCAAACACCCCTTGGTAATTCCGATACGATCCCACTCTCTCGCTCCTGCTCTCTTTTATTGCATTAGGACAACAACGTTTCAACTGCTACTTTATGCTGCGGTGGTTGAACCCATTCCTCTGCATGACCTGTCTTTGCCACAGTAAATAGTTGAAACCCACTAGCATGTGTAGGAGTTGATTGAACCATGTTGTGTTCCTACCATGACATGCCTGCTATTGCTTAGAGTTGTGTCGGGTCTGATTCATTGGGAATGAATTGGAGTGTTAGGATATGTTCTGGTGCTGAGAGTTAAGCGTGTGAACATGATTTGGTAAAGGTAGTGGTGAGAGGTCATGTAGGAGTACATGGTGGGTTGTCTCACTAGAACCGTCTTTAAGCACTGAGTTCTGTGTATGTTGTCCAAGGCTAGCTACTACCACACATTGGGATCCTTAATTGACTCTCTCGACTTATTAACCGACTTGATCTCTGTCTAGGAGTCACAACTAGTTTTCGGTGTTTGTAGGTAGTGCTATTTTTCTACCGGGTGGCACCCGGCAGGGTGGACATGGGACAGACTAGGCACCGTGGCCCGGTGTACCGAGTGGCACCCGAATGGTGGGCTCGGGAACCCTTCACACATCGTTTGGGGCCGTGAGTGAAACCCTTGTCGGATCTCCTTGCGGATAGAACCCGAATAGGCGATAAACCTAGACTAGAGTCTGGTGTGGTTAGTCAGGTCATGGCCGACACCCTCGCCAGGCTTCCACTTGAAGGTTGCCGAGTTACATGACGTGTACATGGCTGTAAGTGGCGAGAGCATGTGTGAAGAAGTACACCCATGCAGGGTTAACATGATCTATTCGAATAGCAGCGTCCTTGGATATGGATGCTTATATGGTACATAGACAACTTGAAGTGGATACTCCAAAATTCTCAAGACAAGTGTGAGTGCTATGGATGGCCTTCTGGTAGGGAGACGGGTGTGAATTGTTGGGGAACATAGTATTTAAAAATTTTCCTACGATCACGCAAGATCTATCTACCAGATGCATAGCAATGAGAGGGAAGAGTGTGTCTACGTACCCTCGTAGACCGGAAGCGGAAGCGTCAAGTGACGCGGTTGATGTAGTCGAACTTCTTCGCGATTCAACCGATCAAGCACCGAACGTACGGCACCTCCGCGTTCAGCACACGTTCAGCTTGATGACGTCCCACAAACTCTTGATCCAGTTGAGCTTCACGGGAGAGTTTCGTCAGCACGACGGCGTGGTGATGGATATGATGTATTCACCGGCGCAGGGCTTCGCCTAAGCACCGCGACGGTATGACCGAGGTGTGTTTCTGTGGAGGGGGGCACCGCACACGGCTGGAACAATTCAACTTGTGTGTCTTTGGGTGCCCCCCTGCCCCCGTATATAAAGGAGCAAGGGGGGAGGCCGGCCGGCCCTTGTTTGGTGCGGCTTGGGGTGCAATCCTACTAGGAATAGGATTGCAATCCTATTCCTAGTAGGAACCACCAAAGAAGGAAGAGAGGGAAAGGAAAAGAGGGAGAGGTGGCGCCCCCCAATCCTAGTCCAACTAGGAACCCTAGGTGGGGCGCCGGCCAGCCCCTATGGGCTGCCTCTCTCTTTCCCTTAAGGCCCACTATGGACCATCCCCCCTCGTAGGGGGTTCCGGTAACCCCCTCTGGCAATCCCGTTAAATCCGAAACTTTTTCGGTATACTTCCGGTGTCCGAATATAGTCGTCCAATATATCAATCTTTATGTCTCAGACATTCCGAGACTCCTCGTCATGTCCGTGATCTCATCCGGGACTCCGAACTACCTTTGGTACATCAAAACTTGTAAACTCATCATACCGATCGTCATCAAACATTAAGCGTGCGGAACCTACGGGTTCGAGAACTATGTAGACATGATTGAGACTCATCTCCGGTCAATAAGCAATAGCGGAACCTGGATGTTCATATTGGCTCCTACATATTCTACGAAGATCTTTCATCGGTCAGAACCGCATAACAACATACGTTGTTCCTTTTGTCATCGGTATGTTACTTGCCCGAGATTCGATCGTCGGTATCTCCATACCTAGTTCAATCTCGTTACCGGCAAGTCTCTTTACTTGTTCCGTAACACATCATCTCGTGACTAACTCATTAGTCTTTTGCTTGCAAGGCTTATTGTGATGTGTGTTACCGAAAGGGCCCAGAGATACCTCTCCAACACTCGGAGTGACAAATCCTAATCTTGATCTATGCCAACACCACGAATACTTTCGGAGACACCTGTAGAGCATCTTTATGATCACCCAGTTACATTGTGACGTTTGATAGCACACAAGGTGTTCCTACGGTATTCGGGAGTTGCATAATCTCATAGTCCTAGGAACATGTATAAGTCATGAAGAAAGCAATAGCAGTAAAAACTAAACGATCAAAGTGCTATGCTAACGGATGGGTCTTGTCCATCACATCATTCTCCTAATGATGTGATCCCGTTGATAAAATGACAACTCATGTCTATGGTTAGGAAACATAACCATCTTTGATCAATGAGCTAGTCTAGTAGAGGCATACTAGGGACACTCTGTTTTGTCTATGTATTCACACATGTACTAAGTTTCTGGTTAATACAATTCTAGCATGAATAATAAACATTTATCATGATATAAGGAAATATAAATAACAACTTTATTATTGCCTCTAGGGCATATTTCCTTCAGTCTCCCACTTGCACTAGAGTCAATAATCTAGCTCACATCGCCATGTGATTTAATACCGATAGTTCACATCGTTATGTGAATAACACCCATAGTTCACATCACCATGTGACCAACACCCAAAAGGTTTACTAGAGTCAATAATCTAGTTCACATCGCTATGTGATTAATACCCAAGAGTAATAAGGTGTGATCATGTTTTGCTTGTGAGAAGTTTAGTCAACGGGTCTGTCACATTCAGATCCGTATGTATTTCGTAAATTTCTATGTCTACAATGCTCTGCATGTAGCTACTCTAGCTAATTGCTCCCACTTTCAATACGCATCCAGATTGATACTTAGAGTCATCTGGATTTAGTGTCAAAGCTTGCATCGGCGTAACCCTTTACGACAAACTCTTTATCACCTCCATAATCGAAAAACATTTCCTTAGTCATCCAATTACTAAGGATAATTTTGACTGTTGTACAGTGATCTACTCCTGGATCACTATTGTACCTCCCTGTCAAACTCATGGCAAGGTACACAACGTGTTTTGTACACAGCATGGCATACTTTATAGAACCTATGGCTGAGGCATAGGGAATGACTTTCATTCTCTCTATATTTTTCTGCCGTGGTCTGGCTTTGAGTCTTACTCAACTTCACACCTTACAAGTCAGGCAAGAACTCCTTCTTTGACTGATCCATTTTGAACTACTTCAAAATCTTATCAAGGTATGTACTCATCGAAAGTCTTATCAAGCGTCTTGATCTATCTCTATAGATCTTGATGCCCAATATGTAAGCAGCTTCACCAAGGTCTTTCTTTGAAAAAATCCTTTCAAACACTCCTTTATGCTTTCCAGAAAATTCTACATCATTTCCGATCGACAATATGTCATTCACATATACTTATCAGAAAGGTTGTAGTGCTCCCATTCACTTCTTGTAAATACAGGCTTCACCGCAGGTCTGTATAAATCTATATGCTTTGATCAACTTATCAAAGCGTATATTCCAACTCCGAGATGCTTGCACCAGTCCATAGATGGATCGTCGGAGCTTGCACATTTTGTTAGCACCTTTAGGATTGACAAAACCTTCTGGTTGCATCATATACAAGTCTTCTTTAATAAATCCATTAAAGAATGCAGTTTTGTTATCCATTTGCCACATTTCATAAAATGCGGCAATTACAAACATGATTCGGACATACTTAAGCATCGCTACGGGTGAGAAAGTCTCATCGTAGTCTACTCCTTGAACTTGTCGAAACCCTTTCGCAACAAGTCGAGCTCTGTAAACAGTAACATTACCGTTTGCGTCAGTCTTCCTCTTGAAGATCCATTTATTTTTGATGGCTTGCCGATCATCGGGCAAGTCAACCAAAGTCCATACTTTGTTCTAATACATGGATCCCATCTCAGATTTCATGGTCTCAAGCCAATTTGCGGAATCTGGGCTCATCATCGCTTCCTCATAGTTCGTAGGTTCATCATGGTCTAGTAACATGACTTCCAGAACTGGGTTGCCGTACCACTCTGGTGCGGAACGAACTCTGGTTGATCTACGAAGTTCAGCAGAAACTTGATCTGAAGTTTCTTGATCATCATCATTAGCTTCCTCACTAATTGGTGTAGGAATCACAGGAACGAGTTTCTGTGATGTACTACCTTTCCAATTCGGGAGAAGGTACAATTACCTCATCAAGTTCTATTTTCCTCCCACTCACTTCTTTCGAGAGAAACTCCTTCTCTAGAAAGGATCCACTCTTAGCAACAAAGACCTTGCCTTAGGATTTGTGATAGAAGGTGTACCCAACAGTTTCTTTTTGGGTATCCTATGAAGATTTACTTCTCCTATTTGGGTTCGAGCTTATCATGTTGAAACTTTTTCACATAAGCATCGCAGTGCCAAACTTAAAGAAATGACAGCTTAGGTTTCTCGTCAAACAACAGTTCATACGGTGTCATCTCCACGGATTTAGATGGTGCCCTATTTAACGTGAATGTAGCTGTCTCTAATGCATAACCCCAAAAGCGATAGTAGTAGATCGGTAAGAGACATCCTCGATCGCACCATATCTAATAAAGTACGGTTATGATGTTCGGACACACCATTACACTATGGTGTTCCAGATGGCGTGAGTAGTGAAACTATTTCACATTGTTTTTACTAAAGGCCAAACTCGCTAACTCAAATATTTTACCTCTACGATCATATCGTAGAAACTCTTATTTTCTTGTTACGATGATTCTCCACTTCACTCTGAAATTCTTTGAACTTTTCAAATGTTTCAGACTTGTGCTTCATTAAGTAGATATACCCATATCTGCTCAAATCATCAGTGAAGCTCAGAAAATAACGATACCCGCCGCGAGCTTCAACACTCATTGGTCCACATACATCTGTATGTATGATCTCCAACAAATCTGTTGCTCGCTCCATAGTTCCGGAGAACGGAGTTTTAGTCATCTTGCCCATGAGGCATGGTTCGCAAGCACCAAGTGATTCATAATCAAGTGATTCCAAAAGTCCATCACTATGGAGTTTCTTCACGCGCTTTACACCAATATGACCTAAACGGTAGTGCCACAAATAAGTTGCACTATCATTATTAACCTTGCATCTTTTGGCTTCAATATTATGAATATGTGTATCACCACGATCGAGATCCAACAAACCATTTTCATTGGGTGTATGACCATAGAAGGTTTTATTCATGTAAACAGAACAACAATTATTCTGTAACTTACATGAATAACCGTATTGCAATAAACATGATCAAATCATATTCATGCTCAACACCAAATAACACTTATTTAGGTTCAACACTAATCCCGAAAGTATAGGGAGTGTGCGATGATGATCATATCAATCTTGGAACTACTTCCAATACACATCGTCACTTCATCCTTTAACTAGTTTCTGTTCATTATGCAACTCCCATTTCGAGTTACTACACTTTAGCAACTGAACCAATATCAAATACCGAGGGGTTGCTATGAACACTAGTAAAATACACATCAATAATCTGTATATCAAATATACCTTTGTTCACTTTGCCATCCTTCTTATCCGCCAAATATCTAGGGCAGTTCCACTTCTAGTGACCATTTCCTTTGCAGTAGAAGCACTTGTTTCAGGCTTGAGTTTAGCTTTGGGTTTCTTCACGGGAGTGACAACTTGCTTGTCATTCTTCTTGAAGTTCCCCTTCTATCCCTTTACCCTTTACTTGAAACAAGTGGTCTGGTTAACCATCAACACTTGATGCTCTTTCTTGATTTCTACCTTCGCCGATTTCAGCATCGTGAAGAGCTCGGGAATTACTTTCGACATCCCTTGCATATTATAGTTCATCACGAAGTTCTACTAACTTGGTGATAGTGTCTAGAGAACTTTGTCAATTACTATCTTATCTATAAGATTAACTCCCACTTGATTCAAGCAATTGTACTACCCAGACAATCTGAGCACATGCTCACTGGTTGAGCTATTCTCCTCCATCTTGTAGGCAAAGTACTGTCAGAGGTCTTATACCTCTCGACACGGGCATGAGTATGAAATACTAATTTCAACTCTTGGAACATCTCATATGCTCCGTGGCGTTTCAAAACTTTTTGAAGTCCCGGTTATAAGCCGTAAAGCATGGTGCACTAAACTATCAAGTAGTCATCATATCGAGCTTTTATCAAAACGTTCATAACGTCTACATCTGCTCCTGCAATAGGTCTGTCACCTAGCGGTGCATCAAGGACATAATTCTTCTGTGCAGCAATGAGGATAATCCTCAGATCACGGAACAATTACACATCATTGCTACTAACATCTTTCAACTTGGTTTTCTCTAGGAACATATGAAAAATAAACGGGGAACAACATCGCGAGCTATTGATCTACAACATAGATATGCTAATACTACCAGGACTATGTTCATGATAAATTAAAGTTCAATTTAATCATATTACTTAAGAACTCCCACTTAGATAGACATCCCTCCGGTCATCTAAATGATCACGTGATCCAAATCAACTAAACCATGTCCGATCATCACGTGAGATGGAGTAGTTTCAATGGTGAACATCTTATGTTGATCATATCTACTATATGATTCACGCTCGACCTTTCGGTCTCCAGTGTTCCGAGGCCATATCTGCATATGCTAGGCTCGTCAAGTTTAACCCGAGTATTCTGCGTGTGCAAAACTGGCTTAAACCCATTGTATTTGAACGTAGAGCTTATCACACCCAATCATCACGTGGTGTCTCAGCACGACGAACTTTCGCAACGGTGCATACTCAAGGAGAACACTTATACCTTGAAATTTAGTAAGGGATCATCTTATAATGCTACCGTCGTTCTAAGCAAAATAAGAAGCATAATAAGATAAACATCACATGCAATCAAAATATGTGACATGATATGGCCATCATCATCTTGTGCTTTTGATCTCCATCTCCAAAGCACCTTCATGATGACCTTCGTCACCGGCGCGACACCTTGATCTCCATCGTAGCATCGTTGTCGTCTCGCCAACTATTGCTTCTACGACTATCGCTACCGCTTAGTGATAAAGTAAATCAATTACATGGCGATTGCATTTCATACAATAAAGCGACAACCATATGGCTCCTGCCAGTTGCCGATAACATTACAAAACATGATCATCTCATACAACACCGTATAACTCATCATGTCCTGACCATATCACATCACAACATGCCCTGCAAAAACAAGTTAGACGTCCTCTACTTTGTTGTTGCAAGTTTTACGTGGCTGCTACGGGCTTAGCAAGAACCGTACTTACCAACGCATACAAAACCACAACGATGTTTCGTCAAGTATGTGCTGTTTTAACCTTCACAAGGACCGGGCGTAGCCACACTTGATTCAGCTAAAGTGAGAGAGACAGACACCCGCCAGTCACCTTTAAGCAACGAGTGCTCGTAACGGTGAAACCAGTCTCGCGTAAGCGTACGCGTCATGTCGGTCCGGGCCGCTTCATCTCACAATACCGCCGAAGCAAAGTATGACATGCTGGTAAGCAGTATGACTAGTATCGCCCACAACTCATTGTGTTCTACTCGTGCATATCATCTACGCATAAACCTGGCTCTGATGCCACTGTTGGGGAACGTAGTATTTTAAAATTTTCCTACGATCACGCAAGATCTATCTACCAGATGCATAGCAACGAGAGGGAAGAGTGTGTCTACGTACCCTCGTAGACCGGAAGCGGAAGCGTCAAGTGACGCGGTTGATGTAGTCGAACTTCTTCGCGATTCAACCGATCAAGCACCGAACGTACGGCACCTCCGCGTTCAGCACACGTTCAGCTTGATGACGTCCCACGAGCTCTTGATCCAGTTGAGCTTCACAGGAGAGTTTCGTCAGCACGACGGCGTGGTGACGGATATGATGTATTCACCAGCGCACGGCTTCGCCTAAGCACTGCGACGGTATGACCGAGGTGTGTTTCTGTCGAGGGGGGCACCACACACGGCTGGAACAATTCAACTTGTGTGTCTTTGGGTGCCCCCCTGCCCCCGTATATATAGGAGCAAGGGGGGAGGCCGGCCGGCCCTTGTTTGGTGCGGCTAGGGGTGCAATCCTACTAGGAATAGGATTGCAATCCTATTCCTAGTAGGAACCACCAAAGAAGGAAGAGAGGGAAAGGAAAAGAGGGAGAGGTGGCGCCCCCCAATCCTAGTCCAACTAGGAACCCTAGGTGGGGCGCCGGCCAGCCCCTATGGGCTGCCTCTCTCTTTCCCTTAAGGCCCACTATGGACCATCCCCCCTCGTAGGGGGTTCCGGTAACCCCCTCCGGCAATCCCGTTAAATCCGAAACTTTTCCGGTATACTTCCGGTGTCCGAATATAGTCGTCCAATATATCAATCTTTATGTCTCGGACATTCCGAGATTCCTCGTCATGTCCGTGATCTCATCCGGGACTCCGAACTACCTTCGGTACATCAAAACTTATAAACTCATAATACCGATCGTCATCAAACGTTAAGCGTGCAGACCCTACGGGTTCGAGAACTATGTAGACATGAATGAGACTCATCTCCGGTGAATAACCAATAGCGGAACCTGGATGTTCATATTGGCTCCTACATATTCTACGAAGATCTTTTATCGGTCAGAACCGCATAACAACATACGTTGTTCCTTTTGTCATCGGTATGTTACTTGCCCGAGATTCGATCGTCGGTATCTCCATACCTAGTTCAATCTCGTTACCGGAAAGTCTCTTTACTCGTTCCGTAACACATCATCTCGTGACTAACTCATTAGTCTTTTGCTTGCAAGGCTTATTGTGATGTGTGTTACCGAGAGGGCCCAGAGATACCTCTCCGACACTCGGAGTGACAAATCCTAATCTTGATCTATGCCAACACCACGAATACTTTCGGAAACACCTGTAGAGCATCTTTATGATCACCCAGTTACGTTGTGACATTTGATAGCACTCAAGGTGTTCCTACGGTATTCGGGAGTTGCATAATCTCATAGTCCTAGGAACATGTATAAGTCATGAAGAAAGCAATAGCAGAAAAAACTAAACGATCAAAGTGCTATGCAAACGGATGGGTCTTGTCCATCACATCATTCTCCTAATGATGTGATCCCGTTGATCAAATGACAACTCATGTCTATGGTTAGGAAACATAACCATCTTTGATCAATGAGCTAGTCTAGTAGAGGCATACTAGGGACACTCTGTTTTGTCTATGTATTCACACATGTACTAAGTTTCTGGTTAATACAATTCTAGCATGAATCCATAGTATTCTATTGATGTAATAACTTTATTATTGGCTCTAGGGCATATTTCCTTCTTGAATCCATAGTATTCTATTGATGTGGTGGTTAGTGGACTCATGTGCGCTTACTTACCTCAAAGAAGTTACTGGTAGTCGTAGAATAGGATAGCGACTGAGTCAAAGCTGGTTTGCTGCAACTAAACCCCACATTGCTTTCTTGATACTAATGCATGTATGATAGGATCTGATGTAGGTCTTGCTGAGTACCTTTGTACTCACGTTGCTTAATTTATGTTTTTTGTAGAGGTGACTTCAGTCTCACTAGTAGTTCTGCGTCGACTTCGATGTTTAGCTTGTTACCTCAGCTACGATCTTGTACCCTTAGGAGGGTCTTGTAGATAGTGAGGCTTCACAACCTTTTTCATTTGTAGTTGTCTGTACCCTGCCATGTTATGCTTCCGTTGCTTGTATGCTATGTATGCTGAGTCATGAGACCCATGTTTGTAATATCTAGCTCCTCGGAGCCTAATGAATAAATACTTTGATTCCTTGAGTTTTGTTGTGATGCCATGTTGTATTTGCACATATCGAGCATATTGTGTGTATGTTATTGAAATGCTTGGTATGTGTGGGATCTGACAACCTAGTTGTTTATTCTTGGTAGACTCTCTTATGGGGAAATGTCTCTTAGTGCTTCCACTGAGCCATGGTAGCTTGCTAGTGCTCCGGAACACTTAGGCTGACCGACATGTGTCCTGCTTGGTTCCTATGTCTGTCCCTCGGGGAAATGTCACGCGTTGTTCCTTTAAGTCATTGTAGCTTGCTATGACTTGGGTTCATACACTGATGACCGACACGGTCGTTGCTGGGTCATGTATGCCTGTCCCTGTAAGTTAGTGCCACCTTGGGTTTACAACTAGTCTTGTCGGCCTGGGTTCTCTGTCATATGGATGCTAGCGACACTATCATATACGTGAGCCAAAATGCGCAAACGATCCCGGGCCAGGTAAGGTTGTACCCATGGGGATACCGTGCGTGAGGCCGCAAAGTGATATGATATGTTACATGCTAGACAGGTGCGACTTAGGATTGGGATCCCGACACTCGCCCCTTGGTCATGTCCTAGTTTCCGGACGCCCTAACAGCCATCGAGGTATGCGCGGGGCTAGGCCTTGCCGACGTAGAGTACCAAATCCCTCATGACAATCAAGACTTAAAGGACTCAGGGTCATGACTGGTCTCATATACCCTCGCCCCTTGGTCATGTCCTTGTTTCCGGATGCCCCAACGGCGGTCGAGGTATGCGCGGTGCCAGGCCCTGCTGATGCAAAGTACCAACAGCATCGCGACGATCAAGACTCAAAGGACTCAGGGGCCTAACTGGTCGCGTATCCCCTCGCCCCATGGTCCTATCCTACTTTCTGGACGCCTCAACAGTGGTCGAGGTATGTGCGGGGTTGGGCCCTGCCGTTGTAGTGTGTAAACATAGAGCGTACTTGCATGCCAAGGAGGACTCCTGAGCACCGTGACTGAGTGGCATATCCAGCCACGTTGGCCCTTGGCCCTTTGTCCTGTTCTGGTTCTGGACGCCCCAATGATGACCGAGGCATGGGCGGGGTTGGGCCTTGCTGACGTAGAGCGCAAAGCAAGCAGGAAGGAAACGAAGCATCAAAGGAAAGTGTGAAATTCATATAGTTATTACAAACATAAAATGTCACACAAATTCAAGTTAAAGTCTCACGCCTCCAGGAGACAGTCTCAATGTTACTGGGTAAAGATCAGGAAGGACCGTCGTCGCCGCCTGCCTTTGTGGTCGCGGCCTTGTACCCGGTGTCGCCGCCACTTGCGTTGGCTGCTGCGGGCTTGGCACTAGGAGAGCAGACGAACTTCTTCGCCAACTTATCCGCGTGGATCTTCACGGCTGCCTCCGCAGTGACATGAGAATCGCGAGGAATGGCACGAAGAACTGCATCGAAGTTGAAGCCGGTGTCGTTGAGTTGTGGGTGGTTGAAGATGCGCATAGCAGCCTCAAAGCAGAGGTCGTGACACTCAGCGTCCAACATGGAATCCACCTTGGTGGCGGCACCCTCGAGGGCATCAGCGGGGCTCAAGGAGAGCTCCGCATAACCATCCTCGGGGGCCGCGAGCGGATCCTTGAAGCCTGCCCTGCAAATGGAGCGCAATGCCTCGCGGGCCCTGAAATCCATGAAGAGGATGGCGTAATGTTCCGCGATCGCTTTCCCCTCGGAGGCAGCATGAGCTTTGTCCCTGGCCCCAGCATTGCGGTCTCTTTAGCAACGTCCTTGTCATTTGATTCCTGGGCCGCAGCAACTTTGTACTTCAACTTGGCCAGGTGATCGCGCTTGGTAGCTTGCTTTGTGGCTATCTTCGACAACATGGCATCACGGGCCCTGGGGTCGTCCTCCTTCTTCCAAATCTGTTGCGCTAGCGCGGTTTGTTCCTCCTGCAGGGCCCTCAGGCTAGCCTCCGCCTCACCACAACGCTTCTCGGTGGACACTGCTTGCACGAACGCCTCGTCGCAAGCGACCTTGGCTTCGTTGGCCTCCTTCTTGCCCTCCTTGGGGACAATGCTGGCTCAGGTCCACGCAGTCTTGACGGAGGATCCAGCTTGAAGCCACCCGAAGACCAACCCCAAGCGCTGCCTCGCGAAGCACATTTCGGTGTCCTCAAGGTCCATCTAGATTTGGCCTAGCATAGTGAATGCTTCATCCATGGCCCCAGGCCTGATTAGAGGACCGCACTCGGCTAGTGCGAAGGACTGGGGAAAAGGTGGCTTGGCAGTCGGCGGAGGATCCAGGAAGGCGGCGACAGGATCAGCTTGGGATGACATAGCCTTCGGGCCCTCCTGGACGAACAGCTCCGCGCTGCATAGTCCTCTGAAGGTCGGCGACACGCTTAGGACAGGGGGCTCACCTGGGCCGCTCCCCCCTTTCTTCTTCGGTGGCGCATCGTCGTCGTCACTAGTCAGCAAGATAAAATGTGGGGTCGGTACATGGACAATCATCATTTGGCCAAGAAACAAGACATACTGCTTACCTGTCAGGCAGGGTCCACTTCCTCTTCTTCAATTCCTTCTCGTCAAGCGCCTGCGCGCCCTTGCCCTTCTCCGATGCAGCCTTGGACGCGCTCCGGAGGCGGATTGGGTGGCTCTCAGGCGACCCTATAGGAGCACCTCCGCCCAGGGGAGCCAAGGTGTTGATACGTTTCCAACGTATCTATAATTTTTGATTGTTCCATGCTATTATATTATCTGTTTTGGATTTTTAATAGGCTTTAAGATGCACTTTTTTATTATTTTTGGGACTAACCTACTCACCAAAGGACCAGTGCAAATTGCTATTTTGTGCCTATTGCGGTGTTTCGTAGAAAAGGAATATCAAACAGAATTCAAACTAAATAAACCTTCGTGGGGATCGTTTTTGAAACAAACACAATCCAGGAGACTTGGCGTACAAGTCTGGGAAGCCACGAGGCGGCCACGAGGCAGAAGGGCGTGCCTAGGGGGGTAGGCGCGCCCCCACCCTCGTGGGCCCCTCGTAGCTCCACCGACATACTTCTTCGGCCTATATATATACTCATATACCCTGAAAACATCAGGGAGCACCACGAAACCATATTTCCACCACCGCAACCTTCTGTACCCGTGAGATCCCATGTTGGGGCCATTTCTGGCACTCCGCCGGAGGGGGAATCGATCACGGAGGGCTTCTATATTAACACCATAGCCTATCCGATGATGTGTTAGTAGGTTACCACAGACCTCCGGGTCCATAGCCATTAGCTAGATGCCTTCTTCTCTCTCTTTGGATCTCAATACAAAGTTCTCCTCGATCTTCTTGGAGATCTATTCGATGTAATACTTTTTGCGGTGTGTTTGTCGTAATCCAATGAATTGTGGGCTTATGATCAAGATTATCTATGAACAATATTTGATTCTTCTTTGAATTTTATATGCATGATTTAATATATTTGCCAGTATCTTCGAATTATCATCTTGGTTTGGCCTACTAGATTGATCTTTCTTTTGCAATGGGAGAAGTGCTTAGCTTTGGGTTCAATCTTGTGGTGTCCTTTCCCAGTGACAGTAGGGGCAGCAAGGCACGTATTGTATTGTTGCCATCGAGCATAAAAAGATGGGGTTTATGTCATATTGCATGAGTTTATCCCTCTTCATCATGTCATCTTGCTTTATGCGTTACTATGTTCTTATGAACTTAATACTCTAGATGAATGCTGGATAGCGGTCGATGTGTGGAGTAATAGTAGTAGATGCAGAACCGTTTCGTTCTACTTGTCACGGATGTGATGCCTATTTTTCATGCCTAGATATTCTCATAACTATGCGCTTTTGTATCTATTGCTCGCCAGTAATTTGTTCACCCACTGTAAAATATGCTATCTTGAGAGAAGCCACTAGTGAAACCTATGGCCCCCGGGTCTATTTTCCATCATATTAGTTTCCCGTCAACATGCTAATTTTTGTCACCTTTCTTTCATTTGCAATCTTTACTTTTCAATCTATACAGCAAAAATACCAAAAATATTTATCTTATTATCTCTATCAGATCTCACTTTTGCTAGTGACCGTGAAGGGATTGACAACACCTTTATCGCGTTGGTTGCAAGGTTCTTAATTGTTTGTGCAGGTACTAGGGATTTGCGTGTAGTCTCCTACTAGATTGATACCTTGGTTCTCAAAAACTGAGGGAAATACTTATGCTACTTTGCTGCATCACTCTTTCCTCTTCAAGGGAAAACCAACGCAAGCTCAAAAGGTAGCAAGAAGGATTTCTAGCGCCGTTGCCTGGGAGGTTTACGCCAAGTCAAGTCAAGATTTGATCTCCCGCCAACGTGAGGATTTCTAGCGCCGTTGCTGGGGAGATCTATGCACAGGTCAAGACATACCAAGTACCCATCACAAACTCTTATTCCTCGCAATACATTATTTGCCATTTGCCTCTCGTTTTCCTCTCCCCCACTTCACCTTTGCCGTTTTATTTCCCCTTTTTCCGTTCGCCTTATTCCCGTATGTATCTTTGTTTGTGTTTCCATGTGCCTTCTATTTGCTTGCATCTTTGCTTGCTAAAAATCTATTGATATGGATCCACTTAAAGTATTCTACTTGGATCATCTTCGATCCTTATGCACTCGTGCTGAAACCCCACTAGCCTAGTTGATGGGAAATCTTTAGATGAGTATGCTCATTTTGTGCATCACCGTTTGTCTGAAAAATGGAGACTCTTATGGGATCAAATAAACAGATTGTTGTGTTATGCTTGGAATCTTTGTGAAATTTATGATTTTACTTGTTGCTCTAAGAACCCAAAAAAAAAACTCCCCTACCTATGTGAGTTTAATGATAATAAAATCTTTTCTTCTTATGCAAAGGGTGTTTATATTTACCACGAAATCGAACAAATTGAAGAATTTGTTGCTTTTAAGGGTGCTTATGAATTGCTTCTTTGATTGAAAAGTATAATATTACTCTCTGCAAATCTGAAAATTTTGACATACTTAAATATTGCTATGAAAACTATGCTCATAATGTCTATGTCAAATAATTTATTGAAAGAATGACCTCTACTTTGGAAGTAAATAATGATATGCATGAATCTATAGATAATTATGATTCCAATGATTTGATTGAAATATCCCTTTACGAACATGATGCTGGCCATTCTTATGGCCATGATGCCAATATTTATGAAGATGAATTTGGTATAGTTCCTTATGTTAAACATGAGATCGTTGCTATTGCACCCATACTTGACAGTTCCTTCGATGAAAAACATGATTGCAGTGATGTTACTATAAATTCTATTAATGTCAATTGTGTTAATGATATGCAAAACCTCAAGCTTGGGGATGTTAGTTTTGCTATGACTACTATTTGTTGCAATGATCATGATTGGGGTGATTCTTCTTATGATATTGAGAATTTATCTAATCCCCATGATGAATGTAAGATTGATAATAATGTTTGCAATAATGTTGAATGTGGGTTTGGAAGAGTGTCAAATTTGGATCCCACATATTTGGAGAATTTTAAATCTTATGAAATTTTTGATAAAAGTGGGCTTGGAGAGGTCATGACTTTAGTTAATGGTAATCCCACCATTTTGGAAGAGTGTCAACTTCGTATGCATGTGGATCGTGTTGAGAATATGTTTTGTGGTAGCTATATCATTGAATTTTCTTATGATCATACATGCAATTATTATGAGAGAGGAAAATATTGTTGTAGAAATCCTCATGTTACTAAATTACCTCTCTTCATGTTGAGATTAATCTTGTTTCTTTCTTCGTCCTTGCATATGTTAGATCTTGCTTGTCTTGATAATCTATTTTCCTATAAAATTCCTATGCATAGGAATTATGTTAGACTTAGATGTAATTTTCACATGCTAAATAATGCTCTTTTTGTGCTTCAAGTCTTGTCTTTCATGTGAGCATCATTGAATTCTCAAGCCTATCTTAATGGCTACAAAGAAAGAGCTTGTTGGGACGCAACCCAATTTTATTTTCTATGATTTTTACTGTTTAGTAATAAATAATTCATCTAGCCTCTGGTTAGATTTGGTTTTCTGTTTTAATTAGTGCTTGTGCCAAGTACAACCTTTGGGAAGACTTGGGTGAAGTCTTTGCGATCTTGCTGTAAAAAACAGAAACTTTTGCGCTCATGAGCTTAGGTGCCATTTTTTACTGGAAAGTTCTTTTAGGTTGATTCTTTTTGCAGATGATTAATAGACAAATTCCTCATGTCCACAGATTTATTTCAGAATTTTTAGATGTACAGAAGTATTCGAAAGTTACAGATTACTACAAATTGTTCTATTTTTGACAGATTCTCATTTTCATCTGTTGTTTGCTTATTTTGATGAATCTATGGCTAGTATCGGGGGGTATGAACCATAGAGAAGTTGGAATACATTAGGTTTAACACCAATATAAATAAAGAATGAATTAAATACAATACCTTAAAGTGGTGGTTTGTTTTCTTATACTAACGGAGCTCACTAGATTTTCTGTTGAGTTTTGTGTTTTGAAGTTTTCAAGTTTTTGGGTAAGGATTTGATGGACTATGGAATAAAGAGTGGCAAGAGCCTAAGCTTGGGGATGCCCAATGCATCCCAAGGTAAAATTCCAGGACAAACAAAACCCTATGCTTGGGGATGCACCAGGAAGGCATCCCCTCTTTCGTCTTCGTCTATCGGTAACTTTACTTGAGACTATATTTTTATTTACCACATGATATGTGTTTTGCTTGGAGTGTCTTGTATGATTTGAGTCTTTGCTTTTTCATTTACCAAAATCATCCTTTCTATACACACCTTTTGGGAGGGACACATGTGAATTGGAATTTATTAGAATACTCTATGTGCTTCACTTATATCTTTTGAGCTAGATAATTTTGCTCTAGTACTTCACTTATATCTTTTAGGGCACGGTGGTTGTTTTATTTTATAAAAATTATTGATCTCTCATGCTTCACTTATATTGTTTTGAGAGTCCTTTATAACAGCATGGTGATTTGCTTTGGCTATAAAATTAGTCCTAATAGGATAGGCATCCAAGATGGGTATAATAAAAACTATAATATAAAGTGCATTGAATACTATGAGAAGTTTGATACTTGATGATCGTATTGAGATATGAGGATGGTGATATTAGAGTCATGCTAGTAGAGTAGTTGTGAATTTGATAATACTTGTGTTGAGGTTTGCAAGTCCCATAGCATGCACGTATGGTAACCATTGTGTGACAAATTTGAAGCATGAGGTACTGTAATGCCCTAGATGTAACACTTTCCTAATATGGATATATATATAAACTTTGGCTTCATCAATTCCTTTCCAAGCTCTTCTTTCATTTCGGGTTTCTTCGTTTTGTTGTGTGCGTGTGTGCATTTCATCCATGTCGTGTTGTCATGTGCATTGCATTGCATTTGTGTTGTCACTTGCATCAGGTCCCACTCGTCTCTTCCCATTGTCCGTTTCGAGTTCCGATGCACTCACACGCGCCCGTGGCATCCCCGAGTCCTTCTTTCGTGTGTGGCCGTTTAACATTTCCGTTTTGACGTGAGACTTGTCGCGCGATGTTGTTTTGGTATGTGTAGGCCGCCTGTCATGTTTCGTCGCGTTTGGAGTTCATTTGGTACTCCAACGGTTAACCTAGTGGGCTAAAAGAACCTCTTCTTTGAGGCCCAAGACCCCCTCCACAACAGCCCACCAACCCAGCACAACCCTTCCCATCATCTCGGTCGTCGAATTTTGATCGCGTGGCCGAAAACCGCTCCCCATTTGGAGTCTCCTAGCTCTCTATGCCTATAAAAACGTCCACACCCCACCATTTTCGGGCGAAACCCTAGTCTTCCCTTTTTTTCCATTTTTCCCAGCGCCCCGCAGCTTCTCAGGCCCCGGACACGTCCGGACGGCACCGGACACGTCCGCCCGGACGGGCCGGACACGTCCGCCCGGACGCGCACCAACCGGAGTGCGCCAAGTGGCCGCTCCGCCTCCACCACCACCGCGGGCCCGCGAGCCCGCCTCGGGCCCTCCGCCTCCGCCTCCCGGGCCGAACGCCTCCGCGCCCGCCGCCGATCCCCGGCGCGGCTCCGCACTGCCGGCCGCCGCGAGGGCCGCCGCGCCCGCCGGCGCCGGTCATCGCCGCCGCCTCCGGCGCGCCTCGCCCCGCCGCCCAACAGCCGCCACCGGCCCCGCGTCCCCGTCGCCGGCTCCTCCCCGACGCCGACCGCGCCGCCCCGCGGACTCCTCCTCGCCGAGCCCGCCGGCCGGCCGCGGGAGACGACGCTCTCGCTATGGATCCCGATCTAGAGCCGCCGCCGCGGTCTAACCCTAATGGGTCGGCGACCCGCTTCGCCCTCACCCGCTCCGACCTGCGTTGACCCGATCCGCGGTTCAAACCTGATCCGCGAGGTAGCCCCTCCCTTTTTTTCACTAAGTCTTTTTTAAACTTGTTGTCTGATGGCATATTGTGATGGCTGTATCTTTTATTGTGCTTGTCCAAATTGTGCATATGATATGTCAAAATGACCATGGTGATGTGTACTACGTTTTGTTCCTTTGGGTCATGCTTGTTTGAGTCCATCTGGAGGTCTTAACCTTCGTGACAAGAGTGCTACTTGATATAAACTACTGCTACTTGTTATTTTCATGCCATGTTTGAGATGCGATAACTTGGTCCATGTTTACCCAAATGAAGCAAATGAGATGTCAAAATGTTCATCATGAGATGCTCTACATGATGGTTGTTGTAGCATGCATGTTAGGCTTCGTATTGCCATGTTAATATCTGTTGCAAAAGTGCATGTGGCTGTTAAGTTTTATAACATGTTATGAGATGCTGATTTGAAAAGCTCGTTGCTATTGATGTGTTTGTCCCCTTGTCACATGCCTACATGTTTTAGAATCTTCATGTGGTCTTTGATGTGGTGGAAACCATTTGCCATGATATGCCTTGAGGTGACTTAAACATGCTTGCAGACATGCCATGCCAACTTAACTGTTTCAACACTTAGTGAAAATTCTACTAAGTCTGGAATCTGTCATATCCTGATGCTATGTTTGCTTGATGCTCTAGGCAAATCCATGTTAGTTTTGGGGTGGCCTTTGATCATTCCATGTTGTACATGTTATTGTCTATCCATCCATGCCCTCACTTGTTCATTTGGCTTGCTGTAACTTATTTAATTCTTGCTCCCAATTTGCTATAAAATATTACTGTCAGGTTTTTAACGTCATGATCAAAATGTTGTAGCTTGTTGCTATTGATCCATGCCTCCTATGGAGTTGATTCAATGGAGTTGTTTGCTGTAGGATATGTCTACTTCATGTCCATGCTTATTTTCACCATGTTTGAGTGATGTACAGTATATATTTCTTGCTCCAAAGTTGCTATGTGGCTGTTAATTGCAGCTTTTCATTGTTTCTTGTTTCGAGTGTATGTGTTGAACCGTTGCTCCGTTTTGAGCGTGCCCTACATGAAACTTGTGTGATTTTTCATGTAGATTCATAATATCATCTTTTTTACATGTTTGGAGTGAATTTTCTTGATGTTTGGGTGCATCTTACACCATTGCCATGCTTAACTTGTTTTGCTCATATCTTCTAGACCGTAGCTCCGAATTAAACAAACTTTATATGAAACTTGACTAGAATTTTGTGTAGATCATCATGGTGCATGTTAGCTTGCTGTTTAACAACTTTAACTTATGGTTTGTTCAGATCTGGACTAATTTCAAACTATACATATGAGGACTTACCGGATTAGCTTTAAGTTGATTCCGGCCTCATTTAAACTTGTTGACTTGTGTTGTTTTTGAGTGCTTCCTGCCTTGCCATGTTTTGCATAATATATAGACTTGCCTTGCATCATAATTGCTTGAGCATATTGTCATGTTCTTGTGTTGTTTCTCTGTGCTTCCTACCTTGCCATGTATTGCATCATATATAGACTTTTCATGCATCATACGCGCATCATGTTGAATGTGCATTGCACCTTGTTTGATTTCGTGCCTCGTTGTGTTCTTGTGTTGAGTAGAGCCGGGAGCCGAGACCGAGAACGAGAACGAGGTTACTACCAAGGTTGAGTACGAGGAGCCGTCTTACGATCCCATCGACGACTCGACAGGCAAGATGACCTGACCCAGATATCATTACTATCTTTGCCTATTGCTAGAATTCTCGCTCTTTAGCTTATTGCCTCAATGCCCATGTTTGTTTGTCAGCCTCCTATTGTAACCATGAATCTGTCTAACCACCCAACCTAGCAAACCTTTGTTTGGCTACGTAAGCTTCGCTCAGCCCCTCTTATAGCATTGCTAGTTGCAGGAGAAGAGTTGAAGATTCTTGCTTCATGTTGAAGTTTTGTGGGGATATCACACTATATAAACTCTTAAACTAAATCATCTATATATTGGTAATGGGTGGAAGGCTAAGCCTCTTGCTTGGTGATTTGTTCCACTCATGCCGCCCTAGGAACCGTATAAACCGGTGTTATGTTCCTTGATTATGCGTTCCTAACACGTTTGGGGTTATGGGACCCCCTCAATAACCCGCTTAGCGCTAAACCTTTTCCAGCAAGGCCCAACATTGGTACTCCATTTGCCTAATAACTAAAAATTGCATAGGTACTAGCTATCCCGTGATCTTAATTAACAACCCCCGGGTCCGAACTGAGCAGACTGCGGGGCCTCCTTGGGGAAACCTGAGGTATTTGGTATTCACCTGTAGGATGACTCATCCGGTCGTGGCCTGAGACTAGATACGCGCGGCTACTGTCAGGGTGTTGGCACACCGGGAGGTCTTGCTGGATTAGTTTTACCTATGTCGGTATATCTTGAGCACGGGATTCCGAGAATACTCGGGCCTTCCCACCTTGGAGTTGCGACTCCGCAGATCGTGAGCTTGTCATGGGCTAAGTTGGGACACCCCTGCAGGGTTTTGAACGTTCGAAAGCCGTGCCCGCGGTTATGTGGCAGATGTTAATTTGTTAATATCCGGTTGTAGAAAACTTGACACCATGTTCAGAACACACTACCATCATGAGTAACCGTGACAGTCATTTTCCGAAAGGGGTTCGGGAAGTGAACACGGCGGGGTTATGATTGACGTGCTTAGATAGGATCACTTCGTGATCACTTCGACACTCGTGGCACTTCTCTTCTCGCTCTAAACACGTAAGCTAGTGCTAGTGCAGCTGCAACCTTTATCTTTCTTCAGCCTTATTCCACACCCAAGGCTTAGATAGTTTTGCTACCCGGGAACGGGATTGCTGAGTCCTCCGTGGCTCAGAGATTCTACACCACACCAGATGTAGGTACCATGGTGAACTACTCAGGTGACGACACAGAGTTGTACTGGGAGTACGATGAAGAACGTAGTCGATACTATGTGCACTATCCCGATGATCAGTAGTGGTTTCTTGTAGGGGCGATTCGGACCTGTGGCTTTATGTATTTTGGTATCTTTCATTTGGATCTTCGCCCGTAGTCGGGTTGTGATGTTATTTGGATGATGATTTGCTTATGTAATGTATTGTGTGACGTGGCGAGTGTAAGACAACTATCCTTTTGCAATTTCATCCCTATTTTTACATGAGTCGTGCAAAGATACCAAACTTGAGATCATTCCAGAATGGGCTTATACCTTTAAGTCGTGCCTCGACACGTAGGAGGTTTAGTCCCATCCTGGGCATTACAAGTTGGTATTTAGAGCCTTCTCCGACCTAGAAGCCCCCACTGATTGATCGAATCATTGACGGTTGAGTCTAGGCACACACTTAAAAATGTTTTGAGTCCTATATATATATCGGAGAGTAGGATTTCTTTTGCTCCTCATCTCTTTGCACTATGGTGGGGACTCCTGACGATTACTCTTGTCTCTTCTACTCTCAAAATTCACCAAATTTTTTTTAGGGTCACGTGGGTATTGTTTGGATTGTTCCGATGTCTTTGTGACGAGAACATTGTTCTCGATGCCTCCTTTCATTTAGGGGTTGTGGCAGTGTCCCGGGGAGTTGAGCTTCGAGGTGTTGTCGTCACAAATATATCGCAGCAGTTCTGGAATACCTAAGACGGCCGACATAAAAAACTCTCCTATGTGGTTAGTGGCAAGATAACCCCGACATCACCCAGTACTTGGGAGGTAGTTCGGGAGTATTGCCATATCTTGTATAGTAGATGCGTTTCGAAGGTCCGAGGTAGACGGTTTCCAGAAATAACTGGTTATGTGTTGAAGGATGGATACAACTGGATGTAGGATTAGAGTTGAGTGCGCGATGCTTCCCCTGTATCCTCAACACCTGATTGCATAACTGGAAACTTTGGAAATTAATATGTGGGTTCGTCTAGTAGCTTGTAAGAATTCTTCCAACAAATGCATGATATGGAGTTCGGGGTTCTACATTGAGTGAAGTAGTGTTTATGGCCGTTGTTCCGATCTGGAGTTGCATCTTAAAGGGTCCTTGGCTATGCTGATCCGGGGATTGCAAAACCCTTTTGTAACACGTTCCATAAGCTTTCAGCACAAATATGTCGAACGAAGCTTCTATCTTGTATTTGTTCTATCTGCTCCTTGTTGTCTTTATTTACCTTTTGTTCTCCCAAGTGGCTTCTCGTGAAGATTGTTGTATCATTAAACTGTGGATTACATTCGTTCATTTTCGTTCGAATGTTCTTGTGAAGACTTATGTTGCAATTTCTAGTCGTTGATTCAGCTTATATATTCTTTCAATCAATGGCTATTAGTTGTCATCTCATTCAGGATGGCTCCTAAAAGGGTTCCCAACGCTAATCCAGAGATGTGAAGAGGTTCCTGATCGTCCTCCTTCCCCTCCTCCTCCGTCTGAGGCCTAGAGAGCAATTATGCAAGCGACGAACCAGAACACCCAGATGCTGATGCAAATGATGCAGAACATTCAAGCAAATCAAGCAAATCAGGGTGCTCATGGGAACCAAGGCCGAGGCAATTTGTTCAACCAACCTCACTTTGCTACACTCAACCAGTTCTTGGCAAACCAACCGAAGGCATTCAGTTACTGTGTGGACCCTCTAGATGTTGAAGACTGGATAACAGATATCAAGAAGCAATTCGAGTGCAGTAACGTGAGACCTGAGGACTATGTGAAGTTTGCAGCCTTCCAACTCAATGACCTAACCGCTGATTGGTGGAAGCAGTACAAGGATTCCAGACAAGGGCGTGAAATCTCGTGGGCTGACTTCTGCAAGGATTTTCACTCCCGCCACATTCCAAGAAGTGTCATCGAGGGTATGCGTGAGCAATTCCGCAACCTGAAGCAAGGCTCAATGACTGTCTACCAATATAATGTCAAGTTCCAGAACCTTGCCCGCTATGCCAAGCAAGACATCCCAGATGCCAAGAGAAAGATCTATCAGTTCCGTGGTGGTCTGAAGGATGAACTCCAACTAGCTCTCACCTTGTTCGAGCCTGATGAGTTTGATCAATTCTATAACATGGCACTTAAGCAAGAGGCAGCCCAGCTCAAGATGGAAGCTTCCAAAAAGAGGATCAGAGAGGCTGTTCACTCCTCCTCTTCTTCCCAAGTGGTCACAAAGCAACAGAAGTTTTGGCTTCCACCTCCTCCACTGATCCGACCTCCCAACAACAACAAGAATTCTGGTGGCCGTGGTTTCTCCGACCCACCCAACCCAAACAATTAGTCAAAGAATCACTTTCAAGCTTCGAAGTCAAGTGCTCCTTTTTATCATCCTCTCTCAGAAGTGGTTTGCAACAAGTGTGGCAACAAGGGTCACTATGCCAACAAGTGTACTCAAAGGCACCTTCCGCCTCCTCCACCTGTCAGCACTGCTATTGTCAAGCATGACCCAAGACAGCAAGAGTGAATCTGATGAATGCAGCTCAAGTAGAGAATTCTTCAGATGTGATACTTGGTAACCTCTCAGTTAACTCTATTCCGGTAAAAGTATTGTTTGATTCTGGTGCATCTCTCAGTTTTATATCAAGGCCATTCTTTAACAAGCATAATTTCACTTCGGCTTTTCTGGATAAGAAGTTGCAAATTATTTCTCCTAGCAAATGCATGACTTCAAATTTGAGGGCTCCAGATGTATCTATTCGCATGGGTGATTACCGCTTTCTGGCTTCTCCGGTTGTTCTCGGCAACTCCGACATTGATCTTATTCTTGGGATGGATTGGCTTTCACAGCATGATGCTCAGATTGATTGTGCAAATAAGGAAGTCAAGCTTACTCATTCCAACGAAGACGTGATTATCTTCGCCTCTCGAGATAACACAATCAGGCTATTCTCTCTCAATGACAAGGGCGAGATTAATGCCATCTCTCAAATTCCGGTGGTCAATGAATATGAAGATGTTTTTCCTGAAGAGCTTCCAGGCATGCCTCCGCATCGTCAAGTTGAATTCGTCATTGAACTCAAGCGTGGTACTGAGCCAGCATGCCGGCGACCGTACAAGCTTTCCCCTGAAGAGTTGAAGGAGTTGAAGAGACAACTCGATGAGCAAGAGCGTATGGGTCTAATCAGGCCTAGCACTTCTCCTTGGGGTTGTGTTGTCTTATTTGTCAAGAAGAAGGATGGCACGGAGCGCCTTTGCGTTGATTACCGGCCATTGAACAAGCAGACAATAAAGAACAAGTATCCGCTCCCCAACATCAATGAATTGTTCGAGCAGCTCAAACGAGCAAAAGTGTTCTCTAAGCTCGATCTCCGGATGCGTTATCACCAGATCCGCATGCCTGAAGAAGATATTCACAAGACTGCAATCAGAACAAGCTACGGCTCCTATGAATATACAGTCATGTCTTTTGGCCTCGTTAATGCTCCACCCACCTTCTCAAGAATGATGCACTACATATTCAACCCCTACACCAACGAATTTGTGCTCGTCTACCTGGATGACATCTTGGTATTCTCCAAGATTGAAGAGGATCATGAAAAGCACCTCTGTCTGGTTCTCGACAGACTCCGTGAACATAAGTTCTATGCCAAGTTCTCTAAATGCGAATTCTGGCTCGATAAGGTCTTGTATCTGGGCCATATCATCTCTGCTGACGGTATTGCTATCAACCCCGAGAAAGTTGAAGTGATTGTCAACTGGGAACCCCCTCAGAACGTCAAGCAACTCCGAAGCTTCCTTGGTCTTGCTAGGTATTGCAGAAGGTTTGTTGAGAACTTCTCCAAGATTGCCAAGCCTCTCTCCAACTTGCTACAGAAGAATGTCAAGAACATCTGGTCTCCGGGTTGTGATGTGGCATTCAAAACTCTCAAAGAAAAGCTCATCTCTGCTCCGGTTCTTACTCCTCCAGATGAGTCCAAGCCCTACGAAGTATTTTGTGATGCTTCTCTTCAAGGACTTGGTGGTGTGCTAATGCAAGACAAAAAAATTGTGGCATACACTTCTCGTCAATTGAAGCCAAGTGAGAAGAACTACACCACACATGATCTCGAGCTAGCAGCAGTGGTACACGCCTTGATCACGTGGAGACACCTTCTGTTGGGTAGAAAAGTCGACATCTTCACCGATCACAAGAGCTTGAAGTACATCTTCACACAGCCGAACCTGAACCTTCGCCAGACTCGTTGGGTTGAAATGATCCAAGAGTATGATCCAAGCATCGAATACACACCTGGCAAGGCCAATGTCATTGCAGATGCCTTGAGCAGAAAGGCATAATGCAACAGTCTCCTTATCAAGCCATTTCAGCCTGAGCTTTGTGAAGCATTCAGGAAGCTCAACCTCTAAGTTGTTCCGCAAGGCTTTCTTGCAAATCTTCAAGTTGCTCCTACCTTGGAAGATCAGATCCGTGAGGCCCAGCTCAGTGATGCTATGGTGCAGAAAGTGAAACACGGTATTGCAAAGGGTACTCCCAAATACAAGTGCTATCGCGTTGATGAGAAGGACACCTTGTTCTTTGAGGACAGACTTGTGGTTCCCAAGGGTGATCTCAGGAAGCTCATAATGAACGAAGCACATGACTCCCTCCTCTCGATTCATCCTGGAAGTTCCAAGATGTACCAAGACCTCAAGAAATCTTACTGGTGGACACGCATGAAAAGGGAGATTGCCCAATTCGTGAATGAATGTGTCAGGACCCCGAACCTAAGTCACACCGATCTAGCTGTAACACGTCATATCACTTTGCGGCCTCACGCACGGTAACCCCACGGGTGCCACCTTACATGGCCCAGGACCGTTTGCGCATTTTGGCACACGTATATGACAGTGTCGCTAGCATCCATATGACAGAGAACCCGGGCCGACATGGCTAGTTATAAACCAAAAGTGGCACTAGATTACAGAGACAGGCATCCATGACCCAGCAACGAACGTGTCGGTCATCAACGTATGAACCCAAGTCGTAGCAAGTTACATGGACTTAAAGGAACAACGCGTGACATTTCCCCTAAGGGACAGACACAGGAACGAAGAAGGACACATGCCGGCCATCCTACGTGTTCCGAGCAGTAGCAAGCTACCAAGGCTCATTGGAAACACTAGGAGGCATTTCCCTATAAGGTAGGCTACCAAAGGAAAACAACTAGGTGTCGGATCCCACACATACCAAGCATTTCAACCATACACACAATATGCTCAATATGTGCAAATACAACATTGCATCACAACAGAACTCTATGACTCAAAGTACTTTATTTAAGAGGCTCCAAGAGCCATACATAACATATCCATACAGGTAGGGGTCGCATGACCCAACACTCAAGTCATATAGTCATACAAGCACAAGCGGAATCTACATGTCCGAGTATAGACAACTTAGGAAATAAAACAGGCTTGGTGTAGCCTGACTATCTACAAGGCCCTTCACAAGCTCCAAATCTCCGTCTGCGTGTCAAGCTACTCGTCGACGTCAACGTCTATGTAGAACCCATCATCAGGGGCAGGGTTCTCCTCTGCAACAGTTATTAAGCAAACATGAGTACAAAGGTACTCAGCATGTCTTACCACAGAACCTATCATACATGCAACATTATCAAAGGGGGTAGTGGAGTTCATAGCAGTAAGCCAGCTTTGACTCTTGGCTAACCTATACTACAACTCTCAACAGATTGCAAGATGTTATTACGAACACGAGTCCTCTACTCACCACATCAATACACTACCAAGGATCCTCTTCCGTCATCTACGGAAGGGCCATCCACGGCACTCACACTTATCTTGAGTCTTTTAGTAGTATCCATAAACTTGTCTATGAACTGTAAGAGTAACCAAGTAGTCTGTACCGCGAACAACGGCTATTCGAATCGATTGATAACCCTGCAGGGGTGTACTTCTTCACACATGTTTTCACCACTTAGCGTCTGCACTCGACATGTGCTCGGCAGACTTCAAGCGAAAGCCGACGTGGGTGTAGACCACGACCTAACCAACCACTCAAGTCTCTCGTCTAGGTTTATCGCCTATTTGGGTTCCATCCGTGGGGAGTTCCGGCCGGGGTGTCGCTCACGGCCCCAAATGATGTGTACAGGGTTCCCGAGTCACCAAACGGGCAACCGGTACACCGTGCCACGTACCTGTCGCATCACACCCCACCCCGAGGGTCAGCGCTGTGCACGACCTCCAGTAAACTATAACACCAGAAACTAGTTGCAACTCCTGGACAGAGAATATGGCAGTCAATAAGTCGAGCGGGGTCATATTTCAGGGCCCAATGTGTGGTAGTAACTGTAACTTGAATCACACACACAGATCTCAGGTCCTATTGACGATTCCAATGAAACAACCCACCATGTACTCCTACATGGCCTTTCATCGATACCTTTACCAAGCGTATTCCACACTTCCTTCTCTTTATCGGTATGATCATTTCACTCTGATCCATCACCCAGATGAACCAGACCAGACACAACTCTAAGCATAGCAGGCAATATAAACAAATAGCATGGTGGATCACACATCACATGGCTCAATCAACTCCTACACATGCTAGTGGGTTTCAACTATTTACTGTGGCAGTGACAGGTCATGCAAGGGATTAGGGTTCAACTACCACAGCAAGTAGCAGTTCACACGCTGTTGCCTTAATGCAATAAAAGAGAGCAGGAGCGAGAAGATGGGTTTGTATCGAAATGATCAATGATTGCTTGCCTGACAAAGTGGTTGTCGGGTACTGCTCTTCAACTGGATACGCAGCAGTATCCTCGGGAGCAGGACCTAACACAGAGAATACCGGCGATACAATCATTAACAAACAAATGCAACAATACGATGCATGCTCATAACATGGCAAGATGCATGTGTATTGGCTAATGCAACTAAAACCAGAAGGGTTTGAGCCTATTTGAATCAAAGATTCAAATTAGCACTTTAACTATTATTTAAATAAGTGCATTATCATGTTTTAATGTATACAACAAGGTTAACTTTATCAAACATGCATGAAACCAGTGCCATTGGAAAGATTGGATTTTTCTGATCATTTTTCATATATAAATTATTTCCATCTGAGCTATGGTTGATTTTATATGATTTTTAGAAGTTTTAGGTATTTTCTCGAATTTCTTGAATTATTTTTAAACCTAAAATCCCAGAAAAACCTTTACTGCGTCAGCATGACATCATGCTGACGTCAGTCAGTCAACAGGAGCTAGTCCAAGTCAAACATGACATGTGGGTGTGGCACGTCAGTGTCACAGCTAACTAACAAAGTTAATTAGAGTTAAACCAGAGACTAATTAGCTGTCAGTGAGGTCTGGGCCCACGGTTCAGTGACTAAACTAATTATCTAATTAAATTAACAGAAACTTAATTAATCTACTAATTAGTAAAAGGGTGGCCCACATGTCAGTGACCCAGGGGTGGTCAACCCCCCGGTCAAACAGGTCAAACTCGCCGGCGAAGTGACGCCAGCGAGGCCGAATACGGCGGCGTGCTTCGGAAAACGTCCACAGGGCTCGGTTCGAGCTGCGGTTGGGTGCGTTGGAAAGCTCTTGTCGTTGCGCGTCGAACGGTGGTGGTCGCCGAACCTGGGGTGGCCGGAGACGACGGCAACAAGCTCGACGGCGGCGACCGGCGTCGGGCGTGTGTGGAGACGCGGCTGCAGTGGCCAAGGCGATGCGTGCGTAGTACCTAGCACATCTACGTGCTGCGGCGAGCAAGATGGACGAGTGCCCGTGACCAAATGGTCACCGGAGCGTCACCGGCGGCGAGCACGGCGGCGGTGAGTTACGGTGATCAACGGAGCGGTGATCCGTCCAAAACGTATCTATAATTTCTGCTTGCTCCATGCCACTTTTGGGTGATATTGCTATGATATTCATACACTTCCATACACTTTTGATCATATTTGGACTAACTTACTAATCCAGTGCACCCCAGTGCCAGTTTCTCTTTTCGGCTGTTTTTGTATTTCAGGTTTTCACGTTTCGAGAACTGCCCAAAAAAATCCAGAAAAATTATATAAAAAAATCAGCGATCCGGAAACAACACTGCGTCCGAAGGGCAGCCTGGGGGGGGGGGCACCATGGCTCCAGGCGCCCTGGCGGCGCGCCCCCCCTGGGCCGCGCCAGGGCGGCGCCTGGGCCCCCCGAAGCTCCCCCGATGCCCTACTTTGGCATATATTTAAAGGGTCCTCCGAAACCCTCAGAGAGGAACTCTTTTCGCGATCCCATCTCTGTTCCGCCGCCGCCGCCGCTTCCAAGATCGGGAGCACCAGGAGAACTCTTCCCGGCACCCTGCCGGAGGGGAGGATCACCACCTGGAGCTTCTCCACCACCATGGACGCCTCCCGGATGACTCGTGAGTAGTCTCCCTTGGACCATGAGTCCATGACCAGTAGCTATGTGATGTTCTCCTCCCGTTCTTGTGCTTCACTAATTAGTCCTCGTGAGCTGCCCTACATGATCGAGGCACCTATGTAATCCTTATGCTGTTGCTATGTTGAGTTTGCTGGGATCCGATGGATTATGAGATTATGTTCAGATTGATCTTGAGTAATATATTTGATTCACCTCTTTTATATTTTGTTCATAAGTAATTCTTGCATGTTCTCCGTTGTTATTTATTGCTTTGGCCGAGTAATAGGTAGTGACTCCAAGAGGGAACGTTATGCTCGATTGTGGGTTCATGCCCCACGATGACTAGCTTGAGTGACAGAAACATGAGTCTAGGGGATGTGCTGTTGCCACAAGGGGGAAAACAACGGTGCTTGTGCCCGCGGGTGCAAGGATTGTTTACTTTACGCAAAGTTCTTTTAATGCAGTTGTCTGTTGCATTGAGTTTACACTATGGGTGGGACTCGCAACTTAATACCAGCGAGATGTTCTGGATAGATATCTCAAGGTGGATGATTAGTAGTAGATATTGATGGATTTCGGTCTACTTACTTTGGCGTACCGCCCATGCTTTGAACCTCAACCTTTCTTGCAATGTACTCAGCATTGGTTTGCGTTCATGGTCCTGTCAATTGCCCAGCTGTAATTTGTTTACCTCACATAGCTGTTTTATCGTCTTTTGGGAGAGAGACATCACTAGTGAACATCATGAGACTCCGGTCCATATTACCATCATTGATCATAGCCACTATTTACTTTTCGCTATTTACTTACTATTGCAAAACATTATCTATCACTACTATCATTGCTTTTAATCCTTTATGAACTACAAGGCCGGAGAGATTGACAACCTCTCTGTACTCGTTGGGAGCAAAGTTATTTGTATCTGTGTGCAGGTCCACGTTGATTGCTACTAATCTGGCGCCGTAGCAGTTGACACCTACTTGTTGAACCTAGGACTCTCTGGGGATTCGATCCTTGTTATCTTTGCTAAGGGAAAACACTTCTACTTACTGCATCTTACACCTTCCACTTGGGGTAACCAACGAGGGGTTCGAGGCCCATCAAGGAGTATTTTCTGGCGCCGTTTCCGGGGACTCCACTCTTCAGGATAGGGGAGTTTCATGCTATCTTTTACCTTTGCTTTTTAGTCTTGTTAGTTTACCTTTCGTTTTTGCCTTAGTTCCTTTTACCGAAAATCACAAAAAAAAATATTTACCTTTCTGTTAATAGTCATATCTGTTTAGTTAAACATGTTAGGATTTGGTGCTTTGAGGGATTCAGAAGTTCTAGATTTCCATCAAAGGGATGGATAAAATATGAAGAAGGCATGGGACAGAATTTCTGATGCACATAGAAGAATTATGCCTTGGATACCTATAAAAATTGTGCTTAAAATTTTTACCATGGTCTTTTTAAATGGTGTAAGCACTCGCTTGACATTATAGCTGAGGGAGATTTCCTAGAATGTGATGAAGCTAGAGCTCTTGAAATTATACATGGTCTATCTAGTTACTTTGTTTATGATCATAATTTTGATACTATCATAGATAGACTTGCTACTATTGAAAAGAGAATGGACGCTCTAGACTTAATGAAGGTAGAGAAACCCAAACCCAATAAGAGAGATATTTTGGAAATAGATAATGACTGGGAGCCTCTTGTTAGGATTAGCATCTCCAATCAAGACTTCCTTGCTTATTGTGATATTGGATCTATGGTTTCTACTATGCCAAAAATTGTTCATGATTCTTTAAAATTTAACATGGATAGATTAGCATCTCATCATGAACACACTAATGGAGATATTTCTGAAATCCAGGGAAGAATAAAAGATGTACCAGTTAAATTCCTTAAAGGGATTGCAATGATTGATTTCTTCATCATGGAGCCAAACCAAGGAAATATAGTGCTTGGAAGGGACTTCCTCCGAGCAGTTAAAGGCTTCATCGATATAGGTAAGGGACAAATCCGCTTACGTGGGAAGGCAAAAGGTGTGTACCCCTTTCCTAGAAGGAACAAGAATGAACTTGTTGAGGAACCATTTGAGTCAATTTATAACTCCGATTATTATGATGGTTATTGACTCCTCTATGCATTATGCCTAGCTTAAAGGCATAAAAGAAAGCGCTTTTGGGAGGCAGCCCACATTAATAAATTTTTTGCTTTTGTTGTGTCTTGATGTTGTTTACTGCTGTAGCATCATCATTGTATCTTTGCTTTTCATATTTGTGCCAAGTATAGCCTCTGATTGCTAGAAAGTTGAAAAGTTGTGAGGTGCTGTCCAGGAAACAGATTCTGTCCTTGGATAGAAAAATTCGTATAAAATCACCAGATCATCTTTTTGGTTTGAATTTTTTCGACAGCGTTCCCTATATAATTTTCTTTCGTGCGTCTGTTCTGAGTTTTTTTATTTGAGTTGCAGAAGTATCCCGAACAGATCAATTACTACCTGATGTTCTGTTTTTCACAGATTCTGTCCTGTTTTGCCTTTCCTTCACTTTGCAAATTAAGAACTTGCTTTTTCTTTGCAAAAACCTTCTGGCAATCTTGAGAAACAGTAGAACTTCAAGAATATCCTTATTTCCAGCAAGGTGTAATTATTTTATTAAGGGTACTAACCTCGCTAATCAGATTATGATGTGTTATGTATGAAGGGAGTTTTCAAGTGTGCGAGGAAAGATGATAAAAAGATTCAGGAGTGTCAAGCGCTCAAGCTTGGGGATGCCCCCGTGCACCCCCAAGAAATTTTCAAGGAGACTCAAGCGTCTAAGCTTGGGGATGCCCCCGTGCATCCCCTTCTCCATCAACATTATCAGTTCGTCTTTCGTTCCGCTATATTTTTATCACTTCATGTGTTATGTGCTATGCTTGGAGCGTCTTTCTTTTAGTTTCCTTTTTAGTTTTTCATAACGAGTCGGAACTCAGCATTCCTTTATGTGGGAGAGAAACACGCTCCACTTCTACCTAGAACATAACATAGAATTTTTATGCCTATCTATGCTGTGTGTGTTCTTTGTCTTTTAATAGCTACTATCATGCTCTGCTCTTAGTATTCATGCTTATCTGTTCAAAGAGCTTTTGTTTAGTTGGTTGCTTTAACTCTCTTTAATTATCATGTTCACCTTATTAAGAGAGTTTGCTTCCGTTGCATTGGTTAATGTGTCTATGATAAAGATGCTACTTGCATGATGGTGCTTAGTAGTTCAGGTTTTATTATGGTTAATCTCAAATAGCTGGGGGGTTCCCAATGTGTTATTGGATTACCAACTTGATTTGTTTGCCTATGATGTGGTATGGTTTACTAATATCTTCCTTCGAGAATTTATTTTGATTGACTTGGCGTATGCTCACGCATATTCAAAGACTGTAAAGAAAGTCTGTCAAGCCTTGATGATCTTTTATTTCTAAGTAGTGATATAACTACCATGCCTGATTCAATATTTCTTTGCAGCTCTGCATGATTATGACCGCCATTGCTCTCTTAGTTGGTCGCTCCCAGTCTTTTTGCTAACCTCCACCTGTACTAAGAAAACTAACCATGCAATACATAGCTCATGGGAAAGTAGCCTAAAAACTATTATGGTAAAGAATATGTTGCCTATGTATCTTATTTCTTATGAGTTGCTTGCTGAGCGGTAACCATATTTCTGGGGACGCCATCAACTGTTACACTTTTGTTGAATATCATGTGAGTTGCTATGCATGTTCGTCTTGTCCGAAGTAAGGGTGATTTGCCGTGGGTTGAATTAATATGCATATTGTTAGAGAAGAACATTGGGCCGCCAACCAAAGCCATGCATCATGGTGGAAGTTTTAGCTTGGACCTTAATCCTCAATCTCTTCTGAGAATATGCTTATGCATTGAAAAGGAGTCCATCATCTATTTTCTATGTTGTCCCGGTATGGATGTCCTCAAGTTGAGATCTATCAAAAACGAGAAATCAAATGTGATTTATCTCCTTGGACCTTTGTACAGGTGGCATAGAGGTACCCCTTTGTGACACTTGGTTAAAACATATGCAATGCAATGATAACCCATGGAAATCCGAGCTAATTAGGACAAGGTGCGGGCACTATTAGTTTTCGATGCATGAGGCTTGCAACTTATAGGATGTTTTATACATGACACATATGAAGTACTACTACCGTTGACACAATTGCTTCCATGTTTTCAAAATAAAAAGCTCTAGCACTTAACCTTTCTTTTACTTTTATGTTGAAGCACCAACTACTGAGAGCATGATTTTCATTCTGAGTGTAATGTGCATTGTCGCAAAGTAGCATTGTCTTCTGCATGATTGTGATATCGTTTATTCTGAAATGATTGTATCTAGTCATCACTTAAACCTTGAAGGTGCCCCTGCATTTATGTTTTGCATCACTAAAGGGGGCAAGCTAGATATCACTTTATCATATTTGCACATCATGTTCATTGCAAATCTTTTTGATGCTTCAGTTTCATGTTGTAAAACTTTCAGTCATTTGTGATTTTCTCATGAGGCAACTTAATTACTTTAGAATCATTGTCTCAGTAAGCTTTTGTCATATGACTATGAAAAAGTCCTATATGGATAATAGCATGTCACCACAGAAATTATTCTTGTTATCATTTACCTACTCGAGGACGAGCAGGAATTAAGCTTGGGGATGTTGATACATCCAAAACGTATCTATAATTTCTGCTTGCTCCATGCCACTTTTGGGTGATATTGCTATGATATTCATACACTTCCATACACGTTTGATCATATTTGGACTAACTTACTAATCCAGTGCACCCCAGTGCTAGTTTCTGTTTTCGGCTATTTTTGTATTTCAGGTTTTCACGTTTCGAGAACTGCCCAGAAAAATCCAGAAAAATTATATAAAAAATCAGCGATCCGGAAACAACATTGCGTCCGAAGGGCAGCCTGGGGGGGCCACCAGGGCTCTAGGCGCCCTGGCGGCGCCCCCCCCTGGGCCGCGCCGGGGGGGGGGGGGGCGCCTGGGCCCCCCGAAGCTCCCCCGATGCCCTACTTTGGCATATATTTAAAGGGTCCTCCGAAACCCTCAGAGAGGAACTCTTTTCGCGATCCCATCTCTGTTCCGCTGCCGCCACTTCCAAGATCGGGAGCACCAGGAGAACTCTTCCCGGCACCCTGCCGGAGGGGAGGATCACCACCGGGAGCTTCTCCACCACCATGGACGCCTCCCGGATGAATCGTGAGTAGTCTCCCTTGGACCATGAATCCATGACCAGTAGCTATGTGATGTTCTCCTCCCGATCTTGTGCTTCACTAATTAGTCCTCGTGAGCTGCCCTACATGATCGAGGCACCTATGTAATCCTTATGCTGTTGCTATGTTGAGTTTGCTGGGATCCGATGGATTATGAGATTATGTTCAGATTGATCTTGAGTAATATATTTGATTCACCTCTTTTATATTTTGTTCATAAGTAATTCTTGCATGTTCTCCGTTGTTATTTATTGCTTTGGCCGAGTAATAGGTAGTGACTCCAAGAGGGAACGTTATGCTCGATTGTGGGTTCATGCCCCTCGATGACTAGCTTGAGTGACAGAAACATGAGTCTAGGGGATGTGTTGTTGCCACAAGGGGGAAAACAACGGTGCTTGTGCCCGCGGGTGCAAGGATTGTTTACTTTACGCAAATTTCTTTTAATGCAGTTGTCTGTTGCATTGAGTTTACACTATGGGTGGGACTCGCAACTTAATACCAGCGAGATGTTCTGGATAGATATCTCAAGGTGGATGATTAGTAGGAGATATTGATGGATTTCGGTCTACTTACTTTGGCGTACCGCCCATGCTTTGAACCGCAACCTTTCTTGCAATGTAGTCAACATTGGTTTGCGTTCGTGGTCCTGTCAATTGCCCAGCTGTAATTTGTTTACCTCACATAGCTGTTTTATCGTCTTTTGGGAGAGAGACATCACTAGTGAACATCATGAGACTCTGGTACATATTACCATCATTGATCACATCAACTATTTACTTTTCGCTATTTACTTACTATTGCAAAACATTATCTATCACTACTATCATTGCTTTTAATCCTTTGTGAACTACAAGGCCGGAGAGATTGACAACCTCTCTGTACTCGGTGGGAGCAAAGTTATTTGTATCTGTGTGCAGGTCCACGTTGATTGCTACTAATCTGGCGCCGTAGCAGTTGACACCTACTTGTTGAACCTAGGAGTCTCTGGGGATTCGATCCTTGGTATCTTTGCTAAGGGAAAACACTTCTACTTACTGCATCTTACACCTTCCACTTGGGGTAACCAACGAGGGGTTCGAGGCCCATCAAGCGGCGGCTACACAACGCAAACGAGGCAAAGGAAGGGGGGGTTCGGCGCAGAAGCTCACTGCGGTGCTAACGAGCTCGACGGAGAGGTCGGGGACGCGCTGGAGCTTCGTAATCGGCGGCGAGGTGCTCCGGCGATCCGAGGAAGGGGACGATGGCGTGGAGGCATTGCAGGTCTCCCGGCGATCCGTGGCTCAGCGAGGAAGAAGAGGACGACGCGGCGCTCCTTCTGGACACACTAACGGGGCGAGGGGGTAGCTCTAGGTGCGGCAACGGCGAGAGGCGGCGACGGGCGGCTCGGTGATGGAGGAGGAGAGAGCCAGGGGAGGCGACGGGGACGAGGGGGAAAAGAGAGAGCGGTCGGGGCAGCTGCGTGGCGACACGGGGAGTCTTCCAGGCCGTCGGGATGCAGGCAGGCAGGGTGGAGGTGGCCGGACGCGTGCCGGCGCGCGGCGGCCACGCGCGCGTCTTTCTGGCGCGAGGAGGAAGGCGACAAAACCGGCTGGTGTGCTGGGCCGGCCTGCACAGTGCTGGGCCCCTGGTAAGTTCTTTCTCCCTTTTTCCTTTTCCTATTTTCTTTTCTGTTTCATTTGTTTTGCAACTTTGTTTAATTAATAAAAATGCTAGAACATTTTTATAACTCATGAAACTTGTCATGCCCACTGTATATAATATGAACAGTAGGGAACATTATAGTTTATGATTATTTGAGCATTTAAAATATTTTATAGCATTTAAATGCCCAAATTCAAATAACATATGATTTAATCCAATGCCCTTAGATGTCCTAGAAAATTGTGCACCATTTTTGGCAGAGGTTTAAGACCACGACAGAAATGATGAACATTTTGAAGGGCATTTTGGGTACATTGGAAAATATTTTATCAAACCCTAGTTGTTAGAAGAGGGGTGCTGGGGTTTCTGTCATTCCCATTTCAAGTTTCTGTGATAAGTAAACATGATGCACACTCTAGCTAGCCCTAATGCAAGTGCTAAACTAGGGATGTGACAACTCACCCCCACTTAAAAGAATCGCGTCCCGAGATTCGGGTTCCTCCGGAAAGAGGGTGGGGTAATCAAGTCGAAGACGATCCTCCCTTTCCCAAGTAGCTTCACTCTCGGAATGATGTGACCATTGAACCTTGAGAAACTTGATATTGTGGCGTCGAGTGGTGCGTTCGGTTTGATCAAGAATACGAACGGGGTATTCTCGATGTGTGAGATTGTCCTGGAGATCAAGCGTTTTGTGGTCCACTCCGCGGATAGTATCCGAGAAGCAACGCCTGAGTTGAGAAACGTGGAACACGTCATGAACTCTGGATAGGTGCGGAGGTAGTTCCAGTTGGTAGGCAACTTCTCCTCGTTTGGCAAGAATGCGAAAAGGACCGATGTAACGAGGGGCCAATTTTCCTTTGATACCGAAGCGATGGGTTCCCTTAAGAGGAGTAACCCGAAGGTAAGCCTTATCGCCGACTTCAAAAGTCACAGCCTTATGATGACTATCATATTGGCTCTTCTGGCGAGACTGGGCTGTACTCAATCTCTCACGAAGGATGCGAACTTGCTCTTCTGCTTCCTGGATCATATCCGGACCAAAGAATTGTCTTTCCCCGGTTTCTGAACAGTTAAGAGGTGTTCGACACCTTCGTCCATATAGAACTTCGAAGGGAGCTTTGCCCAAGCTGGCTTGATAACTATTGTTATAAGAGAATTCGGCAAATGGAAGGCACTTTTCCCATTCCATACCGAAAGAGATGACAGAGGCTCGAAGCATGTCTTCCAGAATTTGATTGACTCGTTCCACTTGACCACTTGACTGCGGATGGAAGGCGGTACTGAAGGAGAGATGAGTTCCCATAGCATTCTGGAAACTTTCCCAAAATCGTGAGGTGAAAAGACTTCCACGGTCTGAGTTAATCTCCGACGGCACACCATGATGTGATACTATCTGGGAGACATACAAGTATGCTAGCTGGCTAGCGGTAATACTCTCTCGAACAGGTAGGAAATGAGCTACTTTAGAGAGGCGGTCGAGAACGACGAAGATAGCATTATTCCCTTTCCTGGTACTGGGAAACCCGGTAATAAAGTCCATACCGACCTTGTCCCATTTCCATTCAGGAATAGCTAAAGGTTGAAGGGTGCCAGCAGGCCGTTGATGCTCTGCTTTAACATGACGACAAACGTCGCAGTTAGCAATGAATTGAGCGATTTCTCTCTTCATCCTAGTCCACCAGAATCTCTGACGTAGGTCCTGATACATTTTGGTACTACCGGAATGAATTGTGACATGAGATTCATGAGCCTCCTTAAGGATTAACTATCGTAGATGGTGGTTCTTGGGAACCACTACACGGTTCTCAAAGAAAACAACACCTCGATCATCCATAGAGAAGCTTCTAGCGAGTCCGCTAGCAATGCTCTCTTGGAGTCGGGATATACCTTTATCACGCTTCTGGGCAGCTATAACTTGATCCATAAGGGTAGGTTTCGCCACCAAGGTGGAAAGGAATCCTCGAGGAACAATGTGAAGGTTAAGCTTACGAAATTCCTCGTGGAGAAGTGGTTGCCCTTGTTGTAACATTAAGTTGTTACAATAAGACTTATGACTTAGCGCATCAGCCATGACATTGGCTTTTCCAGGGGTATAAGTGATTCCTAAGTCGTAATCTGTGGGCAACTCAACCCAACGTCTTTGCCTGAGATTCAGATCTGGTTGGGTGAAGATATACTTCAAACTTTGATGATCAGTGAAGATTTCACAGCGATTACCAAGGAGGTAATGTCGCCATGTTTTGAGTGCATGGACTACAGCTGCAAGCTCTAGATCATGAGTAGGATAGTTATCCTCATGTGGACGCAACTGTCGAGATGCGTATGCAATCACTTGACGATCTTGCATGAGTATGCAACCTAGTCCTTGTCGCGAGGCGTCGCAATAGATTATAAAATCCTTGGAAAAATCTGGTGGTACCAGTACAGGTGCAGATGTCAGGCGTCTTTTCAGTTCCTGAAAACTGGACTCGCACTGTGGGGTCCACTCAAACTTTTTATCTTTCTTGAGGAGTTCAGTTAGAGGTTTAGCAACCTTGGAGAAATTCTCGACGAAGCGTCGGCAATAGCTCGCTAAGCCAAGAAAACTCCTAACTTGCTTGACCGATTCAGGAGGAGTCCAATCAAGGACGGCTTGAACTCGCTCGGGATTGACAGCAATACCCTTTCCAGAGATCACAGGACCTAGATAGGTTACTTCTGGTAACCAAAATTCACATTTAGAGAATTTGGCATAAAGTCGGTGCTCTCGAAGTTTCGTCAATACCAGCCTTAAATGCTCGGCATGATCTTTCTTGTTCTTGGAATAGATGAGTATATCATCGATGTATACCACGACGAATTTATCCAAGTACTCCATGAATATAGAATTCATTAACCGAGACAAGGTAGCTGGGGCATTGGTTAACCCAAAGGACATGACGGTGTACTCATATTGGCCATAACGAGTAACAAAATCCGTTTTTAGGAATGTCCCCGTTCTTGATTTTGATTTGATGGTAACCCAACCTCAAATCCATCTTAGAGAAGACTGAGGATCCAGCGAGCTGATCATACAGATCGTTGATCCTGGGAAGCGGATACTTGTTCTTTATGGTGACCAGATTGACAGGTCGGTAATCTACAACCATCAGCTCCGTTCCATCCTTCTTCTTGACGAAGAGGACGGGGCAAGCCCAAGGGGAAGAACTAGGACGGATGAAACCTTTCTGCAAGGACTCATCGAGTTGTTTCTTTAGCTCAGCTAATTCTAGGGGTGCCATCTTATAAGGTCTCCTAGAGATTGGGACAGTTCCAGGGATAAAATCTATCACGAACTCGACATCTCTGTCAGGTGGAATTCCTGGCAGTTCTTCTGGAAAAACATCCGGAAAGTCACGGACTACCGGGATATCTGCGAGTTCTGGTAGAGGGCTGGCATAAAGAGAGTAGAGCTGACGCTCAGCCATTCGGGTCAAGACATTGACTATCTTGCCGGATGGATGTGTAAGTTGAGCGGTCCTAGTATAGCAATCAATTTTGGCATTATGAGTTGTCATCCAATCCATACCCAAAATGATGTTTATGTCCGAGGACTTGAGAGCAATTAGAGATGCTAGGAAAACAAGTCTATCGACAAGGATTTCATTTCCATGGCTTACCCTAGAGGTTTGCCACTTTGAACCAGGAGTTTGAATAACCATGGAAGTAGGCATGTCACAAAAAGTCATGTTGTGCATTCGAGCATAGCTCTCTGATATGAACGAATGGGATGCTCCAGTATCTAAAAGAACAGATGCCGGATGGCAGTTTACGAGAAGCGTACCGAGGACGACGTTAGGATCCTCATAAGCTTCCTCAGCAGAGACATAGTTGACATGACCACGTGCAGTGGGGATTGGCTTGACATAATTCACCTTGCCGGTTGGCTTACCACGGCCAACGGGTTTTCCTGGTTGGTTCTGGGGACACTCACGCATGTAGTGCCCTGGTTCTCCACACTTGAAGCATGTCACAGTGGTAGTGCATGGAGCAAAGTTGGAAGGTGGTCCTCCATAGGTCTTAGCAGGTGCAAACTGTTGAGTTGGGCGAGGCGCCTCATAGGATGGCCTCGGTGTGTACTTGGGTGGCAGAGCAGTGTTAGGAACCCATACACGGCGCTTGTGAGAGCCAGAGCCGGATGAGGAACCAAGGTCTCGAGTATGCTTGCGTGTGGCCTCGAAGTCGGTCTGGCCTGTTTCAGCACTGATAGCCTTGTTTACCAACTTCTGGAAGGAAGTGCACTCGTGCAGACGTAGATCTCGGCGGAGTTCAGGGTTGAGTCCCTTGCGGAACCTCGCCTGCTTCTTGGCATCGGTGGATACTTCCTCAGGTGCATAGTGTGCCAAGTTGCCAAACTCGCGACTATAGCCATCCACAGTTAACCGGCCCTGGGTGAAATTGCAGAATTCCTCCCGCTTGCGATCCATGAGACCTTCCAGAATGTGATGTTCACGGAATGCCTCACTGAACTCAACCCAAGTAGTGATTTGTCCAGCAGGACGCATAGCTTCAAAGTTTTCCCACCAAAGAGTGGCAGGGCCCTCAAGATGGTAGGCGGCGTAGATAACCTTGTCAGCTTCGGCCACACGGGCACAGTGTAGCTTGTGGGAGATACTACGTAGCCAGTCATCCACATTCAGAGGTTCAGTGGAGTGATGGAACTTCGGTGGGCACATCTTGATAAAGTCATTGATTGACACCACGTCATTCCTCTGACGGAACCCAGTATTCTGCTCTATGCGTTCCAGCAGACGGTTGGTCTCTCTCTTGTTCCGTTCTGCCTCGAGCATAACTTCCGCCAAGGAGGGTGGCTGGGGCAGATTCCCATCTCTATCCCCACTAGCCTCACCCTGCTCCTGAGCAGCAGGAGTGTTGCGAGTGTTGACCATCCTAAGAAAACAAAACAACGGTTTAGACAAGGATGGCAAAAATTTGACATAGGAGTGCAGAATGTAATGGATGACACGGAATGCAAAGATGTTCATCCGTACGACATGGTAATATAGGAACTGCTATATATACACCAGTGGTCATACACACCATACAAAGTTTAGTACAAGCCAAGGCTAAAGTACAACTGCGGTGAAAGACGATACATCCCATCAGAGGCATTCCAAGCTCCTATACATTATTTAGCTACACCTCCGGAACTCAGTACACACTAAGTCATATTCCACAAGAAGCGCAGGACTGTGGGAATACAACTACTACAATACTACTACAATCACGGTCTAGCTCAGACATTCCCGTAGTAATCCTCGTAAAGATTACCACCGTAGCCTGGAAGTGGAACTGACGGATCTTGAAACTCGCGAGCGCTCGAAGGCTGTGGACCATAGGGACATGGATGTGGCCTCGGTACCGATGCTGGTGGTAACCGACGCCCACGTGGAGGCGTAATACCCCCAACGTCACGCCAATCCATGCGATCAGGCAGACGAGTCCGCACGGGGTACAAATCCCGCATGTCCAGATATCCGGCGTGCACAGCAGGTGCAAGCCGTGTCAAGGTAGTCCAGTGGGCGCCTCGAGTGTTATACAGCTCCATTCGGAGGGCACGGACCTCACGGTCCCTATCCTCCAGCATCTGAACAGTAGTCTGAAACAGTGGCTCTTCATGAGCAGCATCAGTATACAGACCAGTGTAGTAGCCTTCCTCTCCGGGAAGTGAGGCTGGCATGTAACAGAACTCAGTGTTCAGCAACAGGGCATGCCTAGCACGGAGAATGGTCATCATCGAATAGGCGGCATCCTGCACTGCCATCTCGATGGTAACCCCAAGTCCATAAAACCAATGGATGGGGTCGTTAGCTCCGGGATATGAGGGTTATATCCGGACTGTGCAGAAATACTGACTCTGATTAAAATCCTGGTACTGTTCCTCCACAGTGTACTCAGGATACCAGCGATAACCGGTCTCAATCAGCACATGGACTAGCATGGCCGTGTGACCAGGCACATTAATGCACCGAGTCAGACGAACCACTTGGTGAGGGATGCGGCCAGACATCTGAAACACGAAGTAATGCAAAGGCATTAGTGTTTCTGGAAGAAATCGGGCAGCACAACAACTGTAAATGCCCAAACAAAGATTTGAGACATCATACAAATGATAGCATAGCCACTCAATAATCCATATCAAGGTTCCGGTCCAACAATCATCATACTAAAAGGATAGAAACTGAACTGAGGCTTGAAACCAACAATCCTAAGGGTCTATGGATTAGTAACACGTGAACCTAGTAAGGATAAGAGGCCTAGTCCTAAATCCCCGTAGATAGAACAGACTGACTCAGATCAGAAGGGCATAGGGTAATGGAGTAAAAAGAGCCTTACGTTCCCTTCCACAATCAATTCCCCTACATATAACTAAGAATTTTTCTAGACTCAACATCGACCAGTTTGGCTTGAGAAACCTACAGGCAGTCCAGCTCTGATGCCAACGCTGTCAGGACCCCGATCCTAAGTCACACCGATGTAGCTGTAACATGTCATATCACTTTGCGGCCTCACACACGGTAACCCCACGGGTGCCACCTTACCTGGCCCGAGACCGTTTGCGCATTTTGGCACACGTATATGACAGTGTCGCTAGCATCCATATGATAGAGAACCCGGGCCGACATGGCTAGTTATAAACCAAAAGTGGCACTAGATTACAGAGACAGGCATCCATGACCCAGCAACGAACGTGTCGGTCATCAACGTATGAACCCAAGTCGTAGCAAGCTACATGGACTTAAAGGAACAACGCGTGACATTTCCCCTAAGGGACAGACACAGGAACGAAGAAGGACACATGCCGGCTAGCCTACGTGTTCTGAGCAGTAGCAAGCTACCAAGGCTCATTGGAAACACTAGGAGGCATTTCCCTGTAAGGTAGGCTACCAAAGGAAAACAACTAGGTGTCGGATCCCACACATACCAAGCATTTCAACCATACACACAATATGCTCAATATGTGCAAATACAACATTGCGTCACAACAGAACTCTATGACTCAAAGTACTTTATTTAAGAGGCTCCAAGAGCCATACATAACATATCCATACAGGTAGGGGTCACATGACCCAACACTCAAGTCATACAGTCATACAAGCACAAGCGGAAGCTACATGTCTGAGTACAAACAACTTAGGAAATAAAACAGGCTTGGTGTAGCCTGACTATCTACAAGGCCCTTCACAAGCTCCAGATCTCCGTCTGGGTGTCAAGCTACTCGTCGACGTCAACGTCTATGTAGAACCCATCAGCAGGGGCAGGGTTCTCCTCTACAACAGTTATTAAGCAAACATGAGTACAAAGGTACTCAGCAAGTCTTACCACAGAACCTATCATACACGCAACATTATCAAAGGGGGTGGTGGAGTTCATAGCAGAAAGCCAGCTTTGACTCTTGGCTAACCTATACTACAACTCTCAATAGATTGCAAGCTGTTATTACGAACACGAGTCCTCTACTCACCACATCAATACACTACCAAGGATCCTCTTCCGTCATCCTACGGAAGGGCCATCCACGGCACTCATACTTATCTTGAGGCTTTTAGTAGTATCCATCAACTTGTCTATGAACTGTAAGAGTAACCAAGTAGTCCGTACCGCGAACAACGGCTATTCGAATAGATTGATAACCCTGCAGGGGTGTACTTCTTCAAACATGTTTTCACCACTTAGCGTCTGCACATGACATGTGCTCGGCAGACTTCAAGCGAAAGCCGACGTGGGTGTAGACCACGACCTAACCAACCACTCAAGTCTCTCGTCCAGGTTTATCGCCTATTTGGGTTCCATCCGTGCGGAGATCCGGCCGGGGTGTCGCTCACGGCCCCAAACGATGTGTACAGGGTTCCCGAGTCACCAAACGGGCAACCGGCACACCGTGCCACGTACCTATCGCATCACAGCCCACCCCGAGGGTCAGCGCTGTGCACGACCTCCAGTAAACTATAACACCAGAAACTAGTTGCAACTCCTGGACAGAGAACATGGTAGTCAATAAGTCGAGCGGGGTCATATTTCAGGGCCCAATGTGTGGTAGTAACTGTAACTTGAATCACACACACAGATCTCAGGTCCTATTGACGATTCCAATGAAACAACCCACCATGTACTCCTACATGGCCTTTCATCGATACCTTTACCAAGCGTATTCCACACTTCCTTCTCTTTATCGGTATGATCATTTCACTCTGAGCCATCACCCAGATGAACCAGACCAGACACAACTCTAAGCATAGCAGGCAACATAAACAAATAGCATGGTGGATCACACATCACATGGCTCAATCAACTCCTACACATGCTAGTGGGTTTCAACTATTTACTGTGGCAGTGACAGGTCATGCAAGGGAATACGGTTGAACTACCGCATCAAGTAGCAGTTCACATGATGTTGCCTTATTGCAATAAAAGAGAGCAGGAGCGAGAAGATGGGTTTGTATTGGAATGATCAATGATTGCTTGCCTGACAAAGTGTTTGTCGGGTACTGCTCTTCAACTGGATACGCAGCAGTATCCTCGGGAGCAGGACCTAACACAGAGAATACCGGCGATACAATCATTAACAAACAAATGCAACAATATGATGCATGCTCATAACATGGCAAGATTCATGTGTATTGGCTAATGCATCTAAAACCAAAAGGGTTTGAGCCTATTTGAATCAAAGATTCAAATTGGCACTTTAACTATTATTTAAATAAGTGCATTATCATGTTTTAATGTATACATCAAGGTTAACTTGCTCAAACATGCATGAAACCAGTGCCATTGGAAAGATTGGATTTTTCTGATCATTTTTCATATATAAATTATTTCCATCTGAGCTATGGTTGATTTTATATGATTTTTAGAAGTTTTAGGTATTTTCTGGAATTTCTTGAATTATTTTTAAACCTAAAATCCCAGAAAAACCTTTACTGCGTCGGCTTGACATCATGCTGACGTCAGTCAGTCAACAGGAGCTAGTCCAAGTCAAACATGACATGTGGGTCCGGCACGTCAGTGTCACAGCTAACTAACAAAGTTAATTAGAGTTAAACTAGAGACTAATTAGCTGTCAGTGGGGTCTGGGCCCACGGGTCAATGACTAAACTAATTATCTAATTAAATTAACAAAAACTTAATTAAACTAAATAATTAGTAAAAGGGTGGCCCACACGTCAGTGACCCAGGGGTGGTCAACCCCCCGGTCAAACAGGTCAAACTCGCCGACAAAGTGATGCCGGCGAGGCCGAATACGGCGGCGTTCTTCGGAAAACGTCCACAGGGCTCGGTTCGAGCAGCGGTTGGGTGCGTTGGAAAGCTCTTGTCGTTGCGCGTCGAACGGTGGTGGTCGCCGGACTTGGGGTGGCTGGAGACGACGGCAACAAGCTCGACGGCGGCGACCGGCGTCGGGCGTGTGTGGAGACGCGGCTGCAGTGGCCTAGGTGATGCGTGCGTAGTACCTAGCGCATCTACGTGCCGCGGCAAACAAGATGGACGGGTGCCCGTGACCAAATGGTCACCGGAGCGTCACCGGCGGCGAGCACGGCGGCGGTGAGTTACGGTGATCAACGGAGCGGCGGCTACACAACGCAGACGAGGCAAAGGAAGGGGGGGTTCGGCGGTGAATCACTGCGGTGCTAACGAGCTCCACGGAGAGGTCGGGGACGCGCTACAGCTTCGTAATCGGCGGCGAGGTGCTCCGGCGATCCGAGGAAGGGGACGACGGCGTGGAGGCGTTGCAGGGCTCCTGGCGATCCGTGGCTCAGCGAGGAAGAAGAGGACGACACGGCGCTCCTTCTGGACACACTCACGGGGCGAGGGGGTAGCTCTAGGTGCGGCAACGGCGAGCGGCGGCGACGGGCAGCTCGGTGATGGAGGAGGAGAGAGCCAGGGGAGGCGACGGGGACGAGGGGGAAAAGAGAGAGTGGTCGGGGCAGCTGCGTGGCGACGCGGGGAGTCTTCCAGGCCGTCGGGATGCAGGCAGGCAGGGTGGAGGTGGCCGGACGCGTGTCGGCGCTCGGCGGCCACGCGCGCGTCTTTCTGGTGCGAAGAGGAAGGCGACAGAACCGGCTGGTCGGCTGGGCCGGCCTGCGCAGTGCGGGGCCCCTGGTAAGTTCTTTCTCCCTTTTTCCTTTTCCTATTTTCTTTTCTGTTTCATTTGTTTTGCAACTTTGTTTAATTAATAAAAATGCTAGAACATTTTTATAACTCATGAAACTTGTCATGCCCACTTTATATAATATGAACAGTAGGGAACATTATAGTTTATGATTATTTGAGCATTTAAAATATTTTATAGCATTTAAATGCCCAAATTCAAATCACATATGATTTAATCCAAAGCCCTTAGATGTCCTAGAAAATTGTGCACCATTTTTGGCAGAGGTTTAAGACCAAGGCAGAAATGATGAACATTTTGAAGGGCATTTTGGGTACATTGGAAAACATTTTATCAAACCCTAGTTGTTAGAAGAGAGGTGTTGGGGTTTCTGTCATTCCCATTTCAAGTTTCTGTGATAAGTAAACATGATGCACACTCTAGCTAGCCCTAATGCAAGTGCTAAACTAGGGATGTGACAGAATGTGATGTCTGCAGAAGTGTGAAGGCAGAGCATCAACGTCCAGCCGGTCTCTTCCAACCTCTTCCTATTCCTGAGTGGAAATTCGACCACATTGAAATGGATTTCGTCACTGGGTTTCACAAGTCCAAGAAGGGGAATGATTCTGTCTTTGTGGTGATTGACATGCTAACCAAAGTAGCTCACTTCCTTCCAGTCAAAGAATCCATCAATGCAGCTTAGCTGGCAGTGTTGTACACTTCCAGAATTGTGTCGTTACATGGCATTCCTCAAGTTATCTCCTCATACCGTGGAAGTTTGTTCACATCCAAGTTTCGGGACTCCTTCCAGTCTGCCATGGGCACTAAGATCCGTTTCAGCACTGTGTTTCACCCTCAGACTAGTGGCCAAGCCGAAAGAGTGAACCAGATCCTCGAAGACATGCTCAGAGCTTGTGTCATCTCTTTTGGCATGAAGTGGGAAGATTGTCTTCCGTTTGCCGAGTTCTCTTACAACAACAGTTTCCAAGCAAGTGCCGGCAAAGCTCCGTTTGAAATCGTCTATGGCAGAAAGTGTCGTACTCCTCTCAACTGGTCTGAGACTGGTGAACGTCAACTTCTTGGCAATGACTTGATCTCAGAAGCCAAAGATATGTGTAAATTCATACGTGAGAATCTCAAGGCCGCTCAGTCGCGTCAGAAGAGCTACTATGATGGCAAGCATCGTGATTTCACCTTCAACATTGGGGAACATGTCTATTTCCGTGTTTCTCCTATGAAAGGAACCCAAAGATTCAGTATCAAAGGCAAGCTTGCTCCTAGATCCATGGGCCCTTTCAAGATCCTTGGCAAAAGAGGCGATCTAGCCTATCAACTCGAGCTTCCATCCAACTTTGCAAATGTTCATGATGTGTTTCACGTGTATCAACTCCGCAAGTGCTTCAAGACACCTGAACGCACCATTCCGTTTGAGTAGATTGATCTTCAACAAGACTTGTCTTACCGTGAGCACCCCGTTGCTATTCTTGAAGAAACCGAGCGCAAGACCCGCAACAAGTCAATCAAGTTCTTGAAAGTTAAGTGGTCACACAATACCGACCGAGTAGCTACGTGGGAACAAGAAGATCACTTTCCTTTCGAGTATCCTTCCTTCTTCCAGTCCTAGATCTCGGGACGAGATCTTTTCGTAGTAGAGGAGAGTTTGTAATGCCCCAGATGTAACACTTTCCCAATATGGATATATATAAACTTTGTCTTCATCAATTCCTTTCCGGGCTCTTCTTCCATTTCGGGTTTCCTTGTTTTGTCGTGTGCGTGTGTGCATTTCATCCATGTCGTGTTGTCATGTGCATTGCATTGCATTTGTGTTGTCACTTGCATCCGGTCCCATTCGTCTCTTCCCGTTGTCCGTTTCGAGTTCCGATGCTCTCACACGCGCCCGTGGCATCCCCGAGTCCTTCTTTCGTGTGTGGCCGTGTAACATTTTCGGTTTGACGTGAGACTTTTCGTGCGATGTTGTTTTGGTACGTGTAGGTCGCCTGTCAAGTTTCGTCGCGTTTGGAGTTCGTTTGGTACTCCAACGGTTAACCTAGTGGGCTAAAAGAACCTCTTCTTTGAGGCCCAAGACCCCCTCCACAACAGCCCACCGACCCAGCACAACCCTTCCCATCATCTCGGTCGTCGAATTGTGATCGCGTGGCTAAAAACCGCTCCCCATTTGGAGTCTCCTAGCTCCCTATGCCTATAAAAACGTCCACACCCCTCCATTTTCGGGCGAAACCCTAGTCTTCCCTTTTTTTCCATTTTCCCCGCGCCCTGCAGCTCCTCCGGCCGTCGGACACGTCCGACCGGACCCGCCGGACCAACCGGAGTGCGCCACGTGGCCCCTCCGCCTCCACCGCCGCTGTGGGCCCGCGAGCCCGCCTCGGGCCCTCCGCCTTCGCCTCCCGGGCCGAACGCCTCCGCGCCCGCCGCCGATCCCCGGCGCGGCTCCGGGCCGCCGGCCGCCGCGCCGCGCCCGCCGGCACCGTTCACCGCCGCCGCCTTCGGCGCGCCTCGCCCCGCCACCACCGGCCCCGCGTCCCCGCCGCCGGCTCCTCCCCGACGCCGACCGCGCCGCCCCGCGTACTCCTCCTCACCGAGCCCGCCGGCCGGCCGCCGGAGACGACGCTCTCGCCGCGGATCCCGATCCAGAGCCATCGCCGCGGTCTAACCCTAACGGGTCGGCGACCCGCTTCGCCCGCACCCGCTCCAACCCGCGTTGACCCGATCCACGGTTCAAACCCGATCCGCGAGGTAGCCCCTCCCTTTTTTTCACTAAGTCTTTTTGAAACTTGTTGTCTCATGGCATATTGTGATGGCTGTAACTTTTATTGTGCTTGTCCAAATTGTGCATATGATATGTCAAAATGGCCGTGGTGATGTGTACTACGTTTTGTAACATTGTGTCATGCTTGTTTGAGTCCATATAGAGGTCTTAATCTTCGTGACAATAGTGCTGCTTGATATAAACTGTTGCTACTTGTTAGTTTCATGCCATGTTTGAGATGCGATAACTTGGTGCATGTTTACCCAAATGAAGCAAATGAGATGTCAAAATGTTCATCATGAGATGCTCTACATGATGGTTGTTGTAGCATGCAAGTTAGGGTCATATTGCCATGTTAATCTATGTTACAAAAGTGCATGTGGCTGTTAAGTTGTGTAACATGTTATGAGATGCTGATTTGAAGAGCTCGTTGCTATTGATGTGTTTGTCCCCTTGTCACATGCCCACATGTTTTAGAATCTCCATCATGTGGTCTTTGCTGTGGTGCAAACCATTTGCCATGATATGCCATGAGGTGACTTAAACATGCTTGCAAACATGCCATGTCAACTTAACTGTTTCAACAGTTAGTGAAAATTCTACTAAGTCTGGAATCTGTCATATCCTGATGCTATGTTTGCTTGATACCCTATGAAAATGCATGTTAGTTTTGGGGTGGCCTTTGATCATTCCTTGTTGTACATGTTATTGTATATCCATCCATGCCCTCACTTGTTCATTTGGCTTGCTGTAGATTATTTAATTCTTGCTCCCAAGTTGCTATAAAATATTACTGTCAGGTTTTTAACGTCATGATCAAAATGTTGTAGCTTGTTGCTATTGATCCATGCCTCCTATGGAGTTGATCCAATGGAGTTGTTTGCTGTAGGATATGTCTAATTCATGCCCATGATTATTTTCACCATGTTTGAGTGCTGTAGAGTATATATTTATTGCTCCAAAGTTGCTATGTGGTTGTTAATTGCAGCTTTGCATTGTTTCTTGTTTTGAGTGTATGTGTTGAACCGTTGCTCCGTTTTGAGCGTGCCCTACAGGAAACTTGTGTGATTTTGCATGTAGATTCATTATATCATCTTGTTTGCATGTTTGGAGTGAGTTTGCTTGATGTTTGGGTGCATCTTGCACTGTTGCCATGCTTAACTTGTTTTGCTCATATCTTCTAGACCGTAGCTCCGAATTAAACAAACTTTATATGAAACTTGACTAGAATTTCGTGTAGATCATCATGGTGCATGTTAACTTGATGTTTAACAACTTTAACTTAAGGTTTGTTCAGATCTGGACTAATTTCAAACTATACATATGAGGACTTATCGGATTAGCCTTAAGTTGATTCTGACCTCATTTAAACTTGTTGACTTGTGTTGTTTTTGAGTGCTTCCTGCCTTGCCATGTTTTGCATCATATATAGACTTGCCCTGCATCATACTTGCTTGAGCATATTGTCATGTTGTTGTGTTGTTTCTCTGTGCTTCCTAGCTTGCCATGTATTGCATCATATATAGACTTTTCATGCATCATACGCGCAACATATTGTCATGTTCTTGTGTTGTTTCTCTGTGCTGATTTCATGCCTCGTTGTGTTCTTGTGTTGAGTAGAGCCGGGAGCCGAGACCGAGAACGAGAACGAGGTTACTACCGAGGTTGAGTACTAGAAGCCGTCTTACGATCCCATCGATGACTCGACAGGCAAGATGACCTGACCCAGATATCATTACTATCTTTGCCTATTGCTAGAAGTCTCGCTCTTTAGCTTATTGCCTCGATGCCCATGTTTGTTTGTCAGCCTCCTATTATAACCATGAATCTGTCTAACCACCCAACCTAGCAAACCTTTGTTTGGCTACGTAAGCTTCGCTCAGCCCCTCTTATAGCATTGCTAGTTGCAGGAGAAGAGTTGAAGATTCCTGCTTCATGTTGAAGTTTTGTTGGGATATCACACTATATAAACTCTTAAACTAAATCATCTATATATTGGTAATGGTTGGAAGGCTAAGCCTCTTGCTTGGTGATTTGTTCCACTCATGCCACCATAGGAACCGTATAAACCGGTGTTATGTTCCTTGATTATGCGTTCCTAACACGGTTGGGGTTATGGGACCCCCTCGATAACCAGCTTAGCGCTAAAACTTTTCCAGCAAGGCCCAACATTGCTACTCCATTTGCCTAATAACTAAAACTTGCATAGGGACTAGCTATCCCATGATCTTAATTAACAACCCCCGGGCCAGTGCTCCACATGAGTGTTGGTACAAACTGAGCAGACTGCGGGGCCGCCTTGGGGAAACCCGAGGTATTTGGTATTCACCTGTAGGATGACTCATCCGGTCGTGACCTGAGACTAGATACGCGCGGCTACTGTCAGGGTGCCGGCTCGCCGGGAGGTCTTGCTGGATTAGTTTTACCTATATGTCGGTATATCTTGAGCACGGGATTCCGAGAATACTTGGGCCTTCCCACCTTGGAGCTGCAACTCCGCAGATTGTGAGCTTGTCATGGGCTAAGTTGGGACACCCCTGCAGGGTTTTGAACTTTCGAAAGTCATGCCCGCGGTTATGTGGCAGATGGGAATTTGTTAATATCCGGTTGTAGAAAACTTGACACCATGTTCAGAACACACTATCAGCGTGAGTAACCGTGACGGTCATTTTCTGAAAGGGGTTCGGGAAGTGAACACGGTGGGGTTATGATTGACGTGCTTAGATAGGATCACTTCGTGATCACTCTGACGCTCGTGGCACTTCTCTTCTCGCTCTAAACACGTAAGCTAGTGCTAGTGCAGCTGCAACCTTTATCTTTCTTCAGCCTTGTTCCACACCCAAGGCTTAGATAGTTTTGCTACCCGGGAACGGGATTGCTGATCCTCCGTGGCTCACAGATTCTACACCACACCAGATGCAGGTACCATGGTAAACTACTCAGGTGACGGCACTATCCCGATGAAGAACGTAGTCGATACTATGTGCACTATCCCGATGATCAGTAGTGGTTTCTTCTAGGGGCGATTCAGACCTGTGGCTTTATGTATTTTGGTATCTTTCATTTGGATCTTCGCCCGTAGTCGGGTTGTGATGTTATTTGGATGATGATTTGCTTATGTAATGTATTGTGTGACGTGGCGAGTGTAAGCCAACTATCCTTTTGCAATTTCATCCCTATTTTTACATGAGTCGTGCAAAGATACCAAACTTGAGGTCATTCCAGAATGGGCTTATACCTTTAAGTCGTGCCTCGACACGTAGGAGGTATAGTACCATCCTGGGTATTATAGGTATTTCTTTGATTGTCATCCTTTGTGTGGAGGTCGGGATCGCGCGATTGTTAACTCCTACCAACCCTTCCCCAAGGAGTATGCGTGTAGAACTTTGTTTTGATGACTTGTAGATTTTTGCAATAAGTATGTGAGTTCTTTATGACTAATGTTGAGTCCATGGATTATAAGCACTCTCACCCTTCCACCATTGCTAGCCTCTCTAAGAACGCACAACTTTCGCCGGTACCATAAACCCACCATATATCTTCCTCAAAACAGCCACCATACCTAGCTATTATGGCATTTCCATAGCCATTCCGAGATATATTGCCATGCAAATTTCCACCGTTCCGTTTATTATGACACGCTTCATCATTGTCATATTGCCTTGCATGATCATGTAGTTGACATCGTATTTGTGGCAATGCCACCATGCATAATTTTTCATACGTGTCACTCTTGATTCATTACTCATCTCGGTACACCGCCGGAGGCACTCATATAGAGTCATATTTTGTTCTAGTATCGAGTTGTAAACTTTAACTGTAAATAAATAGAAGGTTGATGATCATCATTATTAGAGCATTGTCCCGAAAAAAGGCCAAAAAAAGGCCAAAAAAAGAGAAAGGCCAAAAAAGCGAAGGCCCAAAAAAAGAAGAAAAAAAAAAAGGGGACAATGGTACTATATTTTTTCCACACTTGTGTTTCAAAGTAGCAACATGACCTTCATGATAGAGAGTCTCTTGTTACGTCACTTTCATATACTAGGGGGAATTTTCATTATAGAACTTGGCTTGTATATTCCAACGGCCGGCTTCCTCAAATGCCCTAGGTCTTCATGAGCAATCAAGTTGGATGCACACCCACTTAGTTTCTTTTGTTGAGCTTTCATACATTTATAGCCCTAGTGCATCCGTTGCATGGTATTCCCTACTCACTCACATTGATATCTATTGATGGGCATCTCCATAGCCCATTGATACGCCTAGTTGATGTGAGACCATCTTCCTCCTTTTTGTCTTCTCCACAACCACCACTCTATTCCACCTATAGTGCTATATCCATGGCTCACGCTCACGTATTGCGTGAAAGATGAAAAAGTTTGAACAAATTAAAGTATGAAACAATTGCTTGGTTGAAACCAGGGTTGTGGATGATTTGGGTATTTTGTGTGACGAAGATGGAGCATAGCCAAACTATATGATTTTGTAGGAATGAACTTTCTTTGTCCATGTTATTTCGAGAAGACATAATTGCTTTGTTAGTGTGCTTGAAATATTATTATTCTTCTGTCAATATTATATTTTGTCTTGAATCTTGTGGATATGAATATTCATGCCACAATACAGAAAATTACATTTAAAATTATGTTAGGTAGCATTCCACGTCAAAAATTCCGTTTTTATCTTTACCTACTCGAGGACGAGGAGGAATTAAGCTCGGGGATGCTTGATACGTCTCCAACATATCTATAATTTTTGATTGTTCCATGCTATTATATTACATGTTTTGGATGTTTAATGGGCTATAATATGCACTTTTATATTATTTTTGGGACTAACCTACTAACTTAAGGCCTAGTGCAAATTGATGTTTTTTTGCCTATTTTAGTGTTTCATAAAAAAGAAATATCAAACAGAATCCAAACGGAATGAAACCTTCGCGAGGATCGTTTTTGGAACAAACGCAATCCATGAGATCCCATCTTGGGGCCTTTTCTGACACTTTGTCGGAGGGGGAATCGATCACGGAGTGCTTCTACATCAACACCATAGCCTCTCGGATGATGTGTGAGTAGTTTACCACAAACCTTCGGGTCCATAGTTATTAGGTAGAGGGCTTCTTCTCTGTCTTTGGATCTCAATACAAAGTTCTCCTCGATCTTCTTGGAGATCTATTCGATGTAATTCTTTTTGTGGTGTGTTTGTCGAGATCCGATGAATTGTGGGTTTAAGATCAAGATTATCCATGAACAATATTTGGTTCTTCTATGAATTCTTATATGCATGATTTAGTATCTTTGCAAGTCTCTTCGAATTATCAGTTTGGTTTCGCCTACTAGATTGACCTTTCTTGCAATGGGAGATGTGCTTAGCTTTGGTTTCAATCTTGCGGTGTCCTTTCCCAGTGACAGTAGGGGCAGCAAGGCAAGTATTGCATTATCTCCATCGAGGATAAAAAGATGGGGCTCATTTCAAATTGCGTGAGTTTATCCGTCTACATCATGTCATCTTGCTTAATGCGTTACTTTATTCTTATGAACTTAATACTCTTGATATATGCTGGATAGCGATCGATGTATCGAGTAATATAGTAGATGCAGAATCGTTTCGGTCTACTTGTCATGGACGTGATGCCTATATACATGATCATGCATAGATATTCTCTTAACTATGCGCTTTTCTATCAATTGCTTGGCAGTAATTTGTTCACCCACTGTAAAATATGCTATCTTGAGAGAAGCCACTAGTGAAACCTATGGCCCCCTGGTCTATTTTCCATCATATTAGTTTCCTGTCAACTTGTTGTCGCCGTTCTTTTATTTGCAATCTTTACTTTTCAATCTATACAACAAAATACCAAAATTATGTATCTTATTATCTCTACCAGATCTCACTTTTGCAAGTGGCCGTGAAGGGATTGACATCCCCTTTACCGCGTTGGTTGCAAGGTTCTTAATTGTTTGTGCAGTTACTAGGGATTTGTGTGTAGTCTCCTACTGGATTGATACCTTGGTTCTCAAAAACTGAGGGAAATACTTACGCTACTTTGCTACATCACCCTTTCCTCTTCAAGGGAAAACCAACACATGCTCAAGAGGTAGCAGGGGTCGCCCTGGGGATCCAAGACTGGAGGAGCCAGGGGATCCCCCTAGGAAGATGGAGAGACCACGTCCGCCCTGGCATTGACAGCCTGGCCCTCTGGCTATGCCTCCGGACGGTTAGGGCTAGCATCCGCTTCGAGCTGGAAGGGCCCCCGGAGGGGTGGTGGGCACGCTCTTCTTCGGGGTTGCTTCGCCTGGTGATCGTGAGGATCGAAGAGCAACCACCGGGTGCCTCGGAGCTCCGGCCAAGCATAGGGGCTCCATGGCCAGAGAATCACCCACGTCGTCGTCGTCCCCAAAGCGGCGCAGAAGCTCATACTGCATTGGGGGAAGCACCTCCTCCAGGACATCATCCTCCGTCATCTCGGAGCCTTGCTCGTTGTTGCAGTCACCGGAGAACACCGTCATGGGAATGTTAGGGCCATCGGCAGCGATGACCCCGGTGTGTCGAAGGCGTGCTTGGTGGCGACCACCTTCCCCCGTCGCCGTGGAGGTATAAGGGGACGTAGGCCTTGGGAAGATCCCCCGGGTCGCCATTCAGCAGGACGACCATGGCCTTGTAAAACTCCTGTAAAAAAAGAAAAAAAAGTATCTAATCGAAATCAAAAGATTTTTTTTAAGATTAAAAAAAAGGGTTCGCAAATAAAAGCGCTAGTGCCACCACTAGTCCATAAATTGTTAAAGACCCGTTAGTCTGGCAGGATGCAGCCTCATGCTGTCTCGCTGGCTGCAGTAGTCCCACATGGGCTTCGTGTGCGACTGGAACGACACCAGGCACAGGTTCAAGAACTCCTTCACCAGCATCTTCCCCGTAGGCTTCTTGGCCTCGATGTCTGCATGCATCTTCTCCAAGACAGGCTCCACCAGGGGATCAGAAAGCTTGGCAGAGAACCATCGCGAGGTCTTCACGGGTTGCTCTATCGGGATCTCCAGGAGCGGGTCCAGGCCCTTCGCGTCCATGTAAACCCAGTGGTGCCGGTGGTTCTCCACCATCTTCCCGGCCTTCATGAGCTCGTTTCCCTTGTGGTTTGCAATGAAGGAGACGCGGGCCCCGTGATACGTCCAGTCATGCAGCCACATGTTGAAGAAGTGGCGGAAGAGCGCCATGGAGGGCCTCGCGCCCATGAAGGCCTCCTAGTAGAAGGCGTAGACAGACATAAGATGGATGGAGATGGGTTGAAGATGGAGAGCTCGCACCATGTAATGGAGAAGGATGGCGTAGAAGAACCCCGAGAAGGGTGGGAGGAGACCCACACAAATGTTGTGGAGGAAGAAGGGGTAAGCCGTCGCCACAGAAGTGCTCTGCTTGACGGAACAGGACCAGATTCTGGTCCCGCCCCACTCGTGGCTATCGCCCGCTATTTAGGGAGCACTGGGTCTAGGTGCTCCACCTCGGTGATGGAGGACACATTGGGCACGGACGAAGGGGAGGAGGAGGATGCCATCTTCGCAACTGGAAGTAGCAAAGAAAGGGCAGCGGTTTGCTGGATCTCGAGGAACTTCTCGGAAATGAAAGGGGATCTGAGCAGGAGGAGCAAGGCGCAGGGGATGAGAGCAATGTTGGTTTCACAACCCGCGCCAGGCTTTTTGTCAACTGCACGGTTGCTGAGACCGCACGAAGGAGTGGAGGCGCCAGCGACCCGTCCAGATTTGCCTGCATGTAGACCAACACGAAGTCTCGCGATGGCCCGCAAGGCCGAGCTTAAGATTGATCAAGAAGAGCCCTCGCGAGGGGCCCCTGACCTCATGAGAAGGGGCCCGCCAAGACCTCCTAAGGAGCGGCTCCGCAAGCTGTCTCCTGAGGGGCGAAGTTTCCTATGCAAGCACCCCCCCTCATGAGGCCGCGATGACGTGAGCCATGACAACTGACACCAGGCGAGGCGCCAGCGCACGTAGAGGGAGCAGTTTCCTCTTTGGTGCGAAGCAGACAAGGGCGAACATGGGTTCCCAAGGAGTCCTGCAAAGGTTTCCATTCCGGTGCAACAAGACCAAGAACGCGGGCTCACCGGGGCGGATGTTATCTCCATGCCCACCTCTGTGTCATGTTTAGAGACTTTGTAGGCGAAGAACACCTTTCGTTAGGATAAGGTATACCACTTGTCGCCCTTCGTAATTGGCCGTTGTGGAATCCCATCACGCCGAAATGATGTGGGAAGCGGACCAAGGCCACTATAAATAGGTGTAGGGTTTTACACCGCAAGTTTTCCCGAACCTAGGTAAATCTCCATGCCACTTCCCCCATCCTCCAATAATCTTGACCGGCGAGCTGGAGCTTTGAGCATGGTGGGTTTTATCCTTCGGTGAAGTGGAGTCCTTTGTTCACGCCCATAGTATGTACATGTTTGGGTTTGCGGAGCCCCTGAATATGGCAGATGTGATTCTTTCATTAGGATTTCTAAATATAACTTGAAACATTATCCATAGAAACCTTAGCATTCTCGAGTTGTCCCTTCACAAATTCCTTTCGGTTACTGGCCACGATCCAAAAATATTGTTGGCTGACATTTTTTAAAACTTGCTGGATCATGTCTAGAACGGGAATCTGCTTTTCATATTTCCATCGAAGATTTTATTATTTCCAAGCAAATGCCTTAATAAGTTGTTGCTATTGTAAATGATGTCATCTATAACTGGTTTTATCGGTTCATACCATAAAAATCAAAGATATCTCTAGCTTCTTCTATTATGAAATCAAATTCATCCATCAGGAAGAGTGTGACTATCTTTTTAGCTCGAGGATTCGTTATGACTGGAAATTCATAAAACAATCTTTGCAAACTGGGGAGGGTACGTGTTTGATATCCAGGAATTGCTCACCGGAATGCCATCTTCGGTCTCCAGGCGGACGGCGCCGGTCCTGGTGACTAGTATTACCCGATAAGGGCCTTCCCAATTCGGCGTCAACTTTTTGAATTCTCGGCGGATTGGATTCGCCGAAGAACAAGGTCGCCTTCCTCAAGGCTTCTGGCGTGAACCTTGCAGCTATGGTAGCGGCGCAAGGCTTGTTGGTAGCGAGCGGCTCACACAGGAGCCTGAAGATGATCTTCCTCAAGGAGCATCGCGTCATCTTGGTTCAACTGCTCTTGCTCAAACTCATCATAAGCGAGCACTCGAGGAGACCCGTATATGAGTTCCGTGGGGAGAACTGCTTATGCCCCGTATACCAGGGTAAAGGGTGTCTGGCCAGTTGCTCGATTAGGTGTTGTTTCCATTGACCAAAGAACCATTGGCAACTCATCAATCCAGCGTCTTCCACACTTGTCTAGCCTGTCAAAAGTTCTGGTCTTGAGGCCTCGCAACACTTCTCCATTCGCCCTCTCAGCCTAGACGTTACTTGTGGGATGAGCAACAGAAGAAAAACAAACCTTGCCGCCGAGGTCTTGGGTGTACTACATGAAGGTGCGGCTCGTGAACTGCGTGTCGTTGTCGGTGATGACTCTATTTGGCACACCAAAACGACAGACTAGTCCCTTGAAGAACTTGACGGCTGATTGTGCTATCACCTTTCTCACCGATTCCACTTCCGGCCACTTTGTGAACTTGTCGATCGCGACGTGCAAGTACTCAAAGCCCCCGACATCACGGGGAAAGGGGCCCAATATGTCGAGCCCCCAGACTGAAAATGGCCAGGAAAGAGGGATTATTTGAAGAGTTTGAGCTGGTTGATGAAGCTTCTTTGAATGGAACTAGCACGCTTCACACTTGGTTACTAGTACAGTTGTATCCTGGAGGGCGGTGGGCCAAAAGAAACCTTGCCGGAACGCCTTGCCGGCAAGGGCTCTTGACCCTATTTTGGAGCCAAATATGCCTCCATGTATCTCTGCCAACAGCTCTAGTCCGTCCTCCTTAGGAATGCACTTCAATTTCACCTCGTTCGGTCTACTTCTGTGTAGGGCATTATCCACAAACTAGTACATGCTAGACCGACGGGCTACTTTCTCTACCTCTTCCTGTTCCTCAGGGAGTTCCTTGTTTGGAGGAAACAGATGGTGCATTGCGCCCATGCTCGAGCCTGGGGCTCGGCAGCAAGGACTAAAGGCTCATCTTCGACCATGGGGGTAGCTGCCTCTACGGTCAGGGCTCGGGGCCCTGCCGGAGGTTGCTGCTCCCTGGCAATCTTGGGGCACCCGGCAACGTCCTTGCCGATGGCTCCTGGGGAAGTACTTGCCGGGTCCTACCTTCCTTCGTTTGTTCTGTCCTGCGGATTTCTCGCGAATGGCTGGGTTAATTGAAGCACAAAGGTACCTGGTTCCACAGGCAACTTGAGGGTAGCGCATTCTGACAAGTCGTCAGCAATGCTGTTCTCTGCTCGGGGAAAATGCTCTGCTTGTAGACCGTCAATACGCTCCTCCAACTTCCTCACTTCATCCACATAAGCATCCATCAACGGGCTCTGGTAATCCATATTAACTTGCTTGACCACAAGCTGCGAATCACCTCTGATGATGTGCTTCCTGATTCCGAGTTCTGCCGCGATCCTGAGACCAGCAAGCAATCCTCGTACTCTGCAGTGTTGCTCGTTGATTTTTCCCAAGGAAAGTGCATCTGGACAACGTACTTGAGGCGCTCTCCAGTGGGTGCGACAAGTAGTACACTGGCAACAACACCTTCAAGTGAGAAAGCTCCATCAAATTATATAATCCAATCACGGCTCGTCTCCTTGTCGGGAAGGGTGATCTCCTGAATCTCTTCGTCGGGCGTTGAGGTCCATTCTACTATGAAATCCGCCAAGGTTCGGCTCTTGATTGTTGAAGTAATTTCAAACTTGAGGCCAAGGCTTGATAGCGCCAACGCCCACTCCACAATCCTCCTTGTTGCATCTGGGTTGTGTAAGATCAAATGCAAAGGGAGGCGAGTGACGACGCTGATCTCGTGCGCTTCGAAGTGCAGCTTTCACGAGGCCATGAGGAGGCCGAAAAGTAGATTCTGCATACCAGAATACCTTTATCTAGCCCCCTGCAAAAGGGAACTGGCAAAATAGACCGAGTGCTGCACCACCTTCTTCTTCTGTTTGACTTCGCCTCCTTGCGCAGACTCTGTCTTGGCGGGACCAGGCTTTGTTGGCGGTGCTGCCTTGCCGGCATCAGGCCCTGGCGGGGAGAGCTCTGGCCAATCATCTGAAGAATCCGCTGCTACCGCTGCTTCTTCCTCAAACTCTCTCTGCGCTACTAGAGCAGCATTGACCACTTGATTCATTGCCGCTAGATATAGCAGCAACGACTCTTGCGGTTTAGGCGCGACTAGTGTTGGTGTGGAGGAGAGGTACCTCTACAAATCTTGCAGCATTGCCTCTGCCTCCGAACTCCATTTCATTGGACCCGCCTTTTTCAAAACTTTGAAAAGAGGAGGGCGCGCTCAGCTGATTTGGAGATGAACCTACTTAGAGAAGCATTGTAGCCGGTGAGCCTACGGAGTCTTTGACTCGTCTTGGCGCCTCAATCTCCTCAATCGCTTTGATCTTACCGAGATATGCTTTGATTCCGCGTTGAGACACAAAGAAACGAAGGAGTCTGCAGGATGGGATGCCGAACACACATTTCTCTGGGTTGAGCTTGAGGTTGATCTTGCGCAAGTTTGTAAATGTTTCTTCCAGATGCTGCACAAGCGTGGCCTTGTCCTTGGTTTTGACCACTATATCATCCATATAGGCTTCCATATTTCTATGTAGCTGGGGTCAAAACTGATTTGGACCGCTCGGGCAAATGTCGAACCAGCGCTTTTCAACCCGAAAGGCATCCATACAAAGCTGTACATACCACATGGGCTGATGAGCGTGGTTTTCTTTTCATCTTCCTTCATCATGAAGATCTGGTGGTATCCTAAGTATGCGTCGAGGAACGACAGCTGGTCACACCCGGCAGTGGAGTCCACTATCTGGTCAATGCAAGTCAAAGGGATAGGATACTTTGGACAGGCTTTATTGATATCTGTATAGTCGATACACAGCCTCAATTTGGGGTGGAGAACTCCTCTGACAAAGCCTGCCGCCTCGAACTTCCTGATCTCCTCGATGATGAACTCTTGGCACTCCAAAGCTTACTTCCTGAGCTTCTTCTTGACGGGCCGCGCATGGGGACAAACATCAAGGTGGTGCTCAATCACCTCCCTGGGAAAGTCGGGGATGTTGGATGCTTGATATGCAAACACGTCGACATTCTCCCGCATGAAGGTGACAAGAGCGCCTTCCTATTTGCTTTCAGCGGTGGAGCTAATGGTAAAAGCTCCACCCGTGCCATCTTCCCTGACGGGGGACCTTCTTGGTTTCTGGTGGGGCCGCCTTGGACCTCTTGCTCCTGCTGGCGGAGCTCTCTAGCATGTCTCCAATGGGAATGCGGCGCTCCGAAGAGGCACATTTGCCGGAGGGGGTGTAGGAGCTCTTGCCGGGGCCAGAAGGCTTGCCGGAAGGGGACTTGCCGGCAGGGGCACGGGTCTTGCCGGTTTTCTTCTCACTCGAGGTCTCAGCAGTAGGAGCACATGCCTTGGTGGCATCTGCTACAACTGCCTCTCGGTAGAGTTGGTCAGCGTAGATGACCGCGTCTTTCTTGTCGGAGAAGACGGTGATGATGCTCTTTGGACCGGGCATCTTCAACGTGCTGTAGGCAGAAAGTGATGCCACCATAAACTTGGCCAGCGCTGGGCAGTCGAGGATCCCATTATAGGGCAAGGGGATCTTGGCAACATCAATAACAATCTTCTTCGTCCTATCATTTAGCTCGCTCCCATATGTAACGGGCAACGCAATCTTTCCCTTCGGTTGAATCCTCCCCGGGTTGACCCCTTGAAACATGTCTATCTCCTCGAGATCTCCATCAGGGATTTGCAGCCTCTCGATCACAGTGGGCGAGATCAAGTTCACACCGGCCCCATCGAGAACTAACACTTTCGTCTCCTTGAGGTTGCATATTGTTGGCCAAACCAACAATGGCAAACACCTGACCGCCATTGTGCGATCAGGGTGATCCTTGGTGTCAAAAATGATAGACGTGCTGGACCGCTTCAGCGGCCTCTGGGTGTCAAATGATGGCTCTGCTGCAGTGATGTCACGCGCCCACTATTTAAGTTGGCAGTGAGAGGTATGCAACGAGGCACCACCGTCGACGCACATGGCCTCCGTAGCTTTCCGGAACCCGTGCTCACTGGACTCGTCGTCCTCATCATGATTATCGTCTCCCTCTTTCTTGCCGCGGCCCCGAGCAGGCCTCTCTGGTTAATTATCTTGGCCGTGGTGACCACCTCGACCGCCACATTTCTTGTCGGGCGCCTCGGCACCATCCGGGCCCTACTCCTTATCATGCCTATCATACTCAGCTTTCTGCTTCTCTGCGTGCTGCTCGACCTGTCGTCGAATCAGGAGGTCATGGCCCTTGGTACGTCTGATCTTGTAGTACTACTTGTCGGAGCCTCCTGGCTTGTCGGCAGCCTCCAAGGCCCGGGAGGCGGTGCACCCGACAACATCCTTGCCAGGGTCGTCAGCCTTGGACTTTTTGGCGGTGCCGGGGGCGTTGGATCCCTCGACGGCAAGCATGTCTTGCCCTTACACTTCTTGTTGCGGCGTCAGCCTTTCTTTGCCAGGGAGACGACATCTCCGTCTGTGAAGTTGGTTTCCGCGCTGGTATCTTCGCCGGGGTATTTCCTCCCTTCTTCAGCCTGAGCACATCTATTAGCCAAAACATAAAGTTCGGCAACATTTCTGACCTTGTTCATCACCAGCTCCTCACGCATCTTGCGGTTGTGCACATTATGATGGAAAGCACTGATGACGGCGGCAGGGTGAATGTCTGGGATGTTGTACTGCACACGGCTGAACCTTTGTATGTACTTGCCTAGGGTTTCGCCGTTCTTCAGGGGGATGACATGCAAATCGCTTGCCTGGCCAAGAGCTTGGTGGGCCCCGGTAAAGGCGCCAACAAACTCGTGGCACATATCCGACCAAGAAGAAATGGAATCCACGGGCAGGTGCATCAACCATGACATAACGTTGGGCTTAAGCACCAATGGGAAGTAGTTGGCAAGCACCTTGTCGTCGCGAGCCCCAGCGGCATGCATCATGATAGTGTAGAGGCCGAGGAACTCCGACGGGTGAGTCTTGACGTTGTACTTTTCTCCAACCTCAGGCTTGAATGTGCGGTGTGTGGGCCACTGGAATGGCGGCAGCTCACTGGTAAAGGTTGGACAACCCACCTTGTAAGGTAAGTCACCAGAGCCCTCCGGTGCTGGGCGGTCCATAGTGAGCGCCGCACGGCTATCCGACTGATGGCGCGCATCCCACCGTTGCTCGATGGTGGTCCGAGCATCTTCCTGGGCTTGCTCCAGAAGAAATTGACGTTGGTCGCAGCGGGCTACCGGGTTAGACAACACTGTGGAAACGTTGTCACGAGCTCGGCCAGAAGAGCTGGCGACTGCTATTGCTGGCGTGGGGGAGGAGAGTGCACCATGGTCGCAGCACTCCGGTCCTTCCACCACCACCGTCAGCCAGCTCAACATAGCGCCGACACAAGCGTTCCGCTGGTCGCGGTTCATCTCTATTGGTGAAGCTGATGAGGCTCCGGATGGTGGCTCTCCACTCGTCGAGCCTCTCTACGGCAAGAGGAAAAGCGAGGAGCAGTTACATGCGCGCCAACACTTTTGCTGGCGTGGGGGCAACGAAAGCTGCATGGACCGTGACACGCTGTGACTTCTAACCACGTTAGAAGGAGCTCTATCACGGTCTCGCGGTCGCACGCTACTTCCGCCAGCATCTGGACGTGCATGCTGGCCCGGTGCATCTTGAGACTGACGCAAAGGGCTCTTCCTGCGGCGGCGCCCGGGGGCACCAACGTTGCGGTGTTGCTCGTCATGCACGAGATGGGAAGACCGTGGCGTGGGCACCGGCGGGGGTGTCCTGGAGGTTGCCGCGCCGCCTGTGGGCAGCATGGCGATGCCCTTGGACCCAGTGGTGTGCGGCTCATCTTCTTCGGCACAAACGTCTCCGCTTGCCTAGCTCCAATGGCGAAAGTGTCATGGATGCTCGTGGGCCACGCCTCCGCCACCATCCACGGCCGCATCATCGCCCGCGCTCGCTGGCCCGGGCGGTTTGGCTCCAGACGGATCGATCGCCGCGATCCCCTTCTTCTTGGGAGCCATGGTGATGAAGAAGTCGATGCGCTAACTCCTAGAACAGATTTTCACAGCCTAGCGCCCCCTACCTAGCGCGCCAAAGATGTCGGGGGAAACGACACCTATGGGATCCCTGGGACCCCTACTACAGTTGGCGGGGGAGTAGCGCTACGCAAAGAGCAGGTCTAGTCGATTAACGCGTGGGAATTTTTACCCAGGTTCGGGCCGCTAATGATGCGTAAAACCGTACTCCTGCTTGTCTGTGTTCATTTTGTTTTCTTGAGCTATTGAACTGGCTACTATGTGTGCCTATTCAAAAAGTCTGAATCCTCCCACAGTATGACTTGGGCCTCCTTTTATACGACAAAGGGGTCACCACAGTGGCACACATGAGGTGGAAAGTATCTACGGTGTACAAGTTTATCGCCTCACATCATAGGACAATGTCACATCCCTAGCTAGCACTTGCATTAGGACCTGACTAGAGTGTGCATCATGTTTACTTTCAAAGAAACTTGAAATGGGATTAACAGAAACCCCAGCACCCCTCCCCTAACAACTAGGGTTTGCTAAAATATTTTCCAATGTACCCAAAATGCCCTCCAAAATATTCATCATTTCTGCCTTGGTCTTAAACCTCTGCCAAAAATGGTGCACATTTTTCTAGGACAATCTAGGGCTTTGGATTAAATCATATGGTATTTGAATTTGGGCATTTAAATGCTACAAAATATTTTAAATGCTCAAATAATCATAAACTATAATGTTTCCTACTGTTCATATTATATACAGCAGGCATGACAAGTGTTATGAGTTATAAAAATGTTTAGGCATTTTTATTAAATGAACAAAGTTGCAAAAGAAATGAAACAGAAAAGAAAATAGAAAAAAAGGGAGAGAGAGAACTTACCTGGCGCCACCCGGCCCACCTGCCGGCCCAGCCCAGCTGCCGCTCCAGCGAGCTGCTTGGCTCGGCCAGGCAGGCAGGCAGGTGCTCGACGGCGACCGCGCCGCGCGCCACGCAGCTGCCCGCCGCCTTGCTTCACCCCCTCGCCGTCCTGGAGGGATGGTTCGAACCTCCACGTCCTCCTCGACCCCCCAGACACCTCCACCTCCCCCCAGCTCCTCTCCTCCGCTCTCCCCGCGCCATGGCCGACGCCGCCGTGATCGCACCGTCGTAGAAGCCGCGTCCACCGTCGTCCCTGAGCTCCGCCTTGGTGTCCTTCATCTCCGCCGTCCTCGACTGCTTCGAACAGGCCGAGCCCCGAGCGCTCGCCCGCCCTGGAGACGCCCCCGACCTCTTCTTCCCCAACTCCGGCCGCGAAGATCCCCCTCGCCGTTCTGCTCAGCTCCGACCACCCCCGAGCTCCCTTCGGTGCATGCCGCAACCCCTGTGAGCCTAGCTACCTCCTCCCCCTCTCCGTTGGCTCCCTTTTGCCCTGCAACGCACTGCACGAAGCTCGCCCGCACGCACCGCCGCCGTGCTCGCCGCCGGTGATGCTCCGGTGACCATTTGGTCACTGGCACCCGTCCAACATACTCACCGCAGCACGTAGATGCGAACGGTGCTACGCACGCATCGCCTAGGCCCCTGCAGCCGTTTCTCCACACACGCCCGACGCCGGTCGCCGCCGTCGAGCTCGTTGCCGTCGTCTCCGGCCACCCCAGGTCCGGCGACCACCTCCATCCGATGCGCAACAGCAAGGGCTATCCAACGCACCCAACCGCAGCTCGAACCGTGCACCGTAGGCGTTTTCCGAAGCACGTCGCCGCGTTTGGCCTCGCCGGCGGCTAAACGCCGGCGAGTTGGACCTGTTTTGACCACGGGTTTGACCCCCTGGGTCAATGACATGTGGGTCATGCCCGCAGGTCAAACCTAGTTTAGGTGTTAATTTAAATTAATTAGTTAATTAGTTTAGTCACTGACACGTGGGCCCTGGCCCCACTGACAGCTAATTAGTTTTAGTTTAACTCTAATTAACTCAGCTAATTAGCTGTGACACTGACATGAGGGACCCACTGGTCAGGTTTGACCTGGACTGGCCCTGTTGACTGGCTGACGTCAGCATGATGTCATGCTAACGCAGTAAAGGTTTTTCTGGGATTTTTAGATTTAAAATAATTCAGGAAATTCCAGAAAATACCCAAAACTTCAAAAAATCTTATAAAATCAACCATAGCTCAGATGGAAAAGATTTATATATGAAAAATGATCAGAAAAATCCAATCTTTCTAATGGCACTGGTTTCATGCATGTTTGAACAAGTTAACTTGCTGTATATATCAAAAACATGATAATGCACTTATTTAAATAATAGTTTGAACTTCAATTGAATCCTTGATTCGAATAGGTTCAAACCCTTCTTGTTTTAGTTGCATTAGAAAACACACATGCATCTTGCCATGTCATAAACATGCATCATATTGTTGCATTTGTTTGTTAATGATTGTATCGTCGGTATTCCCTGTGTTAGGTCCTGCTCCCGAGGATACTGCTGCGTATCCAGTTGAAGAGCAGTACCCGACAACTACCTTGTCAGGCAAGCAATCATTGATCATTCCGATACAAACCCAATCTTCTCGCTCCTGCTCTCTTTTACTGCATTAAGGCAACAGCGCGTGAACTGCTACTTGCTGCGGTAGTTGAACCCTATTCCCTTGCATGACCTGTCATTGCCACAGTAAATAGTTGAAACCCACTAGCATGTGTAGGAGTTGATTGAGCCATGTGATGTGTGATACACCATGCTATTTATTTATGTTGCCTGCTATGCTTAGAGTTGTGTCTGGTCTCGTTCATCTGGGTGATGGATCAGAGTGAAATGATCTTACCGATAAAGAGAGGGAAGTGTGGAATACGCTTGGTAAAGGTATCGATGAAAGGCCATGTAGGAGTACATGGTGGCTTGTTTCATTGGGATCGTCCATAGGACCCGAGATCTGTGTGTGTGATTCAAGTTACAGTTACTACCACACATTGGGCCCTGAAATATGACCCCGCTCGACTTATTGACTGCCCTTGTACTCTGTCCAGGAGTTGCAACTAGTTTCTGGTGTTTATAGTTTACTGGAGGTCGTGCACAGCGCTGACCCTCGGGGTGGGCTGTGATGCGACAGGTACGTGGCACGGTGTACCGGTTGCCCGTTTGGTGACTCGGGAACCCTGTACACATCGTTTGGGGCCGTGAGCGACACCCCGGACGGATCTCCCCACGGATGGAACCCAAATAGGCGATAAACCTGGACGATAGACTTGAGTGGTTGGTTAGGTCGTGGTCTACACCCACGTTGGCTTTCGCTTGAAGTCTGCCGAGCACATGTCGTGTGCAGACGCTAAGTGGTGAAAACATGTGTGAAGAAGTACACCCCTGCAGGGTTATCAATCTATTCGAATAGCCGTTGTTCGCGGTACGAACTACTTGGTTACTCTTACAGTTCATAGACAAGTTGATGGATACTACTAAAAGCCTCAAGATAAGCGTGACTGCCGTGGATGGCCCTTCCGTAGGATGACGGAAGAGGATCCTCGGTAGTGTATTGATGTGGTGAGTAGAGGACTCTGTTCGTAATAACATCTTGCAATCTGTTGAGAGTTGTAGTATAGGTTAGCCAAGGTCAAAGCTGGCATTCTGCTATAAACTCCACTATCCCCCTTTGATAATGTTGCATGTATGATAGGTTCTGTGGTAAGACTTGCTGAGTACCTTTGTACTCATGTTTGCTTAATAACTGTTGCAGAGGAGAACCCTGCCCCTGCTGATGGGTTCTACATAGACGTTGACGTCGACGAGTAGCTTGACACCCAGACGGTGATCTGGAGCTTGTGGAGGGACTTGTAGATAGTCAGGCTACACCAAGCATGTTTTATTTTCAAAGTTGTCTGTACTCAGACATGTAGCTTCCGCTTGTGCTTGTATGACTGTATGACTTGAGTGTTGGGGCATGTGACCCCTATCTGTATGACTATGTTGTGTATGGCTCTTGGAGCCTTTTAAATAAAGTACTTTGAGTCTTAGAGTTCTGTTGTGATGCAATGTTGTATTTGCACATATTGAGCATATTGCGTGTATGATTGAAATGCTTGGTATGTGTGGGATCGGACACCTAGTTGTTTTCCTTTGGTAGCCTATCTTACAGGGAAATGCCTCCTAGTGATTCCAATGAGCCTTGGTAGCTTGGTACTGCTCGGAACACGTAGGCTGGCCGGCATGTGTCCTTCTTCGTTCCTGTGTCTGTCCCTTAGGGGAAATGTCACGCGTTGTTCCTTTAAGTCCATGTAGCTTGCTACGACTTGGGTTCATACGTAGATGACCGACACGTTCGTTGCTGGGTCATGGATGCCTGTCTCTGTAATTTAGTGCCACTTTTGGTTTATAACTAGCCATGTCGGCTCGGGTTCTCTGTCATATGGATGCTAGCGACACTATCATATACGTGTGCCAAAATGCGCAAACGGTCCCGGGCCAGGTAAGGTGGCACCCGTGGGGTTACCGTGCGTGAGGCCGCAAAGTGATTTGACGTGCTACGGCTAGATCGGTGTGACTTAGGATCGGGGTCCTGACAGACAAACACATTTAATGCGCTGCCTATATGTCCTCTTGCTTTATCGGGGACGGTAGTAGAGCTCGTCCCGCCCATCGCTGCCTCGCCTTGTTCCGACGCGTGTCCAAGGTGACGAGGCATGTAGCGCCATGCTGGCTGGCTGGTTGCTGTGCTGGTGCGGTGGCAGTGTCTACACGATGATCTGCATGCCACCATGCAGGTGCTTGACCAGTTGGCCTCGGAGCTGCATGCTGCCACGCAGGCGCTTGTCCAATTGGCGGGTTGGTTGCCGCGTAGGAGTGGCCGCGGGGCAGCGAAACCTTGGCGGGTGCGGGCCTGGCTGTGGCCCGACAGACACCACAGACAAGGGTCTTGCCGGGGTCTCGTGGCTGTCCCCCGCAAGGATCTTGCTGGGGGTCTTCGATCATCCCCGGCAAGGCTTTTGTCGGCGGTCTTCATCATCCCCAGCAAGGATCTTGCCGGGGGTCCTTGTCTTCTAGTCCTCATCTAGATTCGCAGGCCTTTGGTCTTCACAAAGATCTGCATGCCACCACGCAGGCGCCCGTGAATCTTGGTGTTGACGTTGTTGATGGTGTTAGAGCTCCCAGGCACAAGGGTGGCGGCCTTGCCAGTGTTGGGAAACTTAGGCCGTCCTGGAAAGGGTGTTGTCGGGGGGAGTCCATCTTGCCCCTTTGCTCAACATGCCTCTGGCTTGAGTGTTGCGTTGGCAGTCTCGTGTTTTTCCCTCCTGTTCCCCGCCAAGCATGCCCGCAGGTGTGGATACAACTGCCCGTGCACAAGTAAAGGGGTGCAAAAAGGCCCCTACTTTTGTGCACCGACAGTACGAATAAATTTCTTTTGAAGTTGAAGAACAAGAGCGAAAATAGCATCAGCTTAAGTATTGGTTTTCTTGAGTATAGGAGCATCCTCACGAGGCAATGTCCCAATATAATTAAAGAAATCTTGGATGGACCTTTTTCCCATAATGTTCCATTGTCCCACATCAAAAGTTTTAGAATCCAGATTAACAAGAGATCCAATGTTAGGAGTCCTTTCTTCATCTCCGTCTGCCATACCGAAATCACTCATGGTGATAAGTACACAAGTGAGTGAAAGAAACCAAAGAAGGCAAATAAATAGGAAAATATTTTTGTGTCTTTCTGAAAACGTTTTAGAAGTGGGGGAGATGAAAACGACAGGCAAATGGAAAATAATGTAAGTGCAAGAGATGAGAGTTTATGACAAGTACTTGGTAGGCTTGATGTAGAACCTCCCTGGCAACGACGCCAAAAATTCTGCCGGCTACTTCTTGAGCATGCGTTGATTTTTCCCTCGATGAGGTAAGAGTGATGCAGCAAAATAGAGATAAGTATTTCCCTCAGTTGACAACCAAGTTATCAATCCAGTAGGAGGCACAAGCAAGTCTCCAATCTATGCTCCTGCACAAACAAACAAACTCTTGCACCCAACGCGGAAAAGAGGTTGTCAATCCCTTCACAGTCATGAAAAAGAGTGAGATCTGGTAGAGGTAGATTTAAAACAGAAGTAAAAAGATAAAGAAAGTAAACACAAAATAATTGCAGCAAGATATTTTTGGGTTTTTGGTTTGATGGATTTGAAAATATATGATGGATAATAGATACTGGTGGCAAGGGAACTGCTAAGGTGCCGGTTGCTCGACAGCGGCCACGACGCACTGCTCCTTAGGGTGGCTGAGCTCCTCGACGTCGCCAGCACCGGAGCCAACCGTTCTGCGTCCACATAACGACGTTGGGGACCAGGTGCCACCCCAGCCGCACACGGTCGCCTGTATGGTCAAGACCCGCAGCGACCTACGAGGGCGACATGGGGTATGACCCGCTGAACCCTGCATATGACGCCGCTCCTCTGCCTCGAAGCCCTTTGCATTCAGGAACTGCCCATGTCGAGGAGCCACCAGGACACGACCCCAGGACTACGCCGAACGCTAGATGCAACCAGGCGCCGGCACAAGGGGGCTCAGGAGCGGAAGGTCGGCAGGCGGATCCCCCGCTCTTGGCCCTCAATCCTTCAACATCATCGCCCATGGCCATGGAGCGCGAATGGGACACACGCAGGTGCCTGCGGGGGCCGGCACTCGCAGCACCAGCTGTAGGCCTTGGGCCAACAATATCTCTGGCCCCGGGCCTCGGCAGGCCAGGGGGCTACTCTGGTTTCCATGTCAAGATAGAAAGGGAAGGGAAGGCCCGGGTCAGGCCCTTGTCGCCCCGCGCGTGACCCGTCGCGCTTGAGCCCACCTTGGATTTCACCAGGGGCTCGCTGGCGGCGGGTATGATGTGCGTGGAGAGGGGCCTTCTCCCCCTACGTCTAACCTCAAGACGCCGCGCCTCCTGGTGCACCATCCCCCGGGCTGCGGAGGATGCGTCTAGAGGTGGTACGGCAGCCCGTCCTACGAGCACTAGGAGGGACCAAGACTGCGGCTCCGTCCCCCTGCTCACGAAATCTCGTACCCGCTAGGCCCGACCCTGATCAGGAAGGGCTCAGGGGCCATTAGGAGCGTGGGTAGGGCGGGGTCCCCCTCGCACTTCAGGACGCCGCGTCTCTAAGTGACGTTAGTCCTCAGGGGCGAAGCACACTCGGAGATCACGTGAGCGGTGCACCTGGTGCTCGGAGGCGTCCGTATGGCCAAGGTGCCATCCCCCCATCATGCGCAGTGTCCCACTTCATGAATGCCGCCTTCGGGTGAGTTCATGAGGGAGCCGACTAGTGCGGGGCGGGGCCCTCAAAGCGAAGGGGCGGGCACGTCAGAAGATCTCCGCTCGTGACACTCTCACGTAATAATAAGTGGGGCTGTACACGCCCCGGAGTCTCCGGAGCATCGCCCTAGGACCTCGGGGGCTCCCTCCCACGCCCAGTGGAAGCACCATGCTCCGCGCTGGCCGCCGACACTGCCCCCCCATGGCTATGCCCACATCCGCCAGTGGTAGCCCTATGGTCCGTGCTTGGGAGAAGACTGAAGACCTGCTCAGGGGCCGGACACGGCCCCTCCTTTTGCAATTCGCATTTGCTCCCTCTCTATCTTCTTTCTCAAGCCGATCTCGCGGCCGCATGACTCGTTTCTTGAATAAAGGGAGAATTTTTGTCTGTGTTTTGCGATTTCCGTCGTGTTTCCTCGCCAGTCCATCTTTTCGTCTTGCTTAGCCGAGCTAGGCTACATCCGCAACCCCGCCCTATCACTCCTCACGAGCAGGGTCCGAGGCGTGGGGCACTCTCTGTAATGCCCCAGATGTAACACTTTCCCAATATGGCAATATATATATATAAACTTTGGTTTCATCAATTCCGTTCTGGGCTCTTCTTCATTTTGGGTTTCTTCGTTTTGTCGTGTGCGTGTGTGCATTTCATCCATGTCATGTTGTCATGTGCATTGCATTGCATTTGTGTTGTCACTTGCATCCGGTCCCACTCGTCTCTTCCCGTTGTCCATTTCTAGTTCCGACGCTCTCACACGTGCCCGTGGCATCCCTGAGTCTTTCTTTCGTGTGTGGCCGTGTAACGTTCCCGGAATGACGTGAGACTTGTCGTGCGTTGTTGTTTTGGTACGTGTAGGCCGCCTGTCAAGTTTCGGCGCGTTTGGAGTTCGTTTGGTACGCCAACGGTTAACCTAGTGGGCTAAAAGAACCTCTTCTTTGAGGCCCAAGACCCCCTCCACGACAGCCCACTAACCCAGCACAACCACTCCCATCATCTCGGTCGTCGATTTGTGATCGCGTAGCCGAAATCCGCTTCCCATTTGGAGTCTCCTAGCTCCTTGTGCCTATAAAAACGTCCCCCCATGTCCATTTTTCGTCCAAAACCCTAGATCCACCGCAACCGCCGCCGCTGGACATGTCCGGACGGACCGGACATGTCCGCCCGGACGCGCCGGTCCAGTCGCCGCCTGCCACGTGTCCACCGTCGCCGCTCCCTCCGCGCGGGCCCGCCGGGCCCCAGGCCGGCCCCGCGGCCCGTCTCTGCCGCCCCCCGCAACTCGCCCTTCCCCGTAGCCGCCGGCAAGCCGCCGTTCCGCTGGTCGCCACCGCCGGGAGCCAAGCTCCAGAACCGGCTAGATCCAGCCACCGCCGGGCCGAAACCCTAACGGGTTGGCGCCGCAACCTGCTCCGACCCGCTTCGCCGTTGACCCGATCCGCGGGTTCAAACCCGATCCGCGAGGTAGCCCTGTTTTTTTCCTAAGTCCTTTTGATCTTATTGTCTGATGGCTTATTGTAATGGCTCTATCTTTTAGTGTGCTAGTCCGATTTGTGCATATGATATGTCAAAATGATCGTGGTGATGTGTACTACGTTTTGTTCCATTGTGTCATGCTTGTTTGAGTTCATCTAGAGGTCTTAATCTTCATGACAAGAGTGCTACTTGATATAAACTACTGCTACTTGTTATTATCATGCCATGTTTGAGATGTGATAACTTGGTGCATGTTTATCCAAATGAAACAAATGAGATGTCAAAATGTTTATCATGTGATGCTTTACATGATGGTTGTTGTAGCATGCATGTTAGGGTTCATATTGCCATGTTAATCTCTGTTGCAAAAGTGCATGTGGATGTTAAGTTTTGTAACATGTTATGAGATGCTAATTTGAAGAGCTTGTTGCTATTGATGTATTTGTCCCCATGTCACATGTTAATATGTTTTAGAATCTCCATCATGTGGTATTTGCTGTGGTGCAAACCATTTTCCATGATATGCCTTGAGGTGACTTAAACATGCTTGCAAACATGCCATGCCAACTTAACTGTTTTATACTTAGTGAAATTTCTACTAAGTCTGGAATCTGTCTTATCCTGATGCTATATTTGCTTGATGCACTAGGCAAATCCATGTTAGTTTTGGGGTGGCCATTGATCATTCCTTGTTGTACATGTTGTTTTCTATCCATACATGCTCTCACTTGCTCATATGGGTTGATGTAGCTTATTTAAGTCTTTCTCCCAAGTTGCTATAAAATATTACTGTCAGGTTTTTAACGTCATGATCAAAATGTTGTAGCTTGTTACTATTGATCCATGCCTCCTATGGAGTTTCTCCAATGGAGTTGTTTGCTATAGGATATGTCTACTTCGTGTGCATGCTTCTTGTCACCATGTTTGAGTGTTGTAGAGTATATATTTCTTTCTCCGAAGTTGCTATGTGGCTGTTAGTTTCAGCTTTGCATTGTTTCTTGTTTCGAGTGTATGTGTTGAACCGTTGCTCCGTTTTGAGCATTTCCTACATGAAACTTGTGTGATTTTGCATGTAGATTCATAATATCATCTTGTTTACATGGTTGGTGTATGCTTGCTTGATGTTTGGGTGCATCTTGCACCGTTGCCACGTTTATCTTGTTTTGCTCATATCTTCTAGACCGTAGCTCCGTTTTAAACAAACTTTATATGAAACTTAACTAGAATTTCGTGTAGATCATCATGGTGCATGTTAACTTGTTGTTTAAAAACTTTAACTTAAGGTTTGTTCAGATATGGACCATTTTCAACTTATGCATATGAGGACTTACCTGATTCGCTATATGTGGATTCCGGCCTCATTTAATCCTGTTGACTTGTGTTGTTTTTTAGTCCTTCCTGCCTTGTCATGTTTTGCATCATATATAGACTTGTCTTGCATCATACTTGCTTGAGCACATTGTCATGTTCTTGTGTTGTTTCTCTGTGCTTCCTACCTTGCCATGTATTGCATCATATATAGACTTGTCATGCTTCATAAGTGCATCATACTTGCATCTTGTTGATTGTGCATTGCACCTTGTTTGATTTCGTGCCTCGTTGTGTTCTTGTGTCGAGTAGAGACGGAAGCCGAGACCGAGAACGAGAACGAGGTTAATACCGAGGTTGAGAACGAGGAGCCGTCTTACGAACCCATCGATGACTCGACAGGCAAGATGACCTGACCCAGATATCATTACTATCTTTGCCTATTGCTAGATGTCTCGCTCTTTAGCTTATTACCTCGATGCCCATGTTTGTTTGTCAGCCTGCTATTGTAACCATGAATTTGTCTAACCACCCAACCTAGCAAACCTTTGTTTGGCTACGTAAGCTTCGCTCAGCCCCTCTTATAGCATTGCTAGATGCAGGAGAAGATTTGAAGATTCTTGCTTCATGTTGAAGCTTTTGTTGGGATATCACACTATATAAACTCTTAAACTAAATCATTTATATATTGGTAATGGGTGGAAGTCTAAGCCTCTTGCTTGGTGATTTGTTCCACTCATGCCGCCCTAGGAACCGTATAAACCGGTGTTATGTTCCTTGATTATTCGTCCCTAACACGGTTGGGGTTTATGGGCCCCCCTTGATAATCCTCTTAGCGCTAAACCTTTTCCAGCAAGTCCCAACATTGGTACTCCATTTTCCTAAACAACTAAAACTTGCATAGGGGGTTATAAACCCTCTTATTAATCAACAACCCGGGCCAGTGCTCCACATGAGTGTTGGTCCAAACTAAGCAAACTGTGGGGCCACCTCAAGGACACTCGAGGACTGGTAAAAACCTGTAGGATGACTTATCCGGTCGTGCCTTGAGACGAGATACGCGCGGCTACTATCAGTGTTTCGGCACGCCGGCAGGATTTGCTGGATTAGTTTTACCTTTGTCGGAATATCTTGAGCATGGGATTCCGAGAATACTCAGGTCTTCCCACCTTAAAGTTGCGACTCCGCAGATCGTGAGCTTGTCATGGACTAAGTTGGGACACCCCAGCAGGGTTTTGAACTTTCGAAAGCCATGCCCGCGGTTATGTGGCAGATGGGAATTTCTTAATATCCGGTTGTAGACAACTTGACACCATGTTCAGAACACACTACCAGCGTGAGTAACCGTGACGGTCATTTTCCGAAAGGGGTTCGGGAAGTGAACACGGTGGGGTTATGATTGATGTGTTTAGATAGGATCACTTCGTGATCACTTTGACGCTCCTGGCACTTCTCTTCTCGCTCTAAACACGTAAGCTAGTGCTAGTGTAGCTGCAATGTTTTATCTTTCTTCAGCCTTGTTCCACACCCAAGGCTTATATAGTTTTGCTACCCGGGAACGGGATTGCTGAGTCCTCCGTGGCTCACAGTTTCTACACCACACCAGATGCAGGTACCATGGTGAACTACTCAGGTGACGGCACAGAGCTGTACTAGGAGTACGATGAAGAACGTAGTCGATACTATGTGCACTATCCCGATGATCAGTAGTGGTTTCTACTAGAGGCGATTCGGACCTTGTGGCTTTATGTATTTGGTATCTTTCATTTGGATCTTCGCCCGTAGTCGGGTTGTGATGTTATTTGGATGATGATTTGCTTATGTAATGTATTGTGTGACGTGGTGAGTGTAAGCCAACTATCCTTTTGCAATTTCATCCGTATTTTTACATGAGTCGTGCAAAGATACCAAACTTGAGATCATTCCAGAATGGGCTTATACCTTTAAGTCGTGCCTCAACACGTAGGAGGTATAGTCCCATCCTGGGCATTACACGTTCTGTCTTGTCCGCGGCCGGACCGCCAACCACTCTTGCACTCACAGCAGGTAGTCGCGAGGCGCGCCCGGACGGGGTCGGCGGGCGCTCCGTCCTGGCACGCGACAAGGGCTTAAAGCCACAACCTCAGGAACAAGCAAGGGATTGCCTAAAACCCATTCTTGTGTTCAATTACATCATCAAAAGTTTAAGCCTTCTGACACCCATCTCACCCGGCTCTGGAGCCACAATCAAAAAAGCAAATTTATAGCAGGAATGGGATTAAGCATTGACGCCTTCACCGGAACTGTCGGCGTCGCCCCCCTTAGGGAACGGCGCATCCTCGATAACCGGAACGAGCTCCATCACCAACACGCCCACATGGTCGCTCACCCAATTCTCCGAGGGGCCAGCGACCTCCTCTGGCGCAGGCTCCAGCAGGGCCTCGAAGTCTGCATGAGGGTCAAGATGGTGCAAGTTGCCGAAGATGCGGGAAACCGCGCTCCTCAGGATGTTGCGGCTTTGCTCCTCGACGAGCTGCCGAGCCTTCCTGACCCCGCCTTCAAGACGCTCCACCACCCTAGTAAAGAACCCAAGATACCCGGCGTCATCATTATCCAGGGGGCCGGCGACCCCCGAGCCAAGGAGCTCCCCTAGGGCCCGGCCGGCCCGGTGCCGCAGGGCCTCAAACATCTTCGAGCGGGTGTGCTGCATTCCAAGGACTCGTGTGGCCTCCTGAGAAGTTCGATCCGCGAGGGTGGAAATGTCCTCCACTTGCTGGTGAAGGCGGGACAATTCCGCCCTGGCGGCGGCACGAGCCTTCTCCGACGCTCGCTCGCGGCATTCCGCCTCGGCACAAGCCTTCTTCGGCGCCTGTTCGTGGCGCTCGGCTGCAACGCGAGCCTTCTCTGACACCTACAGGCGATGCTTGACATCCGCCAGATTGCTCTTAAGTGTCATGATCTCCCTTTGGAGGTCCTTTCGCTTGTCAGCAAAGTGTGTCAAGTGAAGCCCCAGATTCTCCCGGTAATCCTTCCGGAGACGCTCCGCCTCCCTAGCAGCCTTCTTCGCCACGACCTCGCTGTCATCAAGGTTTCCCTCGGCTTCGGCTAGCTGGCGCTCCATCGTCTCTAGGCACTTGCGCTCCATGCTCAGCTCCATCACCTCAAGTGCCAGCGCCTCCTCCCGTGCCGAGAGGCCAGCTGGACTATCATCATCAACCACAGGTGCAGCAAGGGCAACCCTTCGAGCACGAACCTGGCGCTCGAGCATGACATTTGAGGCTTTGAGCTCGCGCTCACGGTCCTCCGTGGCCGCGCAGTGGCGCTCGGCGTCCTGGGCCACCTTCAGGGCACGATCGCAAGCCTCCTGAGCCGCGGCGGCCGACGCTTCCACCTTCCATAGGGAGGTTTTGTGCTGCAACTGGCTCAGGTTGACGGCGGTCCTCAGCTGGCGCCAGCCCCTCGGCAGAAGCAGACCGTCGGCCACAACGCGCACATCTACTTTAGAAACCTCGACCTCGAGACGCTTCAGGGCGTCCAACACCTCCTGCACAAGGTCATGGCGGTCCACGCTCCGGCGCATTGCAAGTTCCAGAAGACGACGGGGCTCGTCCCCGGCACCCGCGTCGCCCAAAGGGGGCTCCCCCTCTCCCTTGTGTCCACGTGTGCCTCGGGGCTAGCCCCGGGGCCGCGCGGTACTTTCGGCACAGGGAGCAGGCGTGGTCCTGATGGGCGGACAGTTGCTCGATCTGCCTCAAGAGCTTGCTGACCCATGGTGAAGGCAAGACCAAGGACACGGAGTAGGCTCCCTATGTACCAAGAGCTGCCTTGCCCCAAGGACGCTTGGGGGCTGGGAGCACGACCTGTGCGATATGACCCGGGCGCGATTTCAAGAGCCCGCGCGAGGCCTCTCAAAGGCCCGGCATGGTCCGAAGAAGGAATGCAAGCGGAAGCTCCTACGGGCCTCGTCGGGTGACTCAAGGACGAAGCGGGGGAGACCCTGCAGAGCAAGAGGTCAGCAAAACCACATTGAGAAGGATGGGGAGAGCCGAAGGACACGCACCTGCTTGGTACAGCCAGCTTCATCCTCTTCAGGGCCCTCGGAGCAGGGCCGAAGACGCTCCTCAACCCCCGCCTCTTGCCTAGTGTCGCGAAGGATGACTGGAGCTGCTTGAGGCAGATATGCATAGTCCCGGAGCAAGGCCACATCAGGCGCCCGCAGCCGACGCCTCGCTCCCTGAGGTGGCGCTTCCCGGACTCGCCTCGACCGTAGGCCGTTGCGCCTCAGCACTTTCCCCCACCTCCACCAACACCGGCGCCTGAGCTTCGTCCACTCGCTCCAGGGATGGGATCGACCCCAGGCCAGGGGCTCCGCTAGGTGCACCCGCCCCGGAATGGAAGGACGGGCTCGTGAGCCCGGATACCACCAAGGAATCGGATGTGCCTCCCGTGATCAGCCCCCATGCATCAAAAGCGGGGCATCCTTTCAGCAAGGGCCCTTCCGGCTATTGGATCCAGTACAAGGGAACCACGGAACCCGGGCAAGCTTCAGGCACTCCACCAACGAGCAGCCGCATCAGCCCCTGAAGCATATCAGGAGGGAGCAGCTTCCGCTGAAGACGCGCGCGATCATCAAGAACCCACATCGGCTTGGAATGGCGCTGGAGTGGGGCAACGCGGAGGACAAGGAAGTCCCTCACCACCATCGCCAGGGTCAACCCGCTATTCCTTAGGTTGGCCAGTCGGCGCATCACATGCTCCGCCCGTGGGTCTGAAAGGGCCTCATGCCCCCGCCAAAGTTTCGCACCGCCGATGCATCAGGAAGATGAAATTGGGGGCTGACGCGACGGCGTCAACAAACACCCATTGTTGGCAAAACCCTTCTGGGGTTGGATGAAGCAAGAAGTCAATTCCGGAGGTAGCAGTCGCTTCCACCGCGCGCAACGACACGCACCCCGAGCGCTGCCCCCCGTCAACCAAGGAGAGAGCGAAGAAGTGGCGGAGCAAGGCCACGGAAGGGGCAACGCCAACGAAAGCCTCACACAGGAACGCGAAGCCAGAAAGAAGGACGATGGACCCAGGGTCCATGTGTAACGCCCGAATCTTGTAATGCGCGAGCACTGCGTAGAAGAAGGCGGAGAAAGGGGGAAGAAGACCCCCGAAGATAGCATGGAGATGAAGCTGGATGTCGTTAGCACCAAGCTCCGTCACCAACCAAGAAGCAAGCCACACCCGGGTCGGTCCCCATTCGTTAGATGCATCAGCCAAGGCGCGACGCACCTGTCCAGACCTTCCAGGTTCACTATGGCGATGCGCCCCAGTGCCGGCTCGAGCCCCGGCGGCGGCGCGGCAGGCTCGCCGTCCCCCCTCTTCTTCGCCTTATAAAGCATGACGGCGAGAGGGAGGGGTAGAGAAGGCAAGCGAAGAAAGAGAGCGATTGGGAGGTAGAAAGCAGAGGCGGCAGCAAGAAGCCCTACTCGTCATGCGGTTGGTAAGGCGCACGACTACCAAGACTGCGTGGGAGGCGGGGCCGCCATGTCCCATCCAACCGTCGCACGCCAGCCTGGCCCGCAGCCTTTGGGGCCCACGGCGCTTCGTCCTCGACTAAGGCTTCGCCCTGAAGCCAACTCCGCGCGCGCCTTGCGCCCGGGGGCTAATGTCGGTGTACTTGGAACCAGGGTACCCAGACTTGCCTGTCTGCGGGCCGCGACGCACTCCTACTACGGCCTGGTACGGCCCAGCTGATCGACCAGCTGCCCAAGACACTCGCGAGGGGATTAAGCCTCGCGAAGAGAATGACGCCAAAACCCCATCGGGAGCGGCCTCAGCCAGGTGCTCCGGAGGGGCGGAGAATCCAAGGCCAAGCCCGCCTCAGGAGGAGGCAGTGATATCAGTAGTGACGCATCGCGCACCAGCGGTGCAGTTACCATTTCATTGCAAGGGGCACATCGCAGCTGCTAGTTCCCGAGGAGTGGGGCAAAGGTTTCCTCATTGGTGCAAAGAGACCAAAGACCGCAAGGACTGCAAGGAGGATATCACCGTCGAGCCCACCACCGCGTCATCGCCTGATCCTTTGGCAGGCGAAGACTGCTTTTGGCAGGGCAGGAACGTCCTTGTGTTCCTGCCCAAAAATGGCCGTTGTGGGATCCCTTCCCGCCTAAACATTTCGAGGGAAGAGGACCGTGGCCGCCTATATAAGTAGCTAGAACACCCACTGCAGAGGGGACGGACCGATACACTCTGCCACCATACAAGGAGAAAGAACACTAGCCTCCTGACCCTCCTGAGCTCACCTCCTGAGCGAGGAACCACTGTACTAGCTTGTATCCCGGCTCGCCCGAGGCTAATCCACAAAAGCAGGAAGTAGGGTCCTACACCATGCGGTGGACCGAACCTGGATAAACTCTTGTGTGTCTTGTCTGTTGTTTGCTTGAATCCTTCCACTTCGATGAGATCTAGGCGCTAGGTAGACGAGATTGGGAGAGATCTTCGTTCACGCCCCTGTGTTCGAACTTAACGGGTTTTGCGGAGCACTGAATCTGACAGTCCTCACTTCTCCCAAGGTCGACAAGCTTACATGTTGAAAATTCACTTTTCCGCCTCCAACAGTGTGGCCGAGTACAAGGCACTACTACATGGACTTCGGCTGGCCAAAGAGTTCGGCATCCGCCGGGTCCTGTTCTACGGCGACTTAGATTTGGTGGTCCAACAATCATCTGACGACTGGGATGCCAAGTATGCAAACATGGCAAGCTATCACTTCCTTGTCCAGCTACTCATTGGATACATTGAAGGGTGCGAGTTCCTTCACGTGCCATGAGCCGACAACGAGCAATCAGATGCACTGGCACGAATCGGCTCCACCCGGCAAGCTACACCTGCCGGCGTCTCCCTTCAGCGCCTCTTCAAGCCATCTATCAAGCCTTCGCTGGAATCTGAGTCCATCTTCGTGCCGGCTGCACCTGGAGTGGTCAGATCCGACTCGGGGGCTGCAGCAGTCGGCCTGAAGACCTCGGCAGGCGGCCCGGGGGCTGCAGGAGTCGCACCCGGCCAGGGGACTTCAGAACCCGGCCCAAGAACTGTAGCAGTCGGCCCGAGGACTTCAGCGGATGGCCCAGGAACTTTAGCAGTCGTCCCGGGGACTTCAGCAGGTGGCCCGGGGACTGCAGCAGTCAGCTTGGCGACTTCAACGACACAACAAGCGGCAGTCGAGTCCACCCTGCCACCTCCCAACCCAGCCGCCCTAGTAACAGTGGTCGTGGGACGATAGATGAAGTCCAAGATCCATCATGGGCACAACCCATCCTCAACTTCCTCGTGAACAGAGAGCTAACAACTGATGAGATCTCGGCCCGACAAGTACATCGCTGGGCAGGAGCCTACACAACAGTAAATAGAGAGCTTGTCAAACGCAGCTTGACTGGAGTCTTCCAGCGCGGCATAGAGCCAGAAAAGGGCAAGGCAATCCTCAAATATATCCACCAAGGAGAGTGCGGCCACCACGCGGCCTCCAGATCCCTTGTCGCCAATGCTTTCTGGCATGGTTTCTTCTGGCCGACTGCTTTGGAAGACACCAAGGATTTTGTCAAACACTGGAAGGGATGCCAGAAATTCAGCTCCAAGCAACACCTGCCGACTTCAGCACTCAAAACCATCCCACTCACTTGGTCCTTCATCGTATGGGAGCTGGACATGGTGGGCCAATTCAAGACAGCACGCGGCGGCATGACCCATTTGCTCGTCACTATGGATAAGTTCACCAAGTGGATTGAAGCAAGGCCAATCAAGAAACTGAATGGGCCGACTGATGTAACCTTCATCGCAGATATCACTGTCCGATACGGTATACCTCACAACATCATCACCGACAATGGCACCATCTTTGCCAAAGGTGCCTTGGCTCGTTTCTGCGCGACACAAGGCATCCGAATGGACTTAGCATCTGTTGCCCATCCTCAGTCAAATGGCCAAGTCGAGCGGGCAAACGGAACAATCATACTCTCCGGCATCAAGCCCCGACTGGTCGAGCCACTGGACTGTTCGGCCGGCTGTTGGATGGACAAGCTGCAGGCCATCCTCCGGAGCATGTGCACCACTCCAAACAAGTCAACTAGCTTCACCCCTTTCTTCCTTGTGTACGGGGCCGAGGTTGTCATCCCAACTGACATTGAGTTCGACTAACCTCGCGTCAAAATGTACACAGAACTAGAAGCAAAGAAGGCGCGAGAAGACGACGTCGATCTGCTGGAAGAGGGCCGGCTGTTAGTACTCAGCCAGTCCTCCATCTACCAGCAGAGTCTACGTCGCTACCCTGATCGGAAGGTCAAGCCGAAACCTTTCCAAGCAGGAGACCTTGTGCTCCGACTGATCCAGCGAATAGCCGGCCAGCACAAGCTCTCGGCCCATTGGGAAGGCCCCTTCATCATCAGCAAAGCTTTGGGGAACGACTCCTACTATCTAATCGATGCCCAGTAGTCCAGGGCACGCAAGTGAGACGACTCCGGCAAGGAAACGGAGCGCCCAAGGAATGCAAACCTCCTCCGAAGATTTTACAGTTGAATGTAGTATGTATCACGCTACCTTTTGTACTAAGCACAAAGACATCGGGTCCCTCGAGGGGCACTCGGGGGCTTCCCTTTTTTCTTATCTATATGATAAGCTTTTCAGCCTATGAATGTATTATTGCATTCTTCTACCTAGCACCGGGTTCGAGCAGTCGACCCGGGGGCTTCCCGCCCTATACTATGTCAGTGCTTACTACAGTCGGACAAGTAGTGTGCCGGCATCTAAGCCCTCTCCTGCCACGAGCCGCAGCTCGCAGAGCGACTGTCCGACTGGCAAGAGCTAAAGGCAAGAAATGATGCCCACATGAAAAATGGCTAAGGACGAAAGCACTTACATGGGCTAAGACTTACTTAGCTTGCTACTTTCTAAAGAGGCAAAGTTCTAGTCTCCCCAAGGTGGCCGAGCACTTGACCCGGACACAGACCGCAGAGCGACTGTCTAGCTGACAAGGCGGCCGCTAAGGGAAGACGACAAAGGAAAGTAGCCAAAAATAACAGAAAAGCAAGATGAGTTGGAACCTGACAATGCACAACCCATGTGAAATTTAATTTACATAGCAAAAGGCCCATTGTTCGGCATTCAATATAGTTTGAATACACCCAGCGGGTGGAACTGCGCAAGTTTAACAAGTTGATTCAAAAAGAAACTATAAGACATGAAAAGCAACGGTAAAACTGGTTGCCTATGCTAGAGGAGCAGCAGGCAGGTCCAGCAGGCTGGTGGAGTCGGCGGCACCGGCTGGTAGAGTGGCCGGCTGATGAGTCTCAGCTTGGCTGTCTCCAGCAGCAGCCGACCAACTCGCGCGCGGCCCACTGCTCGAGGCATCCAGGGCGGCCGCCCCCAAGTCAGGGTTGTCCACGTACTCCCGACCTGGTCCGGAAGGTACTCCCGACCCTCCTCTAGGGCGTGGCTACCGAGTGGGACGCGAGGATCTACAATTTGACCAACTAATCAGGCGATAAAGCAGAACCCGGTAGATAAAGGGCAAGAAAGTTAGATAACTCACCGTGGGTGGCGGGTGTGCGCGATATTACGGTGGCTTCCCGAACTGCCAGTCTGACTCCGAGAGCTTAAAGTTGGAGCTGTAGTTCACTAGCCGGGCCACCTCAGCACCCGGCATCTCCTTGGTGCTCAAACGGCTCGGGTCACGATGCCCACTCGTACGGCATATCAGATGAGGCCGAGGGAGCACCCGACGCACAACGAAGGCGATCATCTGATTCGCGCCCGTGAGGCCCTCCGACTCTACCATCACCTTGAGCCGGGCGACAGCGGCAGTGGAGGCGGCTAATAGTGTCTTCGGCTAGAAGGCCCAATTGGAGCGAGGTTCAGCCGGCGGGCCAGCTGCATAAGCAGGCATGTTGACAAAATCCGCCGTCGGGTGGACGTTCTTGACATAAAAATAAGATTTTTGCCATAGCTTGACCGACCGCGTCAAGCGTATGGTGGGGAAACTATTTCCAGTGCCCGGGCGTCGCACCGCAACGAAGGCCCCGCATTACGCCGGCTCCCCCCATGATGGCAGTGTCGAGCTTGGAGTAGAAAAACTCCCCCCAGAGTTCGAGGGTGGGGAGGATGCCGAGGTAGCCTTTGCGGAGTGTGATGAAGGCGGACAACAGCAGCACTATGTTCGGCGTGAGGTGGTGCGGCTAGAGCTGGTAGAACTAGAGGAAGGCATGGAGGAAGTTCCTGCTCGGTAGGCCGAAGCCGCGGAAGAAGTGCTGCCGAAAGACGACGCGTCCACCATCCTTCGGTGCCAGCGCAATATCCATCGCGGGTGGAGCGCGTACCTCGACGAAGTTTTCACCCAGCCGTCGTTCCTGACGAAGGAACTCAAGGTGGTCGTCATGAACGTTGGAACTGTCCAACGCACCGGCATTCACCTTGTCCTGCGCCATGAGGGCTCGAAGCCTGCGGCGGAGCGACGGCTCAATGTTGTGGACGGGCTCAGCAACAATGAACAGCAACGACACTCCGGCGAGAAGCGGGGGTGCGGTGGCTGCAGAGAAGAGGAGATAATTGCGAGGGGAGAAGAGGGCGCGCGTGCGTCTGCTGCACCCCTCCTCCCCATACTAATAGCCCAGACGTCGAAGCCGAGAGGGCGGGGCGTGGGATCGTGGGATTAACTGCGCCCACGACCTCATGACCCCGCATTAACCGCACGGTAACGGTTGGTAATTACTGTGCCCTGGAATCCCGGCCGCCTACCACGGCCATAGCAGATCCGCGGGCGTGTCGAGGCCCGGTGGTGGCGGGACCCAGGCTGAGGCCCTATCCCGTCACGCGTGTGGGCTGGCAGGCCGGCTAGGCTAGCTGGGGCCGCATGGCATGCAGGCAGCGGGCGGCAAGCCTAGTGCCTGGCTTGCAAGGACACCTAGCTCCCGCCACGGCGTTCAAAAATCACCAGGTGGCCCGCCTGGTCCCCACTGACTCCTAGTTGTCGGCGCCCTAGAAAACAGAGGAAGCACAATAACCAACACTCGGGGTAGGAAGCTGCCGAGGCCCCTCACCCATTTCGCTGTGGTGCCTCACCAGCTTCAGGGACTATTGTCGTAGTAAATGACCATGGGTAGCCTCATCGGCCTCCCCTGGTGTTTCAAAAACATCGGGGCTAGCTGCGCCCCTCAAGCATCAGGAGCTAAGAGGCACCTTCTAGAGGTCGGCTGGTCCAAACAGCCGGCTAGTAGAAGGCGGCAAGCCCTAGAGGACGGCCACGAAGGGGGCCGACTCCCGGCAGGCGGCCTCCAGAAGAGGCCGGCACCCAACAGGCGGCCCCTTGCGCCCTCAGAGTTTGCACGCACATAAATGTGACGAGACATGGTGTGGCTACAGTGTGGTGCACTACCCCCGAAGCCCGGGCAGAGCATGGCCACAGTGCAGCGTACTGGGTGTACGTCCTTCACCCGGCGCAGCACTATAGCCATACAACCCGTGAACTCATCATTGATAGAGGGAGCCATGCTCCCACGATGTATTATCGGTACGGCCCCCAGGCGGCGGGCCCTACCTTTCTGCGAGACACCAGAGGTCACGAGCCAGGACTAGTCGGCCCAGGGAGAAGCCTGCCCTTAGCAAGACGGCTTTCCCCTACCTTGATGATTATGCGCCATTAACCCGAAGATACAGGGAGTGGCTACAATGAATGCCCACCAGGCGGCGGGACTATAGCCACTGCCTCCCCGACAAAGCACGCATCATCAGAGGCATTGCTACAGTTCCGAGTAGACAGCGGGGCCCACGAGGCAGCGGGCCCCAGCTGCTAGTGGAGGAGCCGGCCACCAGAGACACTGATAGTCGGGTCCTACACCCGACCCGATTATCATTGTACCCCTGGGGGGTAGGCCTATATAAACACCCAGTGCACCCATGCAAAGGGTTCAGACACACTGCTATTCCACACCCCACGTAGAGAAGGGAGTAGAGCTGGCCTTACCCTTCTTCCTCCTCTATCCGAACAGCTCAAGGAGCATTTCTAGCCACTTGTTCATTAAGTGATTATGCAGAGACCTCGTAGAGCAGGACTAGGGGTGTTATCTCCTAGGAGATGCCCGAACCTGGGTAAAGTTCGCCAGCGTTCATGTCTTCGCCTTATCCCGTTTCCAGGCACCGGCGTTGTCTTACTAGCTCCCACAATGATTAGCCATCCTTTGGCATATGTCGCACCAACCACCCGACACCTGAGATCCCATTTGTGACATTTCCCCGACATCTTTGGCGCACCAGGTAGGGGGCGCTAGGCTGTGAAAAATCTAGTCTAGGAATTGATGCATCGACTTCTTCGTCACCATGGCTCCCAAGAAGAAGGGGATCGCGGTAATCGGTCCGTCTGGAGCCGAACCGATTGTGCTAGCACGGGCGGGAGACGGTGCAGCCGCGGACGGTGGCGGAGGCGTGGCCCGCGATCATCCACGACACTCTGGTCGTCGGAGCCAGGCAAGTAGCGTCGTTCGAGCCCAAGATGACGAGCCGCACGCCGCTGGGTCCAAGGGTGTCGCCGTGCTGCCCACGGGCGGCGCGTCGACCTCCAGGCCACCCCCGACGGCGCTTGCGCCATGGTCTTCACAGCTCATGCATGACGAGCAACACCGCAATGTCGGCGCCCCCGGGCGACGGCGCGAATAGCCCTTTGCGTCACTCCAAAGATGTGCCAGGTGATACGTCTCCAACGTATCTACTTTTCCAAACCCTTTTGCCCTTGTTTTGGACTCTAACTTGCATGATCTGAACGGAACTAACCGGGACTGACGCTGTTTTCAGCAGAATTTCCATGGTGTTGTTTTTGTGCAGAAATAAAAAGTTCTCGGAATCGTCTGAAAATCAACGGAGAATTATTTCAGAAAATATAAAAAATATATGCAAGAAGATACTCACCCGGGGGCCCACGACCTGTCCTCGAGGGTGGGGGGCGCGCCCCCCTTTCCAGGGCGCGCCCCCCTGCCTCGAGGGCCCCCCGATGCTCCACCGACGTACCCCCAGGTCCTATATCTTCCGTTTCGGGGAGAGAAAAAATAAGAGAGAAGGAATTATCAAGTTTTACGAGATGGAGCCGCCGCCAAGCCCTAATCTCTCTCGGGAGGGCTGATCTGGAGTCCGTTTGGGGCTCCGGAGAGTGCAGATCGTCGCCATCGTCATCATCAACCTTCCTCCATCACCAATTCCATGATGCTCACCGCCGTGTGTGAGTAATTCCATCGTAGGCTTGCTTGACGGTGATGGGTTGGATGGGATCTATCATATAACCGAGTTAGTTTTGTTACGGTTTGATCCCTAGTATCCACTATGTTCTGAGATTGATGTTCCTATGACTTTGCTATGCTTAATGCTTGTCACTAGGGCCCGAGTGCGATGATTTCAGATCTAAACCTATTATGTTTTCATGAATATATGTGTGTTCTTGATCCTATCTTGCAAGTCTATAGTCACCTACTATGTGTTATGATCCGGCAACCCCGGAGGGACAATAATCGGGACCACTCCCTGTGATGACCATAGTTTGAGGAGTTCATGTATTCACTATGTGTTAATGCTTTGGTCCGGTACTCTATTAAAAGGAGGCCTTAATATCCATTAGATTCCAATAGGACCCCGCTGCCACGGGAGGGTAGGACAAAAGATGTCATGCAAGTTCTTTTCCATAAGCATGTATGACTATATTCGGAATACATGCCTACATTGCATTGATGAACTGGAGCTAGTTCTGTGTCACCCTAGGTTATAACTTCTACATGATGAATTGCGTCCGACATAATTTCCCATCACCGATCCAATGCCTACGAGCTTTACCTATATTACTTGCTGCTTATTTATTTTTCCGTTGCTATTATTACAAAAACTACAAAAACACTATCTTTACTTTTATTGCTGCTACCGGCACTATCATATTACTTTGCTACTAAACTATCTTGCTGCAGATACTAAGTTTCCAGGTGTGGTTGAATTGACAAGTCAGCTGCTAATACTTAAGAGTATTCTCTGGCTCCCCTTGTGTCAAATCAACAAATTTGGGTTTAATACTTTACCCTCGAAAATTGTTGTGATCCCCTACACTTGTGGGTTATCAAGACTATTTTCTGGCGTCGTTGCTGGGGAGCATAGCTCTATTCTTTAAGTCACTTGGGATTTATATCTGCTTATCACTATGAAGAATTTGAAAGACTCAGACACCAAGATCTCACCCTCAACTACGAGGGGAGGTAAGGAACTGCCATCTAGCTCTGCACTTGATTCTCTTTCTGTTATGAGTAAACTTGCGACACCTACTCCTGCTATTGAATGTGATATGTCGTATGTTCTTGATGATGCTACTTCTTCTATGTATGATGAAACTATCTCTATGCCTGATACTGTGCCACTAGGTGAATTTCTAGATGAACAAATTGCTAAGGTTAGGGAGAGTGCAAATGTTGATGATATTTATGAAAGTGATGATGAAACTACTCCCAATAGATATGAATTGCCTGCTGTGCTTGAGGGTTATGTTATGGATGAAGAAACTGCTAGAGACTTTCTTGCTTGCAATGATAGATATGATGTTAAGAAGATATTAGCTAAGATGAAAGAAAAGTCCTTGAATGCTACAATGAAACATGACCCTGTTTTTGCTAGTTCACCTATCTGTGTCACTGATAAGGATTATGAGTTATCTGTTGATCCAGAGACTTTGCTAGCTAAAGGTCAACTTGCTGATCTATCAAGCATCAGATGCAACGAAGAATTTTCTACTAAATGCGCTAAGCGTCAAGCTAAACTGGCGAAACAGGCCAAGAAAGTTGTTGATGAATTCAACCGTGCCACAAAGTCCTCAACAGAAGCTGGTTCTAGTGGCAATGACAGTGCTTCTGCTCCTAAGAAGTCTTTGGAAAAGAAGACTGCTCACTAGCGCAGGTTGTCCAATCCAAAGCCCCAAGTGGAAAAACCTCAGTTTCAAATCCCTCGGCACCAAAGATGGCAAAATCTGCAGTGCCTCCTCCTGCCACAAGTCCTCAATTGATGCACCAAAAGATCCAACATCGGTCGTGAACGCATATTGCCAACGCAGTTAGGGCTTTTCAAGCGATTATTTGCTGCATCAAGTGCCTTAGATAGTGGGCAACCATCATCTTCACTGCCCAAGATGAAGAAAAAGGTCACCGCTGGTCGTTGCATTAAGCCCGGCCAAATAGCAAACCTTCAGTGCCGGCTGCTGATGAACATGGGCTAGCTGATGACGATGAGTGTGCCGTGTTCCTCAGAACGAAGCCAGAACAGGTAGATATTGCTAAGAACTCTTTAGTTCAAATGTTGCTGGACCCCAAGAAGTTTCTTGACTTTTCATTGAAATCTGGCGCACTAAGCTAGATACACCACTTCAGTATCTTGACCTCCCTCCTGGTCCGAATCATGTGTTGACTGCCTTCATCATTGGGGAGAAGCACAAAATTGAACAAGCCAAGCTGGTGAAGGAACAACAAATACAGAAGGAGAAGGAGTTGAGAAAAAACATGCTCTCCATATCTCCTTAGTAGCTTGTGACATTACAGTATGAAATCCAACAGTTGTCTAAAGAATAGGATTGCCAAGGCAATCACTATTATGGCATCAAGAATAGATTCATCACTGCCACCACTCAGGTAGTTGATGACCACAACAAGCGGGTAGATGCTAAGTTTGACATGGCACCACCATCAAGTTCTTCATGTCCCCAGCAAACTCCATATGCCAGTGAAACTGCGCCCTCATCTCCTCCGCAAGTTCAAGCCAAGGCAACTGAAGAAGTTGTGCCTGATGAAACTACCAGGACGAATCATCAGTCGTGCCTGAAGAAAATCCTCCAACAAGTTCCACAGCAGCAGCACCTACAATGACTTCATCTTTGAAGATCATCAGAAGCAAAGAAGAAGAAAGCTAATGAGAAGGAAGCCAGGAAGATAAAGGCGTCAGCTAGTCCAACTGCTCCTGAAATTGTGAAGAAATGGAAGATGGGAACATTGTCCTCAATTGTTATTACGATTGACTCTATTCCAATCTCATCGGCACCCCCAGCTCCTTCCACTTAAGATCATTACATTGTTCTCTATGGGGTGCAATATGAAATTTCTTAGGCCGATGATGTTGGGGAAAATCACAACCACTCTACTTCACTTCCCGCAGTATCATCACGGAAGCCATCACAAGCTCCGTTGGTTAAAGAACATGATGCTACTTCACCTGGAAGTAGTGAAGCAACCGAGGAGATTTCAATATTGATGGGTCTATAACACCTCCTATCCATGATGATTTATGGGAAGCAACTCACCCAAATTTTCCCATCACCACACCTCTGACGTAAGTTCCCTAGTCTCCTGCGTGCACTAAAGAAATTCGTACTGGCTCTAAGGAAAGGCAACCTTCTCCTTAGACCATCAATGAAGAAATTCCAACTGCATCAGCTGATGAAATTGCTCAAGACGATCCAATAGTTTATGTCATAAATACATCTCTTCCGCACAATAATTTAATTCCTTCAGCAGACACTTATATTGTCCCAACTGCCACTGCTAAGGATGTAGCAAAATTGCTTGGCATGAATGATCCTAATGATGCCACTAGATCTCCAAGACCAGTGTTTGATGTTCATCAGAAGAAGCATAATCTTAAACATGTTATTGTGATTCCCAATATTGGTAGAATCCTTAGTCGTCCTGAATTCGACAATGCCAAATTCTTCGAAGAGAGGAATTTCTTCGTCGGTGAGTCCCCGTATGACTCAGCCAAGATCAAGTGCCCACGTTTTGGGACAAACTCAGATGAACAATTATGAAGCTCTTATGTTTGACAAGAAAAAAGTATTCCCGCATCACCATATTCATCATGTGGATATGGATTCGATTCCCTGCTTCCGGCTTAGACTGGCTATTCTTCATGATGCTGGATTACTCAGCTTCTGCTCTGACATCTACAACTAGAATGAAGAGCTTATTCTTCAATATGATGCTACATTGAATTTCTCAGGAAAGGCTGACAACATTGCTACATGGGCTTTGGATTGGATGGGTTAATACACTCATTAGAAAGAACCAATTGATGAACTTCTATGTGCTCTTCCTATTGATCCACCCCATGAGGAAGCCAAGAAAATATACGAAGAACCTGAACTACCAAATCATCCGATGCAAGTTCGTATGAAGCCATTGGCTGAAGGAGAAGCTCCAAGGACAATGTTCCTTCTGAAGGATTTTCTCTATGTGCCAAAAAAATTCTATTACATTATGTCCAAGATCCACAGTTCCATCAAAGGTCACCACTCCAATACTGAAGAAGTTGTGGGAGTTATGAAGAATCTACTATTCCATATCATTCATCGTACTCCCATAAACATTCATGATTTCTTCATGAGGACTTTGGTCATAGTGGCATAGTTGCCTTTTGATTTGAATCTGTATGCTCCAAGGATCATGAGATTCATCAGATCCTGGTCTTCAATTAACTACAAGGCTGATCATCAGAATCACTTGAGCTACCTGCCTGAAGTTGAAGTTCTTAAGAGTACCCTATCCACAATTCTTGGCAAGGGCAAGACGGTAATTGATGAATGAATTCATCCTCTTGATGGACAACTTTGTCAACCTCTCTCAACTTCAAACGCTGATGAAACTGCTAGCCATCATACTGTTGCAAATGCCGAAGCACCACGTTTCATGATAGGTCGTGAGTTTCTCATAAGCTTACACCATCACATTGACAAGAATCATTGATGGTTAAGCATCAATTTGCTTCCATTCAAGCGAACATGACAGTGACACATAATGCCGCAACAATCACTATTATGTCCATGAGATATTTGATCAAACTTGGGCCATACTCTCTTACATCAAAACAGATGATGAACTTGCTCCAATTGACATTCAAATGAACTTTGACTAGCTGAACTTCCTCGGAAGAAGTTCAAGAAAACTCAAGTTCCTCCTCTTATCCCGAGCAAAGAGTCTTAATCGCGCACCATTGATGAAAATAAAGCGGTTGAATACACTGCTGCTGGTCCATCTGCTTCGCACGACCCTGACAAAGCTGGCGCCTCCCTCACCTTCACCATGATGATATTCTTTAGGGGCGTTAGTCCTTAGCTTTGTCTCCTTTTGGTCATGTGATGACAAAGGGGGAGAAGTTTGAGTTAGTATTCAAACGATTCATTATGTGGGATGTTTGTTGCTAAGTTGCAACACTTGAACTTTATTTGATTCGCTGTTTGATGGGTTGTAACTTAATAGTTGTTGTTCATCTGACTCTTTTGCTACACCTGATACTCATGCTCTGATCTTAATTATATTTGCTCATGCATGCACAATTTTGTTAGACGCCAATTTTCATCATGCATTCATATTCTTAAAATATCTTATGATCATGCATGATTGGATTCCAAGATATATGGGGAGATCTCCACAATTTCAATATGCAATGTGCATTTGCAATCCAAAGCAAATTCCTAAAATGCACATCTTCAGGGGGAGTTCCTCAAATATATTGTAATCAATTTCTTCATACTATGTAGTTACACATCAATCATTTACACCCATCGAAAACCTAATGGATTTGTCACCAACCACCAAAAGGGGGAGATTGTAAGTGCCTCAAGTGCCCCCTTAGTGGTTTTGGAGTATTGAAGACAATTAGGTTGAGTGACTAATGTTTTTGTGAGTGTACACAAGAGTTATAGTACCCGAAGATTTGGTTTAAGACATGGAAGACGACCCCTACAAATGGATTTCTTCAAGTGAATAATCTGGTGATGAAATTGGTAGGGCCTTTGAAGAAATTGATGTGAAGACTTTGAAGCTTGAAGAATTTTCTTTTCCTAGTTTCTTTCTTCTTATTTCAGTCATAGGAAAAATCATACTGTTAAAGGGGGTCTAGGTGAATCATAGTTCTGAAAGTGCAACTAATCCCCGGGTGGTTTTGGTACTTCATAACAACAAATATCTCATTGAACTAATATCCATTCAGGATAAATATTTTAGGATGTTCAATGATTGTCATGGCATGGAATAGAGATGTGGAGCCCTCAAAATGCTAAGGACAAAGATAGGAAAAAAGCTCAAGACTCTTCATCTTTATTTTGGTGATCCAAGTTTGCATTAAGTCCATATGAAAGCCAATACTATTAAAAGGGGATGAGGTGTTGTTTAATGATCTGAGTTGGCTTGACATATTCTTTGTTGTTATTTGTTTCACTTCAGTCCCACCAAGTTATTACAATCGGCACAACCAATATGACCTTTGGCCTAAGCTCTAGCACATCGGTCCTACCGAGATTTCCTAGCGTTCACATTTTTGAACTGATCGGTCTCACCGAGTTTCATTATTCGGTCCCACCAAGATTGGTCAAATGTGTGTAACAGTTGGATTTTCTTTGGAGGCTATATATACCCCTGCACCCCCATCTCCATCAGAGAAAGAGAGAGCCATCAGAACATGCCTACACTTCCACCATTCATCTTCTGGGGGAGAACCACCTAATCATGTGTTGAGATCAAGCCATTCCATTCCTACCATTTGAAGCTTGATTTCTAGCCTTCCCCAAGTTGCTTTCCAGTCCAATTCTTCTTCCACCATATCCAAATATGTGAGAAAGAGTTGAGTGTTGGGGAGATTATCATTTGAAGCACAAGAAGAAGTGGTTCATCATCAACACACCGTCTATTACCTTTTGGAGGTGTCTCCGAGATTGGTTTGGTGTTTCTTGGGAGCCTCTGACATATTGTGGAGTTGATCCAAGAATTTTGTAAGGGCAATGAGATCACCTACTTCGTGAAGATCTACCCGAGGGAGGCAAATCTTGGATGATGGCCATGGTGGGATAGACAAGGTTGCTTCTTCGTGGACCCTTCGTGAGTGGAGCCCTCCGTTGACTCGTGCAACCATTACCCTTCATGGGTTGAAGTCTCCATCAACATGGACGTACGATATCACCACCTATCGGAACTCTTCCCTTTACATTCATTGAGTTTGCCTTCTCCAAACTCTTCCCTTTACGTTCATATATAATGTTTTACTTTCTGCTCCTATACTCTTAGAATTGCATGTCTTGGTAAATTTCTTGCTTGTACAACTTGCTAAGCTGTCCACAACTAAAATTGGGAAAATGATAGATTTTTATTTGGTCAAGTAGTCTAATCACAGCCCTCTAGACATACTTTCGATCCTACAAGAGGTATTAGAGCTTTGGTCTCTGTTAGTCTTGATTTCCATATCTTTGGTGATCATAGCCTTGGTTTCACAACCTAGGAGAGTATGGCGTCTAGCGACGGTAATTATCATCGTAGAGGTCCTTACTTTGATGGTACTAATTTTGCTAGTTGGAAGCATAAGATGAAAATGCATATTCTTGGTCATAACCCCGCCGTTTGGGCTGTTGTTCGTATTGGCTTGCAAGGTGAATTCTTTGAGGATGGCAAGGAACCGGATCGTGAGGCATCCACGGAAGAAATGAGGATGTTGAAGTACAATGCTCAAGCTTACGATATTCTCTTCAATGGATTGTGTCCCGAAGAATTCAACAAAATCAGTTGTCTTGAGAATGCAAAGTAAATTTGGGATACTTTGGTTGTTAGGCACGAGGGTACCGCGTCCATCAACGAATCAAAGTTATATGTGCTTCAAAGTAAACTTGACAAGTTCAAAATGAAGGACGGTGAAGGATTCACCAAAATGTACTCTAGGCTTGCTCTCACCACAAATGAGTTTGTCGGCTTAGGAAGTGAAGAGATAACCGAGATATTCATCATCAAGAAGATTCTTGGAGCCTTGGATGGAAATATTGATACCATGTGCACATTGATCCAAATGATGCCCATTTACAAAGATATCAAGCCTACGGAAGTCATTGGTAGAACGTTTGCTCATGATATGTCACGGAAGGATAAGGAAGAGCTTCAGAACAAGTCCAGCGGTGCAAACAAAGCTTCATGTGATGCTCTGATACGTCCAAAGTGCATCACTATTTTATATCGTAATTCATCCTTATTCATTGATATATTTCACATTCCGATGATGTTCTTATGTTGTTTTGGCCTATTTTACATAGTTTGCAACTTTCCGGTGCCGAAGCAGCAGACGCAGGATTCAGCGGTTAAAAGTGGACGCTGAGTTGCGGAAGAAGAATACCTCCAAATTACCTGAAAATCGACAGAGGGTATTTTCCAGAAGGATCACGAAGACAGGCAAAAGAGCAACCAGAGGGGAGCCAGGGGCAGCCCAGGCGGCCACCCCAGGCGGCCCCACCCCTGGCCGCCCTAGGGGGGCGCTTGGGCCCCCCTCTCCGCTTCTGGGGACCCCCTTTGGCACATATACTCCTCTTCATCCAAAAACCCTAAAAAGGAGAGTTTTGACGGAGTTCCGCCGCCGCTCCGTGGCGGAAACCTACGGAGAAGAAAAATCCATCTCCGACGGGCAGATTCCGTCGGGGAGATCACCTCCCGGAAGGGGAGATCATCGCCATCGTCATCACCATCGTCACGGGCATCATCGAGATCATCATCAACATCCTCCCCAACATTAGCACCATCTCCATCTTCATCCAATCTCATCTCACCATAGCAACTTGTGTTGTAATCCGTACTATCTATCCTCTCTACCCTATCGGTGTTGATTACTACTTTGTGGTGAATGCTATTGAGTTTTGTTGGAGAAATATCATTATGTCCAGATTGCTTATCACCCATCTATCTCCACTGATCATGATCTCTTTTATGTCTTGTGAGTAGTTACTTTAGTTCTTGAGGACATGGGAGAAGTCTTGTTGTTAGTAATCATATGATGTTGAAGTAATATATGTTGTTTGATACTTAAGTTGCGTTGTTATTTTCCCAGTGGTGTTGTGTGAGTCGAACACTCAACACTTCGCCTTATTAAGGACCTAGGGGAATACATTGTGTACAAAGAATGCTTACGGTGGGTTGCCAGAGTGACAGAAACATGAACCCCAGTTCCCACGCTTTTGCACAAGGGAACACTGGATCATCGATCGCATTGCTATGGTTAGGCTTTTGCCTTAAATACTATCTTGTATTTGCGGATGCTTGCAAGGTGTTTAATCATAAGAGTGCACTTATCTTAGTCTAGAGGGTGTACTAGCATAGATCCACCCACTTAACACTTACCAACACATCACATAGTACCGATACGGAATATGGCGAAAGCACATGACTACCTCTCCCGTGTGTCCTCAAGAACACTTTAGCCTTTATAAGTTCAGTTGCTAGGGCTCTCCTTTGCTCAGAAAGGATTGGGCCACTTGTTACTCTCTAGTGCCTTTTACTTTGCTCGCTTTTACTTTCCTGTTGCTTATATCAAGAAAACCCCTAAAAAGATATCTTTCAGTGCTTGCAGTTATTCCTTGCTCAGAATCACTTGTCAATACCTTCTGCTCCTCGTTGGGTTCGACACTCTTACTTATCAAAAACGCTGCAATAGATCCCTTACGGTTGTGGGTCATCAACTACCGTTTTCTGGCGCCGTTGCCGGGGAGTGTAGCGCTATTGGTAAGTGAACTTGGTAAGGAAGTTTTTATATTTCTGTTTTTATTTTGCTGTTGTTGCTCTTTGTCCTTATGGACAACCTTGCTATTGGATCGTTGCTTGAGGGAAGACGCCCCACATCTGTGGTGGTTGCTCCTCCCCCTACTGAAATTGTGCCCTATAAAATACCAGCTGGTATTATCGATTATGTTTTGGCTAATCGTTATGCAGGAGACAGACATCCCGGTGAACACTTGCTATATCTGTCACAACTATGTTCATTATTTAAGCTTGCAGGTGTATCAATGGAGTTTGTCATGAGGAAATTGTTCTCCGTATCGCTTATAGATAAAGCTTTAGATTGGTATAAGCTTCTTGATAACTCACACTTGCTTGATTGGCAAGAGCTTATGTCTCTCTTTTATACCAAGTTTTATCCTCTTCATGAAATTCATCGAGACAGGAACTATATCTATAAGTTTAGGTCTCGTGACGGAGAAAGCATTGCTCAAGCTTGGGGGAGATTGAAGTCCCTAATGCTCAAATGTCCTATTCATGAGCTCCCCAAGGAAATTATACTTACAAATTTTTATGCCAGGCTTTCTCGTCAGGATAAGGAGATGCTGGATGCCTCCTCTAGTGGGGTATTTCAGACAAAGAGCGTTGAAGAAAGGTGGGATCTCATTGTAAGGATCCATAGGAATACCAAAGATTGGGAAATCGATAAAGGTATTGAACCCGCTATAAATTATGGGCATGATTATATTGAGAGCTATGTGAAAACTGATTACTTCAATACCTTTTGCTCTAAGATTGGTCTTGATTCCCATCTAATGATTGATTTCTGTAAGGATTTTGCCTCTCACGTTGATTCTTTTAGAAAGAAGAGAGACCAGCATCATGAACCTTTCAAAGAGTTACCTGTTAATATTCATGTTGCTGACCCTGTTTTGCCTGCAGTCATATATGAAAAACCTCCTCCTCCAGTGCGCCTGGCCTGGCCAGCGGTGGGAGTAGTAGGGGGCGGTGAGGCCTGCGCCGTAGCACAGCCGGCCACGAGAGGCAGGAGCAGGCGACATGACCGGCGCTGTTTTGTGCGGCTGGAGCAAGAAGACCAGAGGTTGAAGAAGCACGACGGCCGTTGGATGGACATCGTACGGTCACTGCAGCTAGAATTGTTTATATTGACTAATTTGACAAAGCCCTTGGTACGCGTCAACTTAGTAGGCCCACAGTTCAGCTTCTGAAATGGTGCGCCCCACATGTCCGGGAGAGGAATCATTTTTTGGGCGGGTGAAGCTAGAATATCCAAGATTGAAGAAGAAGCACGGCATCCGTTGGATGGACATCCAACGACCACTTGCTGCTAGAACCGTGTGTTGACTATAAGTTGACAAAGCCTTGCATACATGTCAACTCTCATTTTTTGTAGGGGACGCATCAACTTAGTAAGGCCACAAGTGTGTGGCAGAGAAATTATAGCCTATTTGAGATTTGTAAGAATATGCAGCCAATTTTTGAATTCTAATGGAATTTACTACAGCCCATTTACAGTTTGTTAAAAGTACAACCATTTCAACCAACCGTTCAAAACAGAATTCAATAAAATTTCCCATATTTTGATGGGATCCGAAATATTTATAACCCGAAATTTCTAGTAAGATTAAATACAATTTCAATATAAATCTATATTAGGTAAAAATCCAATGAAACATTGCGCTCGCAACAATTAATGAAATTAAAAATTTTCAATATCCTAAAATAATATTTTATAAAGTAATTACGTCTTTGGTTCATTTTTATAGTTACTGCCCAGTTTTTATAATTACATCCCATTTATTATTTCTTCAAGCCCATTTTCTTGTTAAGCCTAATGCATCCCTCCTAGGAAAGATTTGCAGCCTAGCGGGGCGGAGAATAACAACTTGACCTTGCCTGGGTATTCCCAAGAAAAATATAGCTGGGCTAGCCATTTTTAGGTTGAAAAATAATAATATTTGGGCTGGATATCTGACCTGGGCTAGAGGGGCCACACCCCGCCCAGTCAATAGCTGTAGCAATGTTTTTGTTGTTGTTCAGAGAAGAAAAATTAATTCTGGGCTAAACATCGCTCAAGAAAAACTCTGCAGTGCTCACACCTCAAAAACACAAATATTGCTCGAGCTGCTTGGTCCCAGCTGTCGGCCGCTTCTTGTGCAATTCTCTCGTTTATTGACTACATTGGATGACAATGGTGTGGGACCGTGATGTGCGGAAACGAGGAGGAAGCAAAAAAATTAATGTTTTATATACTAATAAGGAGGCACTTGCGTACGTGCGGCTATGGCCCTGGTGGGTCCCTACTGTCATCCTCTCCTACTAAAGTCATCTCCTCATCCTCATGTCCATTGACCATGTTGAGAACGCGAGACGGCGGTGCCACGGCGAGCGCAACAACTCGAAGGACGACGGAGAGGGCCTTGAGGAATACAGCGCCCCCTGCTCATTCGGGAAGCCAGTATCATAGGGACACATGTTCGCGACGACATTGTCGTTCGCTTGTTGTTCACCGGTGCTCGTTGAGGAGACGGAGGTTGCAACAAAGGTCCTCCTGCGCCGGTAGCTCTTCCGCCAATAGGGCGTCGAAGTGCGGCCGCACCTCCTCTATGGTGAACACGGCATGAACCGGCTTGGATACTGGCGCCGGCTCCTGGACGGAAGCTACGTCCATCGTCTGATTGTCGTCGCTCAGCTTGGCGAGGTAGCTGGCGAGCCAGCATGTCCGGCTGCAGGACCGACCCGCTGCCAAGCACGAGTCTGACTGCCCTGGCCCACCCAGACCGCCTCCCTCGCCAGCGCGCGCTTCCCGCCCGAAACGATCAGCGCCGCCCGCCCCGCTTCCCTGTGCATGCGATTGCTCTGCCTTCAAACGACACAAGTTCCGTCCATCCATCCTTTTGCCGCCCACATTAATGATACACGGTTGTCGAGGCGGCTACTCCGGCGCCACACGTCCGTCAGACCGCCACCCACCTTTGCTATATAAACTGTTGCGCCGGCCATAGTCGCAGTCATCCGCATCCGTTCCTATTCTCCTGTCCACACCATTGCTGCCCACCATGGCTTCCTCGCGCTCCAGCGCTCTTCGGGACGGGAGGACGAAGAAAACCAAGGACATGGCAGCCATTGCTGCCGACTGGCTGGCTGGCAGGCAGCCGGAGGACGACGACGTCCCAATGGAGAACAAGGTAGTCGACGATCCGGCGCCAACCCCCTCCTCCGCGCCATCCTCGCCGGTGCATTGCACCATGACCATCGGCGAGGCCCATTCCCAATATATGGACACGGTGAGGCAGAAGCATGAGGAGCGGTTCCGGAAGGCGCAGGCCGACGCCGCCTACAACCACCATCTCCTCCAGGAGCACGTGCAGGCGGAGGAGCAGATCGGCTTGGAGCGGGCGAAGCAGGAGGCGCTGCTCGACTCGTACCGCTGCGCCCACGAGGGCCGCCTTGAGCGCTGGCGGTACCGCATGCGGGTGGCGGAGGCTGTGGCCGCCTACAAAGAGGGCGATGAAGTGGGCGAGGTGCTGTTTGGCGCGACCGAGGACGAGGCAGAGGAAAATGTCGGCTCCGACGAGTTCCCGCTCCGCTGGCGACGACGAGGCCCTGCTTCGCCGAGGCCCCGCGGCGCCAACAACGAGGCAGAGGACACCGCTGGCTCCACCGAGGCCCCACCCTGCCGGCAATGAGGGGGAGGATTTCCCCCGCTCCGCCGAGGCGTCGCCCGCCGGCAACTAGAGAAAGGACATCGCCGGCTCTGCCGAGGCCCCTCCCCGCTGCCAAAGAGGGCGCGCCACACAGAAAACGAGGAAGAGTAGAACATGGTAGGTCGCCGCCACTTGGGTCCAAGTAAGGCCGCCGCTGCCCTAATTTCTATGACAAGCTAGGCGGGTTGACCAGTAATGGCCGGTTAGCTTCTTGGCGGCGACGTGGAGTCGGAGAGGTATGTTGGAGAAGGACGCTGCTTCTACTTAACTGCTGGTGTAGTTGGCTGACTGACACGTGGGCCCAATAGGCATCTGGGCCACATGTCAGTTACGCAACTGCACCTGCAGTTAAGTCACTCAAGCTTCTGTTCGGCTCAGCCGGACACAGGTGGGTAGCTTCGGTTAATTAATTATACCTCCAGCGCACCCCTTTTTAGTTGAAGAATGTATGAAATGTAATGAAATCCGGCATGTTTATATGAAATCCGATCATGTATGAATGAATTTATTTGAATTAGTTCGAACTCTTGTATCACTGGCATTGGATGAACATGCAAAACAATACGTACAAGTTTCACATATACTCCCAGGGTGATCACCTCGTTTGCAGCAGTTTCACATGTACTCCCTCCGGTCCTTTCTAGTTTGCATACAAGTTTTGTCTGCAGTCAAAGTATCTCTATTTTGACCAATCTTATAGAAAAAAGTATGCACTTTCACATTGTGCGAAGTAAAAAGGAACAGTAGGAGTACAAAGAGTTTGAGTAGCTTTTTAGCATTCCTTTACATTGCAATCAAACACACAGGCCTGGCAATTCATAGAGAACATTCAAAACAATCGATGATTATGCATCTCAGTGATTCACATGTCAGAGCCAATATTTACTTAAGAACTAAAGAATAAAGAAAAAATTGATCGACGCTGCTGACAGCAAAGGGCGTCCCATTCGAAAATATCAAACGCATGTCTTCTTGCTAAATCAATGATCAAAATTTGACAAGGTTTTCCCATTCCAAAATATCAAATGCCTACGATTGCGGAATGGGCAGGGTTTGCCATCAGTTCGGACATTGACATGGCACCTCGTGCTAAATAAACCAGCTAACCGCCTGTTCTTTTTGTGCAGTTCCACCAAAGTCAACCAAATTCGTGCGTAGCTTGCATGATTTCACCCTTATATGTTGCAACGCCTTGAACTTATCGGCACGTCCTTTATAGTGGTGGATTCAAGCTGAGCACCCCTATTTGCACAAATACAAAAAAAATTGATTAATATAAAGCAAACTGTACTATGAATTGACAGTTTAAACAGGCACCTACATGGTCGATGTAGAGCACACTATTAGAAAAATGGAACTCACCGGAAAGAATCCTAGAACAACATTGTACTCGCGCATCACAACAAAAAAATGGAGATTTGTCCGTCCCTCTGAGCTGAAGTTAGTTTGGTCTTGTGGGGGGTAATGTAACCATCCTTCACCTCCTCCTTCCGATGAGAAGATAGATAGGGCTTCTTCATCCTGGCATAATCCGACCTAATCACTTCACATACTCCATATTCTTCTTCAGGCCTTGTTTGTTTAATCCTCCTCCCAAGGGGATTGGAGTGGATTGGAGAGGATTTCGGCTTGTAGGGGGTCTAATCCCCCTTCAAAAACCATCTCAACCGAACAAGGCCTTAGAGGAGGATGATCCTGTTGTGCAAAGACAAGAGGATAATTAAATGCTAGCATCCCTGTTTGCTCGAAAAAAAGGAAAGGAAATATTTAAAACAACACAGATGAAGCACTTCTCAAGGACAATACCACTTTTAGATGACAGTATCTAAAGAGTAGAAGAACACCAATAGAGATGACAAAGCTCAATCATATGAATGAAATCAGTGGGCGAGTACCAACCTTTGTCAGGAGGCTTATTGTTTAGAGCATACAGATGAAGCACTTCTCCGGAACCATCTGTTTCTATCTACTGTGGTGGCCATGCTTACTATATACTCCTCGATTAGATTAATGTCTCCAACATCTTCTTGTGTAGTTCCACTAAAATATATGGTATCTTCAAAGAAGATCCCTGTTTGCACAAGTAGTGATAAATATGTATTACATTAAGAGTGGCATCAAACCAGTGGCAAAACAATTGCTCGTTCCAGCCATAGCAATAAATTAAGATGCAAAACTATATCATTACTTGTGTCATCACAATTCAAGTGCTTCTTTACAGCACCAGGAGTTGATTTTTGTTTTTCTTCCGCTCATTCTTCCCCTTCATCACTTGGTTTAGTAACAGACAAGCTTCGCCTTCAATGTGAAAGAAGGCTAGTACTGACCTCTCATGATGCGGAATTCAAACAACTCACAAGAAGAAGATCTGACCCAAATTTGCCAACACAAATAGGAAGTAAGATCTCGCTTGTGCTGTTCCACCAAGATCAAGCAATCAAGCAACATTGTCGGTGCGACATTTTGGTTGAACTGCACAAAACACTCTTAATACAAAAGTGTTTTGTGAAGTGCAACAAAAGGAAACAATGGCAATGAGGTGAAGTAGATAATCATGTTTACACAGAGGTGCAAAGGAAACAACTAGTGGTCAATAACGGTGGATGCCATAGAAGCCAACAAAAATAAGCATATACCTTATCTAAATGGGAAAGAAAGCAAGACAGTAGCATTTCTCAAACGGTGGCATTGATTAATATTAACAGAGATTATACTAACAATAAAATTCGTTAAACATGTAATTTGCTTTTAACTGTGGCATTGCATGAATTTTCAACCGGCATTATTAGAGGGTGCTTGTTTACACGGACATTTTGGTGGAGGGACTAAAAAAACTCTGTGTCAGTCCCATCTAAACCAAACAGGAGGGACTTTTAGGGACTAAAAGAAGGCATTTGGGACTAAAGAAAGAAGACCCCGAGGGAGAGTCTTTTTGGGACTTTTTCCAATAGTTGCCCCTGCCACGCATGGTGTCAGTGTACAAAAAGAGGGGTACACTTTTTGTGCCCCTATGATTGTGCACGGCCAGTCTGAGACACGGGCACCGCCACACCAAGCACGGCAAGGGAGGTGAGCCAGGGTAAGACCGACGCTCGATGGAGGCTGAAGCGCAAAGCCAAGACCACAAAGAGCAAAGGGACGAAGCGGGTTCCCCCGGCAAGATCCTTGCCAGGAGCCAGTTTTAGCAGCCCCAGCAGTGGGTCAAGGATTCGGGAGACATCCCCGTAGTGGCATACATATCTTTGTGAAGACATTCAAGACCAGATACACACTAAGAAGACGATGACCCTTGGCGGGATCCCAGCCAAGGAAGACCACAAGACCTCCGGCAAGCACCTTGCCAGGGATGACAGCAAGCGCCGCGGCAAGACCCTTGCCGGGGCGCCGGCAAGGCCCTTGCCGAGGACATCTGCAGGGCCACCATCAGGCTCACGCCAACTAAACCTCCACCGCCATATGCAGCTGCCGACCCAACCAGCTGGGCAGGCACCTGCGTGGCGACATGCAAAACTTTGTGAAGACTCACCATTGCGCCACCTCAGCTGCCTGCCTGCCTACATGGCATCTCAGGCATCGCTGGCCAGGGCGTGTGTCGACACAACAAGGAGCGGCGACAGACAAGATGGATGTCTCCCCCGTCCCCGATAAAGCAAGGACACCTAAGCAAGACGCATTAAATGTGCCTAGTCATGTAATGCGAGGGATAACCTCGCATCACTGTACCCTTTCCACCTCTTGTGTGCCACTGTGGCAACCCCTTTTCCTTATAAAAGGAGGCCCGAGGCTACCAGGAGGGAGATTCGCCTTTTTGGAGCTCCTCACGCCCCATAGCTAGCTGAAGAACACAGATATACAACCACCAAAGTAGGAGTAGGCTTTTACGCATCCTTGCGGCCCGAACTTGGGAAAACGAACCGTGTGCTAAATGTTGGATCCGCTCTTCTCTCAACCCCGCGCCCCGCAACCGTAGTAGGGATTCTTGTGATCCCATAGGTGTCGATACAATACCCCGACATCTTTGGCGCGCCAGGTAGGGGGTCTTGGTTGTGAGAATCAGCTTTAGCAGTTAGTTCGACGCTCCTTCGTCATCATGGCACCCAATAAGAAGACGATGGTGGCGGTTGGCCAGTCGGAGGCCGGACAGCCTGTCCCGACGCGGGCGAGCAGTGGGCCGATCACGGAAAGGACACGAGGCGCTGCTCGCGAACACCAACACCGTCCCAGCAGCCAGAGTTCGGGAGGTGGCGATGTTTGTGCGCCTGGTAACGGGCCGCACACTGCCAAATCCAGTGACGGAGCCAGGCCCTCCGCGAGTGGTACGGGGCCCTCCAGGATCGCTGCCGCATCACCTGAAGGCGACGCAAGGACCTCCAGGACTCCCACACCGGCGCCAACAGCGCGCTCCTCCCAAGCAGCGCGCGACGAACGACGCCATCACGCGAAGCTCCCGCGCATCATCACGGGAAGAGCCCCGAGCGCCACTCCCGATACGTAGAAGACCTGCCCGCCCGCCGAAGCGCTGGTGGAAACGGCACGCGACCGCGGGATCGTGATGGAGCTCCTCCTGACATGGTCAGGGGTCGAAGCGCGTCGCGGTCTGTTCAGGTTTCGCTACCGCTAACCCCAGCCAAAGCACTGGCGCGCGTAGTTGCTCCTCGACTTTCCCCCTGTTACGGGGAAACTCGACGAATGGAGAGCCACCATCCGAAGCCTTGTCGAGGTCGCCAAGAAGGATGAACCAAGTCCAGCGGAGCCCCCAGGTCGACGTTCCGATGGGTTCCCACACATCGGAGGCGGGAGGACCTGCAGCACCGTGGCCACGGTGCACTCTCCTCCTCCTCGCCCGGTACCGCGTGTGTCGACTCGTCGGAACGTCGCGGGCGACGATGGCTCCATAGAGTCGTCCGACCCACGGACCCACGGCGACCAGCGTCAAGTTCTTCAGGAGCGAGCTCATGAAGACGCTCGAACCACCATCGAGCGCCGGCGCGGAGCGCGCCACCAGTCAGACAGGCGAGCAGGGCCTGCTGTGAACCACCCAGCACCGGAGAGCCCTGGAGTCCTACCTTACGAGGTAGGCTGTCCGGCTTTTACCCGCGAGCTGCGGCAATTCAAGTTTGAAAGTACCTCGACGATTCAAAGCCGATTCCTGGCGGAGTTCGTTGCATAATGGACCGCGACGCCTGCGAAGAGGTCCAGGAAACTGCTCTCCCCGGCAAAGAGGCGAGTTGCGACTCGATCATGTACTTTGATGGAGCTTTCTCCTTACAGGGCACCGAGGCTGACATACTGCTGGTCGCGCCGACTGGAGAGCACCTCAAGTACGTGGTCCCGATGCAATTTCCCAGGGAGGTATCAACGAACAACACTGCTGAGTATGAGGGGCTGCTTGCTGGTCTTAGGATCGCAGTAGAACTCGGAATCAAGAAACTCATTGTCTGGGGCGATTCACAGCTTGTCGTCAAACAAGTCAACAAAGATTACCAGAGCCCGTTGATGAAGGCCTACGTCGATGAAGTGAGGAAGCTGTAAGAGCGCTTTGATGGTATACAGGCGGAGCACGTTCCCCGAGCGGATAATGACATCGCTGATTACCTGTCAAAGCGCGCTGCCCTCAAGTTACCTGTGGAACCAGGTACCTTTGTACTTCAGCTTTCTCAGCCATCCGTTGATCCATCAACAGAGCAAAACAAGAGGAGGAAATTAGGCCCCGGCAAGTACTTTCCCGCCGAGCTCCCCGGAGATGCCGGCAAGGATGTTGCCGGGGACACTGAGACCGCCACGGGACGGCTAGCTCCGGCGGAGCGTCAAGCTCTTGCCGTCGAGACAACCGCTCCCATGGCAGAGGAAATGCCTTTAGTCCTCGCCATCGAGCCCCAGGCTCTAGCGTGGGCACAGCATACCGTCTGATTCGTCCAAACTGGGGAACTTCCTGAGGAGTAGGAAGAAGCGGAAAAAGTGGCCCGTCGGTCTGCTATGTACCAATTCGTCGATGACGTCCTGTACAGAAAGAGACCGAACGGCGTGAAATTGAAGTGTATCCCTCGAGAGGAAGGACTGGGGCTTTTGGCAGAGATACATGGCGGCATATGTGGATCCCACATAGGGTCAAGAGCCCTTGCTGACAAGGCATTTCGGCAAGGCTTCTTCTGGCCCACTGCCCTCCATGATGCAACGACACTGGTCACCAGGTGTGAAGCGTGTTAGTTCCATTCAAAGAAACTTCATCAACCAGCTCAAGCCCTTCAAACCATTCCTCTCTCCTGGCCCTTCTCGGTCTAGGGGCTCGACATCGTGGGCCCCTTCCCCCGCGCTGTCGGGGGCTTTGAGTACTTGTACGTCGCAATCGACAAATTCACAAAGTGGCCAGAGGTGGAGGCAGTGAGGAAGGTCACAGCACAGTCAGCCATCAAGTTCTTCAAGGGATTAGTGTGCCGTTTTGGTGTACCCAACAGGGTCATCACCGACAACGGCACACAGTTCACAAGCCGCACCTTCATGCAATATATCCAAGACCTCGGCAGCAAAGTCTGTTTCACTTCCGTTGCTCAGGCACGAAGCAATGGTCAAGCTGAGAGGGCAAACGTTGAAGTGCTGCGGGGCTTAAGGACAAAGACCTTTGACAGGCTGCACAAGAGCGGAAGGGGCTGGATTGATGAATTGCCGACGGTTCTTTGGTCGATCAGAACGACGCCAAATCGAGCCACCGGCGAGACACTCTTTGCCCTGGTATACGGGGCAGAAGTAGTTCTCCCCACTGAACTCATATACGGGTCACCTCGAGTGCTCTCTTATGATGAGCTTGAGCAAGAGCAACTGCGGCAAGAGGACGCAACGCTCCTTGAGGAAGATCGTCTTCGGGCGGCTGTGAGAGCAGCACTCTACTAGCAAGCCTTGCGCCGCTACCATAACCGCAAGGTCCGTGCCCGAAGCTTTGAGGAAGGCGACCTTGTTCTTCGGCGCGTTCAATCGGCCAAGAATACAAACAAGTTGACGCCGAAGTGGGAAGGCCTTTATCGGGTAATACGAGTCAGCATGCCTGGCGCAGTCCGCCTGGAGACCAAAAATGCCATTCCAGTGAGCAATTCCTGGAACATTGAGCATCTTCGCAAGTTTTACCCATAAGGCGCGGCTTGCCGGGCCCCCCGGCAAGCTACCATTTGTACAAGCCTTGCCGGCAAGGCATGTAACCCTTTGTACAAAGCCAGGCGCAGACCCTGAGGATAAATAAATGAAGTGCTAGCACCCTAAGTTATAGCATGCATGCTGAGTCGAGTCTCGTCCTTGGTTAGGGTTGATAGTGCTTAGCGGCGGCTAACCCCTAGCTTAGAGGTCGAGTTTGCATCTCTTTGTCTTTCTTTTATCTCCTTTGGTTCACAGGATGTACATATATCCTTGCCGAAACCACTTGGGGAGAAGGAAAAGGAACATATCAGCATCAAGGCCCCTGGCAAGCCAGTGTTGCCGGGGGCTGCAAGAGCAAAGATTCACCCACGGCTAACCAGGGTTGCCGGGGGCTGCAGCTTCAGATAAGTTCTCTATCCCTGATCATGCATTCCATTATGGGCTGAGGTATGTGAAACCTCGTTTTTTCCTTAAAACTACCATGCTCCCCTAACTCTAGGCCCTGGGGCTCGCTCTTGGGGCCAAGTTGGGTCGTAGTCGTGGTAGCCAAGGGGTAAAACGAGGAGCCTAAATCCACTTCATCCTGCCTCCGCCAAAGGTGTGAGAAAGGTCGAGCGAAGTGGGGAGACGGGAAGGCCTGTTGCCGGGCGAGAAAATGTTTATCGTAAAGATATCAAGGATTTATTCCTTGTCGTAGGTTTCACCCACAAACAAATGACCCGGCAAACATCCCTTTTTCATTAAAAAATTCCATTCAGGTACAGTCCGTAGGGAATGAAAACCATGAACAAGGGGATTACAAGTTTTAAATTTAACAGATGCCCGAAGGCTTACAAACTAAAAAGAGATAAGATGCGCGTAATGCCTTTCTTGTCCCTCTCCATAGGAGGCAGGTCAAGGAGGCGAGGAGGGCAAAAGGAGCGCCTAGGCGAGCTACGGGTGGCAGAAGACACCAAGAAAACATCTTGGTGGCCGCCCAAAGGCTGGATGGTGATGGCGGCACCGGAAGCAGAGCTCGAAGACGAGGCGGCAGGTGGTCAGTACGCGCCGAAGGCGTCGGTGCCCACGTACTCCGACATGACAACCTTGCCGCCCGCCCTCTTCCTCTTCCGTAGCCTTCCTACGCCAGCCGCCAAGGGGACGGCCCCGAGAAGTTCAAGGAGCCGGCGACGCGGATGATGGGGTCGCCGGTGCCACCAGGAGCGGCGCCCGACACCTAGTCGGACCCGTCATCCTGCCACCTACCGCCCTCGCCGTCGCTGCCGCTGTCCTCCTCGTCACCCTCACTCGAGGAGGAATCTTCGTCATCGGAAGAGCTCTCCATGCAGCACCTTGCACGAATCCCAAAGTGCCCGAAGACCTTGACGGAAAGAAGGCCACCCTCCATCAACTTAAAATGGAGAGTGAGCCCATCCGTCAAGCTGTGGATACGAGCAAACGTCTTACATCCCTGACGAAGATACATCACATGAGGAGCGGGGAAGTCGACGCGGACCTGCGTGCCACTGATCCCACAGCCCCTCACGTGCAGCCGCAATGACTCCGGCGGATCCAGCTCCAACTCCCGTGCAAATGGAGTCGGGAGACGAAGGCGACGGCCGCCGCAACCTGACGAAGAACTCGCAAGGGTCATCCCCAACATGGCCCTCCACTGAAGGAGGAGCTACTGACGGGGGCGAGGCCGGCGGGCCGCCCCAACCTCCTCTTCCCCGAGCGCCCCGGCCTCGCCCACAGCCTTGCCCCCTCCCCCTTCCCCTCGCGGCCGGCTCTGCCATCGCAGGTGCGGGAGAAGGAGGGACGCGTGTTCGAGCGGCGACCCTCGCCGCCAACGGTGAAGGGCCGGGATTTCCTCTCTCAAGGATGAACTGAAGAGGGGAGCAGAAGCTGAAGGAGGAAGAAGATGGAAGAGTGCGAGACGCCGTCCATCCCCCCCGCTCTTTATAAAGGAACGGGGTTGGGGCTCGACCGCCCCGCTCGGCCAATCAAGACACGGAAGGCGCAGGGAGCCAGGAATGACCCGCCGCCCCAACTAGCGACGGCCCGGTTTCCTGCCTCCACCGTGTGCCACCCCAAGCGCATGGGAGGCACATGGCAGACGTGCAGAACCGAGTGGACGGGTGAGGCGACCTCTCCCCACCCCGTGATCATGGGGAGGGGATGCCTTGAGGACCGCGCCTCGGCCCCATTCATTAAATGAGCCGCGCCTCCACGCCCCCCCCCCCCATTTATGGGGAAGGCACGAAGCCGCCTCTTTACTGCGACGTGATGTATGCCTGCGGAAACCGCCCCGCGCATGCCGCCCACGTCACGCACGCCCCTCCATGCCGCGCCGCGCACGCGGATCATGGGAGGCGCAGCGCGCGGAAAGTCTTACCACGGTATAAACCATCCCGCCTGCCCGCGCACCTTTCTCGGCCTAGCCCAACAACGCATCGCGCTTATATGCGGCCCAGGCCCGGGGGCTTCTGTCGGTGTACAAAAAGAGAGGTACATTTTTTGTACCCCTATGACTGTGCATGGGCAGTCTGAGCCACGGGCACCGCCACACCAAGCACGGCAAGGGAGGTGAGCTAGGGTAAGACCGAAGCTCGATGGAGACTGAATCCCGAAGCCAAGACCATAAAGGGCAAAGGGACGAAGCGGGTTCCCCCGGCAAGATCCTTGCCAGGAGCCAGTTTTAGCAGCCCCAGCACGATCCTTGCCCGGGCTGGCTTTAGCAGCCCCGGCAAGACCCTTGCCACGGCAACTGGCCCCACGCCTACGGAGCGGATCACCCTTGAGTCCACTGCCCCCATGGGGCAAGGATTCGGGAGACATCCCCGTAGTGGCATACTGATCTTTGTGAAGACATTCAAGACCAGATACACACTAAGAAGACGATGACCCTTGGCGGGATCCCAGCCAAGGAAAACCACAAGACCTCCGGCAAGCACCTTGCCGGGGATGACAGCAAGCGCCACAGCAAGACCCTTGCCGGGGCCCCGGCAAGGCCCTTGTCGAGGACATCTGCAGGGCCACCAGCAGGCCCACGCCAACTAAACCTCCACCGCCATATGCTGCTGCCGACCCAACCAGCTGGGCAGGCACCTGCGTGGCGACATGCAAAACTTTGTGAAGACTCACCATTGCGCCACCTCAGCTGCCTGCCTGCCTACATGGCATCTCAGGCATCGCTGGCCAGGGCGTGTGTCGACACAACAAGGAGCGGCGACAGACAAGATGGATGTCTCCCCCGTCCCCGATAAAGCAAGGACACCTAAGCAAGACGCATTAAACGCACCTTGTCATGTAATGCGAGGGATAACCTTGCATCATTGTACCCTTTCCACCTCCTGTGTGCCACTGTGGCAACCCCCTTTCCCTATAAAAGGAGGCCCGAGGCGACCAGGAGGGAGATTCGGCTTTTTGGAGCTCCTCACGCCCCATAGCTAGCTGAAGAACACAGATATACAATCCACCAAAGCATGAGTAGGGTTTTACGCATCCTTGCGGCCCGAACCTGGGTAAAGAAGTGTGTGCTAACTGTTGGATCCGCTCTTCTCTCAACCTCGCACCCCGCAACCGTAGTAGGGATTCTTGTGATCCCATGGGTGTCGATACAATACCCCGACACATGGCCCCTTGTCTCTATTAGTTCATTACTAGGGGTAACATGGTATTTTAGCATGTCATTTAATAACCTCTAGTCCATGTTTAGTCCTTGGAACGAAGCAAGTACTGACTAGGGAGTTTTTAACCAAACAAGGCCTTAGATTAACAACAGCTAAAGAGTTGCACGGGACAGTGGACGCACCAACACCATGTGCATCTACCGATGTATTGGGGTGATGCATAGTCTGTTGCAACAAAGAACAAACAACCAAGGAGCATATTTGTGTTGGTCCCAGTTTTGTTATCTTTAGACACCTTTCCCTTTGTGAGCGCAGCAAATCTAGTCCTGCTCAAACTCTACAGCCTTGTCCCCAAAACAAAAGATCAGTTCGTTACAGATGTGCGTACTGCGTTTGTCATTGTTTTCCCTTTTCGACCAACGTTGGTGTTGGATAGCCAGTCTGTACTACTACTTTCCCCACTTCATTTCCTCTGTGAACCACGTCCTAGATTTATGCTATACAACTTTCCCCACTACTTTCCCCCATTCATGTCCTCTTTGAACCACGTCTTAGATTCATGCGAGACAACTTTCCCCACAACTTTCCCCTTCCTTTCCTTTTTGAACCACGTCCTAGATTCATGCTATACAACTTTTCCCACTACTTTCCCCCATTCCTTTCCTCTTTGAACCACGTCCTAGATTCATGGTATACAACTTTCCCCACTACTTTCCTGTTTGATTCAACACCTAGATTCGAGTGCAGAAGCGGAAAAAGCCCACATGCAGCTAGAGCAATGCATGTGGAATAAGTAAATTATACCTTAAGGGCAGATGCGTTTCGAATGTCCTAGCTAAACAGTTTCCGAGGATGACTGGTTATGTGTTGACGGATGGATACAGCTGGATGTAGGTTTAGAGTTGAGTGCGTGGTGCTTCCCATGTATCCCCAACACCAGATTGCATAAGCGGAAACCTTCGGGAATTAATAGGTGGGTTCTTCAAGTATCTCGTAGGCATTCTTCCAACGAGTGCATGGTTTGAGGTTTGGGGTTCAACATCGAGTGAAGAGGTTTCATGGGCGTTGTTCCAATTGGGAGTTGCATCTTAAAGGGTCCTTGGCTATGCTGATCCGGGGATTGCAACACCCTTTGTAACACGTTCCATGGGGCATTTAGCACGAACATGTGGGACGAAGCTTCTATCATGTATTTGTTCCATCTGCACCTTGTTGTTTTTATTTTATCTATTGTTCTCCCAAGTGGCTTCTCGAGAAGATTGTTGTACCATTAAACTTCGGAATTCATTCGTTCATTTTGTTTGAATGGTTATTGTGAAGACTTTTGTTGCAAATATCTAGTCATTGATTCAACTTATCTATTTTGCATCAATGGCTAACGGTTGTCATCACATTCAGGATGGCTCCTAAGAAGGTTCCCAACCCAACCCAAGAGGGCGAAGAAGAGCGTCCTCCTAAACGTCCTCCTTCCCCTCCTGCTCCGTCTAAGGCATGGGGAGCAATTATGCAAGCGACCAACCAGAACACTCAGATGCTCATGCAAATGATGCAGAACTTTCAAGCCAACCAAGAAAATCAAGGCAATCATGGAAACCAAGGCCAAGGCAATATGTTCAACCAAACTCACTTTGCGACACTAAACCAATTCCTAGCAAACCAACCGAAGTCTTTCAGTTACTGTGTGGACCCGCTAGATGTTGAAGACTGGATCACAGACATCAAAAAGCACTTTGAATGAAGCAACGTGAGGCCCGAGGATTATGTCAAGTTTGCCGCTTTCCAACTCAAAGATCAAGCTGCTGATTGGTGGCAATAGTACAAAGATTCCAGAGGTGATCGTGAGATCTTGTGGACTGACATCTGCAAAGATTTTCTCTCTCACCACATTCCAACCAGTGTCATTGAAGGCATGTGTGAGCAATTCCGCAACCTGAAGCAAGGCACCATGTCTTTCTATCAATACAATGTCATGTTCCAGAATCTTGCCCGTTATGCGAAGCAAGACATCCCCGATGCCAAGAGCAAGATATATCAGTTCCGAGGTGGTCTGAAAGATGAAATCCAACTAGCTCTCACCTTGTTTGAGCCGGATGAATTTGACCAATTCTACAATATGGCTCTCAAGCAAGAGGCAGCTCAGCTCAAGAGTGAAGCTTCCAAAAGGAGGATTAGAGATGTTGTTCACTCCTCTTCCTCTCAAGTGGTTGCCAAGCAGTAGAAGTTCTGGCGACCACCTTTTCCAGTGCTCCATCCTCCAAACAACAACAAGCACTCAGGTGGTCATGGTTTCTCCCACCCACCCAACCCAAGCAATCAGTCCAAGCCTCAGGTTAAGCTTCAAGATCAAGTGGTCCTTATCATCGGCCTCTTTCAGAAGTTACTTGCAACAAGTGTTCTTAGAAGGGTCAATATGCCAACAATTGTCCCAACCCAAGGCGCCTTCCGCCTCCTCCACCTGTCAGCACTACTATTGTCAAGCACAATCCCAAGGCAGCAAGAGTAAATCTGATGAATGCAGCTCAAGCAGAAAATTCTTCAGATGTGATAATTGGTAATCTTCCAGTTAACCTTAAACCTGCTAAAGATTTGTTTGATTCTGGTGCATCACATTCCTTCATGTCATGTCCATTTGCATCTAAGCACAATATGGACATAGTGGCCTTACCTCAAAAGTTGCAAGTTATTTCTCCGGGTAAACACATGACTTCTAGTACGGTGGCTCCGGATATATCTATTTACATGGGTGATTACAGTTTTCTGGTTCCTCCGGTTATTCTCGGCAACTCCGACATTGATCTTATTCTTGGGATGAATTAGCTCTCCAAGCATGATGCAAACATTGATTGTGCAAATAAGGAAGTCAAGCTAACTCATCCTGACGAAGACATGATTATCTTCGCAGCTCGAGATAACATAATCAGGCTTTTCTCTCTCAATGACAAGGGCGAGATTAATGCCATTTCTCAGATTCCGGTGGTTCGTTAATATGAGGATGTACTCCCTCAAGAGCTTCCAGGCATGCCTCCCCATCGTCAAGTTGAATTCATCATTGAATTCGAGCCCGGTACCGAGCCAGCATGTCGGTGTCCGTACAAGCTTTCTCATGATGTGTTGAAGGAGCTGAAGAAACAACTCAATGAGCAAGAACATATGGGTCTAATCAGGCCTAGTACTTCTCCTTGGGGCTGTGGTGTTCTATTTTTCAAGAAGAAGGATGGCACGGAACGCCTTTGCGTTGATTACCGGCCATTGAACAAGAAGACAATAAAGAATAAGTACCCGCTCCCAAATATCAATGAATTGTTCGAGCAGCTCAAAGGAGCAAAGGTGTTCTCAAAGCTCGATCTCCGGATGGGTTACCATCAGATCTATATCCGTGAAGAGGATATTCCTAAGACCGCATTCAGAACGAGTTTTGGCTCTTATGAGTACACGGTCATGTCTTTCGTCCTTGCTAATGCTCCACCCACTTTCTCTCAGATGATGCACTTTATATTCAACCCCTACACCAATGAATTTTTTCTCGTCTATCTGGATGATATCTTGGTATTCTCCAAGAATGAAGAAGACCATGCCAAGCACCTCCGTTTGGTCCTTGACAGGCTCCGTGAACACAAGTTCTATGTGAAGTTCTCCAAATGTGAATTCTGGCTGGATAAAGTCCTTTATCTTGGCCATATTACTTCTGCCGATGGCATTTATGTTAACCCCGAGAAGGTTGAAGCTATTGTCAACTGGGAACCTTTGTAGAATGTCAAGCAACTCTGAAGATTCCTTGGTCTCGCTAGCTATTGCAGAAGGTTCGTTGAGAACTTCTCTAAGATTGCAAAGCCTCTTTCCAACTTGCTCCAGAAGAATGTCAAGTACTCATGGACTCCTGATTATGATGTGGCATTCAAAACACTCAAAGAGAAGCTCATTTCTGCTCCGGTTCTTACTCCTCCGGATGAGTCCAAGCCTTATGAAGTTTTTTGTGATGCTTCATTGCAAGGTCTTGGTGGTGTTCTCATGCAAGACAAGAAGATCATGGCATACACTTCACGTCAACTGAAACCAAATGAGAAGAATTACCCCACACATGATCTTGAGCTAGCAGCAGTTGTACATGCCTTGATCACGTGGAGACACCTTCTATTGGGCAGAAAAGTGGACATCTTCACCGCTCACAAGAGCTTGAAGTACATCTTCACACAGCCAAACCTTAACCTTAGCCAGACTCGTTAGGTTGAGATGATTCAAGAATACGATCCAAGCATTGAGTACACTCATGGCAAGGCCAATGTCATTGCAGATGCCTTGAGCAAAAAGGTGTATTGCAACAGTCTCGTTCTCAAACCATTCCAGCCTGAACTTTGTGAACCATTCAGGAAGCTCAACCTCCAAGTTGTTCCGCAAGGCTTTCTTGCAAAACTTCAAGTTGCTCCTACCTTGGAAGATCAAATCCGGGAGGTCCAACTCAGTGATGCTATGGTGGAGAAAGTGAAACATGGTATTGCTAAGGGTACTCCCAAGTACAAGTTCTATCGCTTTGATGAGAAAGACACCTTGGTCTTTGAGGACAGGATTGTGGTTCCCAAGGGTGATCTCAGGAAGCTCATAATAAACGAAGCACATGAGTCCCTCCTCTCGATACATCCAGGAAGTTCCAAGATGTACCAAGACCTCAAGCAATCATATTGGTGGACTCGCATGAAAAGGGAGATCGCCTAATTCGTGAATGAATGTGATGTCTACATAAGAGTGAAGGAAGAGCATCAACGTCCAGTAGGAATCCTTCAACCTCTGCCTATTCCCGAGTGGAAATTCGATCACATTGAGATGGATTTTATCACTGAGTTTCCCAAGTCCAAGAAGGGCAATGATGCTATCTTTGTGGTGATTGACAAGCTAACTAAAGTAGCTCATTTTCTTCCCGTCAAAGAATGCATCAACGCAGCTCAGCTGGCAGAGCTGTACACCTCCAGAATTGTTTCCTTGCATGGCATTCCTCAAGTGATCTCCTCAGACCATGGAAGCTTGTTCACTTCCATGTTCTGGGATTCTTTTCAGTCAGACAAAGATTCACTTCAGCACTGCGTTTCACCCTCAGACTAGTGGTCAAGTCGAAAGAGTGAACCAGATCCTGGATGATATGCTAAGAGCTTGTGTCATCTCCTTCGGTATAAATGGGACGAGTGCCTTCCGTTTGCCGAATTCTCCTACAACAACAGCTTCCAAGCAAGTGCCGGCAAATCTCCTTTTGAAATCCTCTATGGCAGAAAGTGTCGTACACCTCTCAACTGGTCCGAGACTAGTGAAAGTCAACTTCTTGGAAATGATTTGATCTCAGAAGCTGAAGAAATGTGCAAAGTCATACGTCAGAATCTCAAAGCCGCTCAATCGCGTGAAAAGAACTACTATGACGGAAAGCATAGTGACTTGGCTTTCGACATTGGAGACCATGTCTATCTCCGTTTTTCTCCCATGAAGGGCACTCAGAGATTCGGTATCAAGGGCAAGCTGGCTCCAAGATATGTGGGCCCTTTCAAGATTCTTGGCAAGAGAGGCAATCTAGCCTACCAACTCGAGCTTCCCTCCAACTTTGTAAATGTGCATGATGTCTTTCACGTGTCTCTACTCCGCAAGTGCTTCAAGACGCCTGAACGCACGATTCCGTTTGAAGAGATTGATCTTCAACAAGCCTTGTCTTATCGTGAGCACCCCATTGCTATTCTTGAAGAAACTGAGTGCAAGACCCGCAACAAGTCCATCAAATTCTTGAAAGTGAAGTGGTCACACCATACCGACCGAGAAGATAGATGGGAATGAGAAGATCACCTTCGTTCCGAGTATCCCTCCTTCTTTCAGTCCTAGATCTCGGGACGAGATCTTTTTGTAGTGGAGGAGAGTTTGTAACACCCCATATGTGATACTTTCCAATTATGGCAATAAAGCAATTCTTATCACTACTAGAATCTGGGAATTTGCCATCAGCCAGCTCTTTGCCATCTGCCAGCTGATGGCAAAGAACTTTTTTGCCATCTTCTTATAAAAAACAGATGGCAAAGAACATGGTTGCCATCAGCCAATTCTTTGCCATCTGCCAGCAGATGGCAAACAATCTTTGCCATCTGGCAGCAGATGGCAAAGAGGTAGCCAACTCCTGTTGCCGTTAAGTGGGTAACGGCGTACCAGCCCCACCTCTTTGCCATCTGCCAACAGATGGCAAAGAATCTTTGCCATCTGCTGGCAGATGGCAAAGATATGGGTTATTTTTTAGGTAAAAAAACTATGGGGTTAATTATCCCCTCCCTCTCTCCCCACCCATCCACATATGTAAAAAAAAGGGAAACCACAGCCACGACTCGTCCGCCCTCAGCATCCGTCGCCGCCGGCGCGCCACCTCCACACGCCACCCGCCGCCATGGCCGCCTCCGCCACGGCCCTCGCCGGCGCGGCCCTCCCACCCCCCATCTCCGCGCAACCTCAACGCGCTCGGTTCTCCGTGGCGCTCCCCCGGACGGCCCCTCCTCCCCCGGCCCTGCGGCTCCGGTCCGTCCGGCGCCTGGCGGCGGCGGCCGAGGGAGGGACCCCGGCGGGCATGAAGGAGACGCTGGACAAGGTGGTGTCGGCGCACAAGGTCGTGCTGTTCATGAAGGGGACCAAGGACTTCCCGCAGTGCGGCTTCTCCCACACCATGGTGCAGATCCTGCGCTCCCTGGACGTCCCCTTCGAGACTCTCGACGTGCTCGCCAACGACGCCCTCCGCCAGGGCCTCAAGGACTACTCCAGCTAGCCCACATTCCCCCAGCTCTACATCGACGGCGATCTCTTCGGCGGCTGCGACATCACCCTCGGTATGTATGCGCTCTCTGCCTTCTCCTTCCACCACGATTATTGCTCAAAATTTTGGGAATTGTTGCTCTACTGCTACACGCTGGAAATTACGGTGTGACGAGCCTGTTATCACTAAGTATCGGGGCATAGTGATTCGTTCGTTAACCTGACAATTGTGGTAGATCTGGCATGTGTAAACTCCATGTCTGTTTGGCTGTTTCAGTCATATAATTTGATCATGTCGACGGCCAGAAGCATCACTGCTGGCTGTTGCATACTGTAGCTTGAAGGGTCTGGGGCCGAGTCAGTTTGTCTTAGCTAGCTGCACCGGGTAAATTGGTTCAGTTCTTCAGATTCAAGAGATGAACTGTCAGGCACTCCGTTTGCCCTTGAAGCATATTTGTTTTTTTCTTTTTGGGAAGAAAAACTGCAGAGTGTTGCTTGAGAAACTGCAATAGACATTTTGTAAGGCGGGGATGGGAAAAAAACTGGGAACATGATAGAACAGGGTCGATATGGAGTAGAACCTAAAAGTATATCAGTTCACCAAGATGAATTGGTTCACGGAGTTGAAAGGCCAACAGAACGACTGAGAACTGTAAGTGAACTGGAAAGTACAAGTCTCGAAACATGTTATGGAGATTTGATGGAGGAACTGTCATGGTGACTTGGTGAGTGTATTGAGCAGTGAGGAAAATGTGTCATTTGCATGTCAAAATGCGTGCTGGCCATGGATTTCGGCTGTGGTGATGGAGTGTCCTAATATTTATGGAGGAGTGATGGCCATCAGTGCATGTAGTAGAAGCTTTTAGAAATCTTGATGTTTATGGAGGGAAATTATCACTCAAACTTGCTCATATTGTGTCAATATAATCGAATAGTTGAAATGCCATATTCATGTGCTATATGCTACTCCCTCTGATCCAAAATAAGTGTCGCGGTTTTGAACTGATGAGGTTACTTCAAAACTGCGAGTCTGCGACACTCATTGTGGATCGGAGGGAGTATATTATATGGCCATACGAAAATTCCATGAGACACCTAAGCCTTGTGCATGTTTTGACTATGCATGGTTTACATACTTGAGTTTCACAAAATTAACACGACTGCTATCTTATAGGCGACCAAGGGGTATTTTGTGAGGCCTACAAGGTGGATAAAGTGACCACATTGGTAGTTTACTTATACATGATTTACTGTCAAAGATGGAAACGCCTTGTATACATGATTTACTATCACATTTTGTTCATCGTTTACTCTCCTTCTACACTAGGTTACCAGTGAATGCACATGTGATGCATTTTTATTTCCCTCCATATAGGATACAATGTAAGCATTAAATATTTTGTCCATGATATTTTTGTATCAGTTGCCACTGCCATGCTTCCTATCCAATTTCCTCCCGCCTCTTTACCTGCTGAGCTGATATCGAAGTCTCCGACTCGATTTCGCTCGCAGGGAAGAATTTCGTGGCTGGTTGCACTATCCTGACCGATGAGTTCCACAGCGGCATGCTGCTGGTGTCCATCACCAGCGACATGACAAGAACTGCCTTGAGCACCAGGATGTATGGCGTTGTGGCGCATCTTGTTCTTGCTCAGTGCGAGTAGTTGGTTAACAAGTAGTTTTTTGTGTGTGTGTGTTGTGAGGTGGGTCATAGCCTTCGTGCCACGGCCATCTATGCATCTTGTGCTAGCCGTTGTTGGTCATGACGTCCTTCTGGACATGCCTGTGTGACTTTGGGTTTGGCTCTGATACGATTTGTTTAGGCCATGAACTACTTTAGGAATCGAGTATCTCGTTAATGCTTCGGCCAACCTGCTCTATTTTAATCCAATCCTTCTTATGTTTGTTTGTGCAGATGTTTTAATCCATGCGAGCAAGGTCTTTGATGCAAATGTCAGCATGTTGCAGTCGAAAATAAATGTAGATAATCTTTATGCTCCACTTTCTACTCAATATATCTGATGAAACTTTTATGCATTCACTGATTACACATTAATTAGTTCATATAGCAGTTCGTAATTTACTATTTTGGAGATGGAATTAAAAAAGTTTACCCTATTTACCTTATGGACTCTCAGTTATCTTGCTTGCACAATAATAATAATATCTGATGTCTCTTCTTGATAGGTATGATATATTGCTCTTCCTAATCTTTATCATTATGTAGATTGAATGATTTCTGCGACGGTTCATTATTTGTGCAATAGTTGTGTTTGTTGAGAAAAGCTTTGTTGTATATTTCTATTATTTCTACATGTTTTGTGTGTAGGATCTTTTCTAATTTCTCTAGACAAATTGTTTGATGAGAAACAAAGTATGCCAGCGATCTGGCTTGAGTACATACTATGGTCACCTGACGTTGTTTTCCCTATGTCAGATGCATACATCCAAGAAGCATACCATTTTACAAGTTCTTGGCTTCTTGCCCAAATATAATGACACGGTTCGAGTTGTGTTCTGCTCAGTCATATTCTTCTTACACTCATGTACTAAGGATCTCTCTTTTGTATCATCGACCTTATATTCCTTCACAGTAATATATATATATAATATAAGTGAAGCTCAAACTACCAGGAACAAAGATTGAAGCATGCAAGCAGACTTGCCAACATGGTGTTTTTTTAATGTACAGTGTCAGGGTAGAAAATCTTTCCAAGTGATTAAAGGGGGCGTTTTGGTCTTTACTTGCTGGAGCGCTTTTTGGGGTGATTAAAGGGGGCGTTTTGGTCGTCTTCACTGCCACAGCTAGGGCAACATCTTGTTATTTTCTCTCCAAGTTGATTGGCAGACCTTTGGTTTGCTGGTTGTGGCCTAAAAGATTGAGATATTTCCAGTCAGAGGTAATCTTCGGCTTTTAATAACAAACTGCGTACTGTATCTGCACTAGATATCTTTTTCTTGAAAACTTTCCCCCCAACTCATGAGAGCTTTCATGTTCTTTATTTCATATAACTAATACTTTTGATTCTTTTGCAGATTGCAAAGTGAAAAGACAAGTTGTTGAACTACATGCTTTTTCAGAGAATAACACCAACTCTGCCCAATACTTTCATAAATATGGCATCACCTATTGTCGACATACCTTTCCATATTTTCTTTGGTGCAACACTAATTGGACTCATCCCAGCATCTTATATTACTGTAAAGGTAAATACCAACGCGCGCAGTGATCTGCGCGGACGCGCTCCCCTGCATGCGCCCTTGCTCTGCGCGGGCTTGGCTACGCCCCTTCCCCGACCTCCTGGCGCCCCCGCCCTGCCTCCCTGCAAAGCCGGCGGCAGTCGCTGCCCTCCCTCTCAGTCACCAGTGACCAGTCCCCAGCGGCAGCAAGCGGGCAAGTGAGCAAGAGCAACCCAATTTCTGATTTAGGATTAGCTATTTTTGCACTTTGGTATCCAGTACATCAACACATATAAGCTTTATTCTCATTTAGGGCTAGCAGATGGCAAAGTATGCCGTTATCCTTCTAACGGGGCTAACCCCGTTAAGAGGCTTTGCCATCTGCCAGCTGATGGCAAAGGCACAGGCTCTTTGCCATCAGCCAGCTGATGGCAAAGAGGCCTTTGCCCACTGGAATTCAGACAAACTGTCTGCCATCTGCTGGCTGATGGAAAAGCCTTTGCCATCCGCCGACCATGCCTTTGCCATCTGCCATGGCAGATGGCAAAGTGCCAGATTCTAGTAGTGCATTTTGATCCTTGTCCTTTTCCTTGGGGGTTCTTGTCATTTAAGCTTTATTTTGGTTTTGCATTGTCATTTTATTTTCTTATGCATCCATGCATTGCTTCATCATCATCATGGCATCATATTCATTTTAGCTTCTTTACTTGTCTTTGGTTGTGATGTGAGTCACCTTGATCATTGTGTTGTGATGGTGGTGCCTAGCCATGCCTTGCTTAAACCCTAAACCCCCCTCCTTCTTCTTCACCTCTTCTCTTTCCTCCTTTTCTTCCTTTCTTTAATTATTTTTGCAAGTGACCTAGCCTTTCCTTTAATGTTCAACTCCTCCCTTTTTCTTTGTTGCTTTGATATGAGTCACCATGCAAAGCCATGCCCCATTTTAAAGTGATTTGGTTAGGTTCAAAAATGAGAGAAGTTTGAACCATATTCAAACTCGTTTTATTTTTCTTCCTCCAAAAATGTCCAAACCTATTTTATAAAATAGGGTATAAATCCAGGAGCATGGGGACATTTTATTTATCTCCTAACTCTATTTCCTTGAGCCTGCACTTTTCCTTTTATTTTCTGTCTGAGGGAAATAGAAAAAGAAAAGAAATGGAAGCAGCACCAGCCGTAGCAGTGCAGCCCAGATAGCAGGCCCATCTATTCCCCTGGTCCAGCTCCAACCGGCCCGCGCTAGCAGCCCGCGCATCACTCGCACCTCTTTTCACCGGCGCGCTCACTTACCCCCGCTTTCTCTCGCACACATGGACTGCCTGGCCCTACTCGTCAGCGACTGCACCTACAAATCTACCAACCTTTTCTTCCACCTCCAGCGACGCCATGGGGACCGTGAGACCGACGCCATCATCGCACCGTCGCGCCTCTGACCCCCCTTTTAAGCTCTCAGCATGTCCAACCCTCTCCCTAGGGTTCCTCCTTCCTCCTCCCGCCGCCTGGTGAGCTAAGGGCCACCAGATCCGCCACACCATAGCTGTCCAGAACACATCTAGGAGCACGAGCTCGTCGTCGGCGTGCATCCCGTCGACCTCGGCCTCGCCAACCTTGCGGAACTGCTTCCTCGTCGTCGACTACGTCGCCTACGTCCTCTACGCGGAGCCGATCTCCTCGCCTGCGATGTCTTCTTCCTCTTCTTCCACTCCGGCGGCCGCAGCTGTTCGAGTGTCGTCGTCACCGACTCCGACCACCTCCGGGCCAGCCGAACACCTCGCCGTGTTCGTGGTAAGCGTCTCCACCTTCCCGTGTAGTTTTCCCCTTCCTTCGCGTCTTGTAGACCATAGTTCATCGTGCACCCGAGCTTGTCGCCCTCAGGACTCGTCGCCGGCGAGTATTCCGACCACCGCTGGCCTTCTTCTATCGCCCGTCTACTTCGCCTTGTCGAGTAGGAGCTGTTAGCGCAGTCGTCGCACCGTTTAGACCTCTGCTACGTCTCGTCGACGTTCGTCGCCGCCGTTCTGTTGTGAGCTCGCCGCCGGCATTGTAGTTGTTGCTAGGAGCTACCAGTGCGTGGCGTGGATACGGAGTTCCCCCAGGAACAGCCCGCACCCCTCCGCCGTCCGTTTGGGTCGCCGGAGCAGCCCCGACGAGCCCCTGTTTTCCTCCTACTACTGCATCTTCAGTTTACTCTTTAGGTGATGCCTCTGTATTCTGTCAAGAACACTTGCGTAGCCCAGTGGCTCGGCTCTTTATCAGTAATGGAGAGGTCCTAGGTTCAAAACCTATCGGGGGCAGTGGGATTATTCCCCCCAATTTTGCCTCCTGTGAGTCGGACAGGCAGAACCCACCTGTCATTCTCTCTGTACTGCTCCACCCTCTCGCTCACCCATGCATGCCACCTCAGCGCCCCTGACCCCACAGTTCAGTGGCTGCGGCTAGCTCAGCCTGGGTCAGTCTGGCCTTTTCCATTTGTTTTTCTTTTTCTTTTTTTCCTTTTCTTTTTCTTTTCTGCATTTACTTTGCATATTTAATATCTGTTTAAATATGCATCTGATGGAAATGAGTTATATATGAAAACTGCTTAGTTTTTCATGTAGAATATTTATATCCTTTTGTTGCCATGTTCAAAACATTTAAAATGTTGTTTGAATTATTTTATGTTTAAAATGTGCTGAAACCTGTAACAATCATAACTAAATATCTACAACTCCAAATTTAACAAACTTTATATGCATTTGGGGTGGAAAATGTGTAGAATAATGTGGTGGTCTTGTTTTGCATGTTTAACAACTTAAAAATATGAGTTTCTTAGTTCTGTCCAAAATGCATTTAAATGAATATGGGAGTTTCCGGAAATTGTTGTTTGTTCTTTCCGGCCCATTTAAAATTGCTAGCATGTTGCTGTAGTCCTAGTTGCACCCTTGCCATGTAAATCAACTCTTTTAAACTTGTTGGGTGCTTGTTTAAATAATCTACATAACCTTGTGAACATGTTACTTTTGTTCTTTTGCTTGTGTTCATACATGTGTTGTGATCTTGTTTTGCTATGAAGTTTGTGCACTCTTGTGTCCCTAGGAGATGCATCATATCTATTCATGTCCATATGCATCATTCCCATGCATCATGTGTTTGAGCATTGCATGATGATTGATTGTGTTCCGGTGTTGCATTGTTGTGTTGGTTAGAGCCCGGTGACGATTCAGAGTTCGAGGTTCCTATCGAGGCTGAGTTTGAGGAGCAAGGTTACGATCCCTCCGTGGAATCAACAGGCAAGATGATCATTCCCAGATATCACTACTATCTTTGCCTATGCTAGATGTCTCGCTCTTTAGATATTGCTTCGATGCCTATTCCAGGTTGTCAGCCCTCCTCTTGTTGCCATGAAACCCTCTATCCACCTTCCTAGCGAACCGTTGTTTGGCTAAGTACGCATCGCTCAGCCCCTCTTATAGCGTTGTTAGTTGCAGATGAAGATTTGAAGATTCTTGCCCCGTGATGAAGTTATTGTTGGGATATCACAATATATAATCTATTAAACTAATTCACCTATATATTGGTAATGGGTGGAAGGCTAAGCCTCTTGCTTAGTGTTTTGTTCCACTCATGCCACCCTAGGAACCGATAAACCGGTGTTATGTTCCTTGTTTTTGCGTTCCCAACACAGTTGGGGTTTATGGGCCCCCTTTGAAAATTAGCTGTGCGCTAAAGCTTTTCAAGCAAGGCCCAACATTGGTTTTACATTTGCCTAATAACTAAAACTTGCATAGGGCGTTGCAAACACGAGTTCTTAATTAACAACACGTGCACTGCTCCTCATGAGTGTTGGTCCAAACTGGGCAGACTGCGGGGCCACCACGGGGAAACCCGAGGTCTGGTATACACCTCTAGGATGTCCCATCCAGTTGTGGCCTGAGACGAGATACGCGCGGCTACTATCAGGGTGTCGGCACGCCGGGAGGTCTTGCTGGATTAGGTTTACCTTTGTCAAAATATCTTGAGCACGGGATTCCGAGAATACTCGGGTCTTCCCACTTCGGAGATGCGACTCCGCAGATCGTGAGCTTGTGATGGGCTAAATTGGAACACCCCTACAGGGTTTGATCTTTCGAAAGCCGTGTCTGCGGCTATGTGGCAGATGGGAATTTCTTAATGTCCGGTTGTAGATAACTTGACACCTTATTCATGAATACACTACCAGCGTGAGTAACCGTGATGGTCTCTTTCCGAAGGGCTTCGGGAAGTGAACACGGTGGGGTTATGTTTGATAGTGAGTAGCTAGGATCACTTCTTGATCAACTTGGCGATCGTTAGCACTTGTTCTCTTCTCGCTCTATACATGTAAGCTAGTGCTTAGTGCTTGCTGCAACCCTTGTTTATAGCATTTCCTCACCTAAGGCTTTGGTAGTTTTGATACCCGGGAACGGGATTATTGAGTCCTTTGTGGCTCACAGATTCAACACACACCAGATGCAGGTACCATTGAGAACTATACCGGAGATGGTTCAGAGCTGTACTGTGAGTTCGATGAAGAGCGTGGACGTTACTATGTGTCTTATCATGACGATCAGTAGTGGTTCTTACTAGGAGGATCTGCGCTTGTGTTATTTATGGTATCTTTTCGTTTGGATTTCGTTCGTAGTCGGACTCTGATGTTATCTGGATGATGTATGTTATTGTATTTCATTGTGTGACGTGGCGAGTGTAAGCCAACTATCATTTTACACTTTCATCCCTGAATTTTACATGGATTATGCAAAGATACCATACTTGAGATCATTCTAGTATGCGTTTATGTCCTTAAGTCGTGCCTAGACACGTGGGGGACATAGCCGCATACTGGGCATTACACGGTGTCTATCATAGGGGTGTGGGGCGCAGGAGCGGCTTGCGCCCGATCTGGAGGTCGGTGGGTCTTGAATGGATTGTCGGGGGGCGGTGCCAAGCACGACGGTGCGGTGAGGTCGAGGGAAGGGCACAGGCATGGGACTGGGCCGGTGGCCGCTGTCATTTCAAGGAAGATCGTCAACACTGACTGGCTGGAGGTAGATGAAGGCGATCTGCCCGTTCTTTGTACGTCGGACGGTGCAGAAAAAATGGGCTGACCTATTTTTTTCAGTCAAATGTTATTTTCATAGAGTCATGTAGTAATTTAGAGTGCCATGCATGTTGTAGAGCTATCATATGTCTCCCGTCATTTAATTCTCACTGACCTGCTATCTTCTACCTTTACATTGTACTAATTGTGCACACACTTCACCCATAATCACACTATTGTTTTTTATGCATGGGTTTTCAGACTCTGACGCAGTGTTGATGAATGCTGAAAAGAAAAGACAGAAGTCGCTCAAGTGTAATTCGAAGATAAGCCCTAAGCGTTTCAGTGCTCTAAAGGATGAAGTGTCAGCAGTTGAAGACAGTAAACGTAGCTCTACAGTTGATGATCTCAATTGCCACACACAACCATCCCACATGCTTGCTTTAACTTCGCGCTATCAAATGTGGTCGCATATTGCATATGGTGTCTAGCTTGTATTGCTTCCAATTTGGTTAAATTGCATCTGCTTACTTTACACATTATACCTTTGATAATGACATGCCTTCCTGTTTTTGGTACATACTACATATGTCTATTAACCATGTTTGTACATCAAACTAATGCTCTTTTGTATCCCTCGTCAATCACTTATGATGAGACATTCACCCGCGTGGGTTACTGTGAGACGCCATACTCGTTTAAGGAAGGCGATGATGGTGGTCCTCTGCAGCAACGTAAACGTAGAATCTGTATCGATTCTCCTTGTACTGATAGTGCATTACGAGGTCCAAGACTTCGCTCCCCTCCTCCACCATCCAAGGTGCTTTCTCTAACTTGGCAGTGTGATATCTGGTTGCATGTTGCATATGGTGTCTAGCTTGTATTGCTCCTAATTAGTGTAAACTACATCTGCTTAGCTTACACATGATACGTGTGAATATGACACGCTTTCCTGTTTTTGGTACATACTATATCTGTCTATCACACCATGCTCTTACATGAAACTACTCTTCTTGTGTATCCTGCATCAGTCACTTATGATGGAACACCTTTAAGTTGGCAGTGTGATATTGGTTTGCGTCTTGAATATGATTTCTAGCATGTATTGCTTCTAGTTTGATGAACGCCACCTATGACGAGAAAGTTTTAACTTGGCAGAGTGATATTGATTTCACCTTTCATATGGTGTCTAGTTTGTAGTGCTTCTAATTTGTTGAAGTGCCTTCTTCTTAGTTACCACATCATAGGTGTGAATATGTCAAGCCATTCATTTTTTCGTACATATTCCGTCCTCGTATCATGACTTTGCCTTTCATCAGAGTAGTGTTCGTCAGTATCATGCATGAATGAGTTCGAAGAGCAAATTATATTCCTTTTTCTTGACGGTTTGACCTCACAATGCAAAATCAATAAAGCTGAAGGAAATTGGCAAGGCATTGGATGATGGTGGTCCTTCCGAGCAACTAAAACGGAGGTTCTCTACAGATTCTACTCTGCCATCCTCCCAACGAGATTCGCAAGACAACGCAAGGTTAGACAGTCAACGTAGCTGTGTTGATGATGAGCACATCTCCCCTACTCCACCATCACAGGTGCTTGCTTTAACTTGAAAATATTATATGTGGTTATGTTTTATGTATGACGTCTAGTTTGTATTGCTTATGATTATGTTGAATTGTATCGCGTAGCTTACAACTTATACCTGCAACGATCACTTACCCATAAGACACATTTAACTTGGCATTGTGATGTAGGTTGCATCTTGCAGTGTCTTCTAGCTTGTACTGCTTCTAATTTCATGAAATGGCACTTACGACGAGACACTTTTTACTTGATAGAGTGATATTGGTTGCATGTTCATATGGTGCCTAGCTTTCATTTCTTCTAGTTTTGTTGAAATGCCTTCCGCTTACTGTTTTTTCATACATATTCCATCCTCCTATCGTACGTGTGAATATGAAACGCTATCTTTTTTTGTATATATTCCATCCTCATATCCTGCGCTTGACTTACATCAAAGTAGTGTTCGTCTATATCATGCATGAACAACTTACGCAGAGCTAATTTTATTCATCTTCTTGTGGTTTTGACTTCATAAGGCAATATCAGAAAATAGGAAGGAAAACAGTATGTTAGGGGATGTTGGTGGTCCTCCGCACCGACGCAAACAGAGACTCTCTAGATTTGCCACTACTACTGCTAATGAAGTTGAAGTCCCAAGTGTACATGATAAGTTCATCTCCTGTACTCCACCATCGCAGGTGCTTGCTCTCAGTTGACAACGTGATAATTGGTTTCATGTTGCATATGTTGTCTAGCCTGTATTTCTTCTATTTTGATTAAATTGCACCTACTGAGTTCATACGTTATACATGTGCATATGACATGGCATTCTGTGTCTAGAATACACTTCATCTATCTATCATACCATGTTCTTACATCAAAGTACTACTGTTGTGTATCCCGCATCAGTCACTCGTGATTGGACACTTTTAAGGCAGTTTGATAGTGGTTGCATCTTGCATTTATTTCTATGTTGTACTGCTTCTAATTTTTCGAATTGCCACTTATGACAAGACACTTTTAACTTGACAAAGTAATATTGGTTGCATCTTTCATATGGTGTCTATCTTGCATTACATCTATTTTCTTGAAAATCCTTCTGCTTAGTTTACACATCGTAGTTGTGAATATGTATGCTGTCCTGTTTTTTCTTACATATTCCATCCTCATACGATTGTATCACATCAAAGTATTGCTTGTCTGTATCATGCATCACTGAGTTCTGAAGAGAGATATTAGTCTTTTGTGTTGTGGGTACGGCTTGACATGGCAAAGTCAAAAAAGAGCAAGGAAAATAATATAGTAGGGAGTGGTGTTAATCGTCGGGTGAAACGGAAAAGGATCTGCCGTCCAAATTCTGCTGGTACTTATAGTGAAGTGGAAGGTCCAAGTCCACCTGCTAAATCTACAAACATAGTATCACCTACTCCACCAGCTGTAGCATCCGCTTCAACTGTACCAGCATCTGAACGAGTTACTTGTTCATTTGCTCCGGAACTAACCAGTTCCCAAGCTGCCTTCACACCTAACACTACTTCTGAAGCACTGCTGACACAACAGGACTTGGCAAGATTAGATGAACCTCATGAGCATCAACACCAAGACGGTACCTGACCGAGTCAAGTTGCAGTTGCATGCTCCTTTATATGTACTCTCACAGTTTGATGTACACTAACCCTTTCCATATTCGTTGTTGAACTAGCACCACGACGCAAGCGGAAACAGACATCAGGGATAATGCTTGACACATCAACAAAATCTAAAGGAGGAAGAATGGAGATGCATTTTGAGGCAGGTTTAAAAAGGCCACATGATGCTACAGAGTCAGCCAAGATAGTATCAGAGGCAGCCGTTGCCGTTAGGTGTCATGCACGTATCCTCCCAACGTGGATCCAGTACAAGAATGTGAAAGATAATACCCAGTTTAACACCTTCCTTGACCATTTATCCGTAAGTAATGTTATTCATCACAATTAGTAATATTGTCTTGCTCTGTCCCATACTTTCTAGCTAATAAGACTCACATACTTTTTTCAACAGATGAGGTAGAAGTTGGATCCGAAAGATGATGCAACTAAACAAGCATGCACTCATGTTTTTCAGTCTGCTCTGCGACAGTATCCGTACCACCTTAGAAAATTTCACTTTGAAGGCAAGGCTAACAATGAAATTGCCCAAACATCTCCAGTGGAATATATTACAGATGAAGACTGGACAGCCCTCGTTAAACACTGGTCTGATCCAAAGTATCAGGTAGGCTATATGTATTTGACCAGACCACATATTGAACTTGTATTTATGTAGGTGACTTACAAGTGTATCTTCTTCTAGGCTAACTGTTTGAATAACAATACCAACCGTTCTAAAGTGAAATTCCAACAGACAACTAGATCTCGTAGCTATATTGCACACTACGAGGCTCTTGTAAATAGCTGCTACTTACTTCTTTTTTCTGTGCCATATTATTGTATCTATATTGACTTGTTCCAAATACAGAGGAAAGCCTGTGCGGACCAAAAAGAACCTCCACCGAATGGAGTGCAAATCTTCAAGGATTGCCACACCAGCAAGATGAATTGCATGAGCACACCAGTTCAAGCCGTTGTTGTAAGTCCTTACTCCTCCTACCTTTGAACTGATTGGTACTGTGATGTGCTCATTTAACTAGTTGGTTTGCAGCCAATGTTAGTTTCTCTGTTCACTTTTATACACAGTTGTCTTAACGTATCATTTCACCTTACATGGTTTAAAAGAGATGAAGGATATTCTTTTGGTCTTGATATGTATTCTAGTTGTTATGTTCATGTGTGCACACAATGATAAAATAGCATGTTTATTTTATATCTGTTTGCCCATGATATGAATGATGTCATACTATGTCCATCCTACTTTAAACCATGTGTGACACCCCGAGACCGGTGCGCCAGGTGTCAGCCAGTTATTCATTGCCTTTGCCATGCCAACTGCTTGCGTGTTGCATTTTGCCATGTCATCAAGTGTGTTGCATCATCATGTTTTCAAAACTTGCATCCGTCCGAGTCCCCTCGTCCTCTCCATTGTCCATTCTGAGCCCAGACACACTTGCACGTGCCCACGGCACCTCTGAATATTTATTTTATGAGTGGCTGGAAAACATTCTCGGAATGGGTTGAAACTTGGCGTGTGGTCTTATTATAGCATAGGTAGACCGCCTGTCAAGTTTCGTCGCGTTCGGAGCTCGTTTGATAGCCCAACGGTTAACCGTGTTTACCTCCAGAAGCCTTTTTCTCTTTTGGCCTAGCACCCCTTTCACACAGCCCATCAAGCCCATTCTAACCTCTCCATGCTCTTGGCCGTTCGATCACGATCGCGTGGCCGCGAACGGCCCCTCATTTGGACTCTCCTAGCTCCCTCTACCTATAAATATGTGGCTCCTCCCGAAATTCTCGCAGATGAACCCTAGCCCCGCTCCTCTAGCACCGCCGGACATGTCCAACCCCGCCGGACATGTCCAGCCGGCCACATCACCCCGACCAGTCACACGTTGCCACGTCACTCCGCCGCCCCGCTTAGCCAACCAGGCGCCGCCACCTCACCCTCTCTCTCCTCCCACCTCGCCGAGGCCCGCGGAGCCCACGTCCGCCCGCCCGGGCCCGAGCCGCCGCCTGGCCGTAGCGCGCCCGAAGCCAGCACCTCCGCCGCCAGCGCCTCTGCCCCGCCGCCCGCTTCCCTTGCGCGCGCCTCGCCGGAATCCGCCGCTTCGGCAGGCACCGGCAGCGTCGCAGCCGCCCGCGTCCGCCGCCGGCCCGTCACCGCCCGTCGCTGCAGGGAGCCACCGCCCGCCTTACCTCCGGCCGGATCCGGGCAGGCCCCGTCGGATCCTCCCGCCGCCACCTGCCCGGCCCTGTCGGAGCTCCTTCGCCGCCGGTTGCCCAAGCGCCGCCGCGCCATGGCTCGGGTTCGAGCTGACCGGATGGCGACGCCCAGCGCCCACCTGGGCCACGGCCTCGCCCAACCGGCGCTCGTGGGCCCCGACTCCGCCCGCGGCCCCATCGCCCAGCCGCGAGGCCGGCCGCATCCACCGGCCCAGCAGCGGCCAGAGGCCCACCTCGGCCGGCCTGCCTCGCCCTCCTTCTCCAACTGGGCCTCAGCCCGCAAGGTGAGATAACCCATCTATCCAGCGCCCATGCATCTTTTAGCTATTTTGCACTCACCCCTTGCCTGTGTTTTTTTGGCTAAGTCCCAGAATGCATATTATGGTGCTATATTCATGTGCCTGTAACTTTTTGCGTGCTTATCCAATTTGAATGAATGATATGTCAAAATGACCGTGGTGATATGCTCTACACTTTGTTCCATTGTGCCATGCTTATTTGACTTCATCTAGATGCTCTAATCCCTATTGCAAGAGTGCTACTTGTTATAAACTACTGCTACGTGTTATTTTGTTGCCATGTTTGCGATATGATAACTTGGTGCATGTTTATCCAAATGATGCAAATGAGATGTCAAAATGTTCATCATGAGATGCTTTACATGATGGTTGCTGTAGCATGCATGTTAGGGTTCATATTGCCATGTTAATCTCTGTTGCAAAAGTGCATGTGGCTGTTAAGTTTTGTAACATGTTATGAGATGCTGATTTGAAGAGCTTGTTGCTATTGATGTGTTTGTCCCCATGTCACATGTTAATATGTTTTAGAATCTTCATCATGTGGTCTTTGTTGTGGTGCAAACCATTTTCCATTATATGCCTTCAGGTGACTTAAACATGCTTGTAAACATGCCATGCCAACATAACAGATTTATACTTAGTGAAAATTCTACTAAGTCTGGAATCTGTCTTATCCTCATGCTATGTTTGCTTGATGCCCTAGGCAAATCCATGCTAGTTTTGGAGTGGCCAATGATCATTCTTTGTTGTCCATGTTGTTGTCTATCCATCCATGCCCTCACTTGCTCATATGGTTTGCTGTAGCTTATTTATTTATTGCTCCCAAGTTGCTATAAAAATATCACTGTCAAGTTTTTAATGTCATGATCAAAATGTTGTAGCTTGTTGCTATTGATCCATGCCTCCTATGGAGTTGCTCCAATGGAGTTCTTTGCTGTAGGATATGTCTACTACATGTCCATGATCTTTATATACTTGTTAGAGTGGATATGCTTGTTGTTTTGTGCCTCCGAAGGCAGCATCGTGATGATGTTTTTGACTTCCCAGATTTTGGCTAAGTCTGGATAATTTTATTGCAACTTGCCATGCTTGTATCAATGTCTTCCAGCAAGGTTTTGGGTGTGTTCTAAGTTCATACTTGTCAAGTAACATGTCTACTCCACATCCATGCTTCTTGTTATCATGTTTGAGTGTTGTAGCATATATTTACCTTGCTCCAAAGTTGCTATGTGGCTGTTAACTTCAGCTTGCTGTTATATCTTGCTTCATGTGTATCTCTTAGCCCGTTGCTTCTATTTGGGTGCGTCTTATATAAAACTTGTGTGATTTTGCATGTAGAATCATAATATCATATTGTTTTCATGTTTGGAGTGAGTTTGCTTGATGTTTGGGTGCATCTTGCACCGTTGCCTTGCTTGTCTTGTTTTGCTCATATCTTCTAGGCCATAGCTCCGAATTAAACAAACTTTATATGAAACTAGACTAGAATTTCGTGTAGATCATCATGGTGCATGTTAAACTGTTGTTTAACAACTTTAACATAAGTTTTGATAAGATCTGGACTAATTTCAAACTATGCATATGAGGACTTACCAGATTTGTTGTAGGTAGTTTCCGGCCTCATTTAAACTTGTTGGCTTGTGTTGTTCTTGTGTGCTTCCTACCTTGCCAAGTCTTGCATCATATATAGACTTGTCTTGCATCATACCTTGCCATGTATTGCATCATATATAGACTTGTGTTGTTCTTGTGTGCTTCCTACCTTGCCATGTCTTGCATCATATATAGACTTGTCTTGCATCATACCTTGCCATGTATTGCATCATATATAGACTTGTGTTGTTCTTGTGTGCTTCCTACCTTGCCATGTATTGCATCATATATAGACTTGTTTTGCATCATATATAGACTTGTCTTGCTTCATACTTGGTTGAGCATATTTTCATGTTCTTGTGTTGGGTGTTTACCGTATTGCTTGCTTCTTCTCGTTAGTGCTTGTTCCGTTGTGATCGTGAGGATTCGTTCGACTTCACGTGGTTCTTCTTTGAGGCTTCTTCTTCGTCTTCTTCATGGATTCATTCTTCTTCCTTGCGGGATCTCAGGCAAGATGACCATCACCTTGGATACCTTTACTATCATTGCCATGCTTAGTTGTCTCGATGCTTTCGTTACATGTCGCGCTACCCATCATTTATGTCAGCCCCTCTCCTCGTTGCCATGAAACCTCTAACCTTTGACACCTTCCCAGCAAAACCATTGTTGGGCAATGTTACCCGCTTGCTCAGCCCCTCTTATAGCGTTGTTAGTTGAAGGTGAAGATGGAGATCGTTCCATGTCGGGACTTGTTGTTGGAATATCACAATATCTATTATTATTATTAACACACCTATATACTCGGAAATGGGTGGAAGGCTTGGCCTTTTGCTCGGTGTTTTGTTCCACTCATGCCACCTTAGGAGACGATAAAATGGCATTATGTTCCTTGATTTTGCGTTCCTTACACGGTTGGGTATATGGGGACCCCTTGACACTTCGTCTTTGAATAAAACTCCTCCAGCAAGGCCCAACATTGGTTTTAGTTTACCTCATAATAATAACTTAAATAATTAATTAAATTTGCATAGGGGGTCGCGCCCTCGGGATTCTTTCTACATCGTAGGGGGGCCTGTGCTGATGGTGTTGTTCCCAAACGGGGGTTATGCGGGGCCACTACGGGGAAACTCGAGGTTTGGCTCATTTAGGATCACCCATCCGGTCGTGGCCTGAGACGATATACGCACGGCTACTATCAGGGTGTCCACACACCGGGAGGTCTTGCTGGACTTGTTTTACCATTGTCGAAATGTCTTGTGCACCAGAATGCCTAGCCTGATCGGATTTCCCTAAGATAAGGGGTAATAATTATTATTACTTCAGTTGATCATGAGAGCTTGTGATGGGCTAAGTTGGGACACCCCTGCAGGGTTATGATCTTTCGAAAGCCGTGCCCGCGGTTATGTGGCCGATTGGAATTTGTTAATGTCCGGTTGTAGAAAACTTGACAGAGGATCCGAAGTAAAACACACAACTGTGTGAGTAACCATGACTGGCTCTTTTCAGTTTGAGAAGAGAACACGGTGGGGTTATGTTTGACTCGTAGGTAGTTCAGGATCTTTAGCGATCACTACTAGTTGCGACCGTTTGCGTAGATGCTCATCTTATTTTTGTACTCGTAAGTTAGCCACCATATATGGCTTAGCCGCTGCTGCAACCTCACCACTTACCTCTTCCTACCAATTAAGCTTTGATAGTCTTGTTACCCATGGTTACGTAATTACTTTATAAAATATTATTTTTGGATATTGAAATTTTAAATTTCATTAATTGTTGCGAGCGCAATGTTTCGTTAGATTTTTACATAATATAAATTTATATTGAAATTGTATTTAATCTGACTAGAAATTTCGGGATAGAAATATTTCGGACCCATAAAAATATGGGAAATTTTATTTAATTCTGTTTTGAACGGTTGGTTGAAATGGGCTGTACTTTTTACAAACTGTAAATGGGCTGTAGTAAATTCCATTAGAATTCAAAAATTGGCTGCACATTCTTACAAATCTCAAATGGGCTATGAGTTCTCTGCCACACACTTGTGGTCTTACTAAGTTGACGCGTCCCCTAAAAAAAGAGTTGACGCGTATGCAAGGCTTTGTCAACTTATAGTCAACACACGGTGCTAGCAGCAGTGGCCGTAGGATGTCCATCAAACGGATGCCGTGCTTCTTCTTCAATCTCAGATATTCTAGTTTCACCCGCCCATAAAATGATTCCTTCCCCTGACATCTGGGGCACACTGTTTTGGAAGCTGACCTATGGGCCTACTAAGTTGACGCATACCAAGGGCTTTGTCAACTTAGTCAATATAAACGATTCTAGCTGCAGTGACCATACGATGTCCATCCAACGACCGTCGTGCTTCTTCAACCTCTGGTCTTCTTGCTCCGGCCGCCCAAAGCAGCTCTGATCTCGCCGGCTGCTCCTGCCTCCCGTGGCCGGCTGTGCTGCCGCGCAGGCCTCACCGCCCCCTACTACTCCCAGTGCTGGCCAGGCCATCCCTCTACTCACCCACACCCCTTCTTATTCCACGGCGACGGGAGCCTCATACCGGAGTCGAACCAGTGAACCCTCATACTCCTCTCCGCGCGGGCTTCCACTGCCGCGTCTTCCCTGGCTCTGCGTCATCCCCTTCCTAGGCGTCGCCGTCGTCCTCCACCCTGGTGCTCTCGGCGTGGCGTGGTCAACGTGGTCAAGGAACGGCTTCCATCGGATGTGGACTGTATGTGGGGAGGCTGACAGCTGGGTCCACGACGGCAGCAAGGAAGTGCCTCCTTATTACGCGGAAAATAATGATTCCTCCACCTAACAGCAGGGACAAACCGGACGGGCCACCATCTTTCGAGAAAAAAGTTTCCCCCTAACTGCTGGGACCCACAGGACGGGCCACCATATTGCGCGAAGAAAACGTCCCCCCC
>LR738712.1:227383734-227403063 GCA_902687465.1 Secale cereale
CCCCCCCCCCCCGCTGTTAGCTCGGACCCACCGGAAGTGCCTCCTTATTACGCACAAAAAAATGAATAGTCCCCCTGCTGGTTGGGACCCACCTTGGTGGGAAGCTAACTTGTGGGCCTACTAAGTTGACGGGGATGGTGTGTTTTGTCAACTTAGTCAATATGAACGATTCTAGCTCCAGTGACTGTACGATGTCCATCCAACGGTCATAGTGCTTCTTCAACCTCTGGTCTTGTTGTTCCAGCCGCCCAAAGCAGCGCCGGTCGTGCCGCATGCTCCTGCCTCCCGTGGCCGGCTGTGCTGCCGCGGAGACCTCACCGCCCCCTACTACTCGTACCGCTGGCCATGCCATCCGTCTACTCACCCACACCCCCTGTTATTCCGCGACGACGGCAACCTTACACCGCAGCCGAACCAGGGAACCCTCGTACTCCTCTCCGCGCGGGCTTCCGCTGCCGCGTCTTCCCCAGCTCCGTGTCGTCCCCTTCCTAGGCCTCGCCGTCGTCCACCACCCTAGTGCTCTCGGCGCGGCGTGGTCAACGTGGTCAAGGAACGGCTTCCATCGGACGTGGACTACACGTGGAGAGGCTGACAGCTGGGTCCACGACAGCAGCAAGGAAGTGCCTCCTTATTACGTGGAAAATAATGATTCCTCCACCTGACAGCAAGACCCACCGTACGGGCCACCATATTTCGTGAAAAAACATTTCCCCCATGACTGCTAGGACCCACCGGACGGGCCACCGTATTGCGTGAAAAAACGTTCCCCCCACTGTCAGCTCGGACCCACCAGAAGTGCCTCCTTATTACACAAAAAAATGAATACCCCCTGCTGGTTTGGACCCACCTTGGTGCGAGGATGACTTGTGGGCCTACTAAGTTGACGGGGATGGTGTGCTTTGTCAACTTAGTCAATATGAACGATTCTAGCTCAAGTGACCCTACGATGTCCATCCAACGGCCATAGTGCTTCTTCAACCTCTGGTCTTGTTGCACCAGCCGCCCAAAGCAGCGCTGGTCGTGCCGCATGCTCCTACCTCCCATGGCCATCTGTGCTGCCGCGGAGGCCTCACCGCCCCCCTACTATTCCCACCGCTAGCCAGGACATCCCTCTACTCACCCACACCCCCTGTTATTCTGCGGCGACGACAGTCTCACACCGTAAGGAACCAGTGAACCCTCATACTCCTCTACGCGTGGGCATCCACTGCCGTGTCCTCCCCGGTTCCGCGTCGTCCGCTTCCTAGGCCTCGCCGTCGTCCACCGTCCTGGTGCTCTCGGTGTGGCATGGTCAACGTGGTCAAGGAACGACTTCCATCGGATGTGGACTATACGTGGAGAGGCTGACAGCTGGGTCCACGACGGCAGCAAGGAAGTGCCTCCTTATTACGCTAAAATAATGATTCCTCCACCTGACAGCAGGGATCCACCGTATTTCGCAAAAAAATGTTTCCCCCCTGACTGTTGGGACCCACCGGACGGGCCACCGTATTACGCGAAAAAAACGTTCACCCCGCTGTCAGCTCGGACCCACCGAAAGTGCCTCCTTATTACGCACAAAACAATGAATAGTCCCCCTGCTATCTGGGACCCACATTGGTGGGAAGCTAACTTGTGGGCCTACTATGTTGACGGGGATGGTGTGCTTTGTAAACTTAGTCAATATGAACGATTCTAGCTCCACTGACCGTACGATGTCCATCCAACGGCCACAGTGCTTCTTCAACCTCTGGTCTTGTTGCTCCAGCCGCCCAAAGGAGCGTCGGTCGTGCCGCATGCTCCTGCCTCCCATGGCCGGCTGTGCTGCCGCGGAGGCCTCATCGCCCCTACTATTCCCACCGCTGGCCGGGCCATCCCTCTACTCACCCACACCCCCTGTTATTCTGCGGCGACGGCAGCCTCACACCGCAGCGAACCAGTGAAACCTCGTAATCCTCTATGCGTGGGCATCCACTGCCGCATCTTCCCCGGCTCCGCGTCGTCCCCTTACTAGGCCTCGTCGTCGTCCACCGCCCCGGTGCTCTCGGCGCGGCGTGGTCAACGTGGTCAACGAACGACTTCCATCGTAAGAGTACTGTACGTGGTGAGGCTGACAGCTGGGTCCACGGCCGCAGCAAGGAAGTGCCTCCTTATTACGCGCAAAATAATTATTTCTCCACCTGACAGCGGGGACCCACCGGACGGGCCACTGTATTTCGTGAAAAAAATGTTTCCCCTGACCGCTGGGACCCACCAGCTACATCTTCGCACGTAAGGAAGTGCGTCCGGGCAAAAAGAAAGATTCGCCCCCCTGACTGCTGGGACCCACCAGCTACATCGTCGCACGCAAGGAAATGCCTGACAGTCGGGACCCACCTGGTCGAAGTGTACGTAGCATTGTCATTCTGGTCGCGAACGTGTACGTACATACTGGTCGATGTAGTGGCGCGCACGTGTCATAGTAGAGGCGCGCACGTAGCATGTGCACGTAGCATACTCGCACATACGTATGGCCAGGACTCGTGTACATGACTAGGTCGGAATGGTGAAACAGCGTCTTCGTCGTGTTCATGGGGAGCCAATCGGCTTGGTCGGAATGGAATGCGTCGTCGTGTTCATCGGGAGGGCTTGGACGGAACAACATACCAAGCTGCTACTTTAGTTGCATTCTCCTCTGCATTTGCTGCTGCCCATTGTTCCTCTTCTCCAAATGATGCATCGACTGGATTGCTACAATGCCTAGCAATATGCCCTAGGATACCACATCTTTTGCACTTACACTATTTTTTACACGACTCTCTTCACCGGCTCTTATCCTGTTTTTCCTTGGTCTTCTTGGTGGTCTACTCAGTACAGGATAATGGAGTTTGAAACCTGGGTCTACTATGTTCCATTGGTCTTTTCCAAGAGTGTAGGCACATTTTCAGCTTAAGCAGCCCTAAATTTGGCAACAGAGAAATATTCAGAGCAACACTCATCACCTTCACCATCTTCACCTCCAATAACCGTCATGAGATGTAGGGCTTGTATGCAAGGCTTCCCGCGGATCTACCATTTCCTACAACTGCATTCCTAAGTTGCAAGGTTCACTAGATATCTCCATTCCCTATTTTTACTGTCAATGTATGTCACCTCAGCCTCGTATGTTGACGATCGAATGCATTTTATCCTTAGTCCTCTTGCCTTAGCATGCAATTCCTTAATCGTAGATGGGAGCATAACATGGCCAAAATATCATGTTTCTGCAATTCTTTTACGCAGAGCCACCTTTATCAAGATCATCTGCCTGATCATATCAAATGCTTGCCACAACAAAAGCCCTTTCACTGACTTAAACTTTGCATTGAAACACCAAGCAAGGTTATTGGTCACATAGTCTACTTTGCATATTTCATTGAATTTGCTTCTTGACCACACCTTTCCATGATATTCATCCATGGACTCCTTCACCAAAGGATTGTGATGATATAACACTCTCAAATGGTGCTCATGCTTCCTCAAACTGCATGTGTATGATGCTGGCCATAGGTTCTCATCATAAACTTTGCCTTTGAATTTCTTTTTAAAATTCGGTGCTAGGTGTCGCATACATTCCCTATGTTCCACTCCAGGGAATACAATTTCTACTGCACTCTCTAAACCCTTGCAAGCATATGTTTGTATAACTAAACCTTAGGGTGTACATATAATGTTGCGCAACAGCTGTAGAAACCAGACCCAACTCTCCTCGGACTCGACCTCCAACACACCAAATGCAACTAGGAATAGCCAGTTGTGTCCATCATCTGAAGAATATGTTGCTAGCTAGCCTCTCCATCTTCCATTCAAAGTTGTTGCATCGCCAACCTAATACAGCCTACAACCATTCAGAAACCCCTGTCAGCAAGCCTTGAAACAAACAAAAGCCCCCCTGAAGCACTCCTACTCCACTGTCTTCCCTTTTAATTTGTACTGAACTATATGCTTGTCAATCTCTACAACACACCCTCGACTAGCCTTCTCCATTTCAGCTTTGAAGGTGTAAAGCAATTGAAAACTGTCATTCCAAGGACCATTAATCCTATCAAGAGCCCTCTCCTTAGCATAGAAAATCTCCATGTAAGATATATTAAGCTTGTACTTCTCAAATAGCTTCCCATGGAGTGTTGTTGGACCAATTGTTGGTGTTTCCCTCACCCAATACAAGATTGCATCTGCCACCACCTAGTCTTTGCAAGCTTTGATTTTTCCTTTCCCCCGCCCCCTCGAGATGGGCAAGTGTGCTTGTGTGGGGTTTTTAATCTGAAACATAATGAAAAATGATGTCAAATACAATTAAGAAACAATACACATGTCATGAATATAGAATGGATAAATAATCTGAAAAATATATTCAGTTGTAATACCTAAATCAATTTTCTCTTTAGCATAGTGGATGCATGCAACGTCCACCTACACCTATTATAAGGGCAATGAACAATGAATCTACTTGGCTCACTCCTATCAACCTCATAGGAGTTTTCTATGAGAATGCAATGTGTAGTCACTACATTACGATTGTCCACCATCGATTTGAATACTGTTCCTAGAGTAAGCTGGGGATTCTCGCTGTTCTACTCAATTGTTGGCATGTCCTCACCATCATATTCTTGTAAAACTAAGGAGTCGATGTTCTCCTCCCTTTCTTCATCGTCAGTGTCGTCAAATCTTGCACATCTACTAGGCTCCTCTTGATATTCATCTTCCACTGCCTGTTGACTAACTCTATCTACCAGTTCAGGGAATAGAGTCTCATCCTCATCATCATCTTGAGGCACTTCCTTGTGAGGCTCATCATCTACTTATACATCAGGTGCAGAAGGGAGAGGAGAAGTGGCAGAATTAGTGGCAGCCGACATGTTGTGGCTTTCAGAACCACTAGGTTTACTTGGTCTCGACCTACAAGGAGTGTGAGAACGTTCACTATTAGCAGAAACATATGATGTCTGAACACCCTTCCCCTTCGGGATATGTTGTTTGCGTGCCTGAAGCACACTGATATGGATTTTACCAAAACGACTGTCATCATTCAAACTAAATAGTTCTCCCAGATTCTCATCACAAGTTAATGGGACAAATCTCTGCTCGGTACTGTCGAAATATCTCAGTTCAATAGCATCAACAGGGCTCCATGGATACTCACGACGGAGTGCCTCACAGAAATCTGTGAATGAAATGCTGGTTTCTACCACTTCTGGTTAGAAAAATCCAGAAATCAGATACGGTTTAGTTCTGTGCAGCTCGCTAGTTTTTATTTTAACCGCCAGCCAAAAAGCAAGTGCAGGATCAACTATATTCGATGAAATAAAGGGCGCAGTTAGGCCGAAATTTTTCAGAAAAATTGCACTGATTCACGCCAATGGTGGTCAAATACAGCCTAATTTACGAATCTCCTAATCAATTTGAGAGGAAAATGATGCTTACCCAGGTGGAAGCCATGAATTATCCGCCTCTGAGACGACCCAATCATCACCACGGTCGATGGGCCGGACGGGGTGCACCGACATCGCTTCCTAATCCTAGATGGGGAGAGAGGGTAGATGTGGTGGAGGTGGCATGATGGCGGCAGAGGCAGCATGACCACGGCAGAGGCGACTCGAGCTGATTCAGATTAGAGTGAGTGTTAGTTTTGCGGTCCCACTCGTTAGCATGTAACGGTCAAAATGTGGACTCAGGCCTACGCGCCCCCACTCGTCAGAGTTAACGGTCAAGCCATTGACCCGATGGCAATATCCGCTGTGACCAGTTTGAGGGTTTCAGGCAAGGGAGTGGGGAAAAGTGAGCAAAAGTTAAGAGCGTGGGGATGAATGACTAGAACTAACGAACCAGGGGCACATAAATAAATATCCCAAAATAATAAATGCACATCTATACAGTACAATACCTTCGGTGTGGACGTTCCTTTCTGTGCCCATGAAATGATCGTACTCATGTGAATTGTAGTTGCACCGTTGCTAACGCACATATGGCAGTGACAAGAGATTTCTGTTTGCATAAAGTGGTGGCAATACGGTACTTGCTTTTAAAAAAATATCAATAACTTTATCAATTAGAAACAATGGTTACATCGTCTATAAGAAGTGCTACAATATTTTTCATTGGCTCTTAGAACCAATTCCCTGTCGCTAAACTTTTTGCTAATCGACCGAGCTCATGTGCTACTTTATTCGCTTCCCTATTACAGTGTTCAAAGCTAGTAAGAGGAAAATCACAAGCCAAAAATAGCAAGCATCAAAAACTGCCGCCGCTGCTCCTGCAGAATGTTCTCCGTTGTTCATTGTGTCAATGACTTCCATGTTGTCAGAATTAATAACGAGACGATTGCAGCCTGCCTTTTGTGCCAACATTAATCCAAACATCAGTGCCAACACTTCCGCCGTCAGAACATCCGCGCACCATTCTATCTTCCAGTTTCCACCAATGATGGAAATTCCTTTGTCATCCTTGAGAACAACCCCCGCTGGGCCCCTTAGTAGGTCATGATCAAAGGAAGCATCTACATTTAACTTAACCAAACCCATAGGAGGTCTACTCCACCCTCCATTTTCCCTGTTTGCATTAGGTGAGTGGGCATTTACATAGTTTGTTGTTATAGAACGAATCCTCATTAAGGTTTGGTACGCCTCTTGAGACTTCCTCTCCTGGACCCGATTCCTCCTAATCCACCATAGAGACCATGCTGTTATAGCAATGTCTCGTGCATTCTGGGGCCCACATATAGATAGTTCTTGATCTGTCATGAGGAGTAGAAATTGAAGGACTGCTTCGCCCGCACGGTCAACAATACAAGCATTTTTAACCGCTACATACAACCCAACTTGCCCCACACCTCTTTAGCCTTTCGGCACAAAAACAACACGTGTTTTGTATCCTCCGTCCCGTTTGAGCGTGATGTACAAGTGGGCAAAGTTTTCATGTGTCTATAGGCCAGCACAACACTGCACGGGAGGGTCCCATGTAATGTATGGCAGATAAATATTTTTACCTTTTCTGCACAAGCTAGTTTCCATATCTTGCCCCAAATAGGATTGACCTTACTTCTGCCCATACATATGTGTATTTCTATTTTTTTTCCTATATTTTTTATTCCATTCCTCAAAGTAAGATGATCGAGCAGTGAACAAACCATTTTTGTATAGCTCCAATCAATGAAATTCAACATATTATGCATAGGGAGAGAGGTCGCCAGGACTCGTTGGGGATCAATTTGACACAATATCTGTCTCACCAAATCTTCATCCCAAACATTCATGACTGGATGAGTAAGATCAACAACTTTTGACAGAAGATGCCCTCGTCTATGGGTAATAATTTTTCTATTTGCACTATACGGGATCCATGCATCTTCCCATATAACAATGTTTTGCCCATTTCCAACTCACCATATATAACCATTTCGGAGAGATTCTACACCTGAATTGTGGCACATAACGATTTAGGATTATCAATGAGACGCCAAGCTTGTTTCGCTAACAACGTCAGATTAAAACAATGTATGTCTTGAAAACCCATTCCTCCTTGGTGTTTTGGAACACATGTATTTCACCTCGCCATCCAATCCATCCTTTTCTGGTTGTCCTCGTCACCCCACCAAAAATGTGACATCGCGTCAATGATTCCTTTACAATATTTTTTAGGAATTTTAAAGACGGACATGGCATAAGTTGGGATAGCTTGAACAACATATTTGAGGAAAATTCCCTTTCCTCCAATAAATAACTATTTTTCTTTCCATCCATTAATTTTCATAATAACTCAATCAATCAGGAATTGAAAACAATCACTTTTTTGTCCATACCCACATTGGCAGGTAGACCCAGATATTTGTCATTTGGTACTTGCTTCTTTTTATCCACCGAACTTCCATTTTCAGCACACGTAATCGTGTAATAAGAGAAAGTAATGGCATGGACTGGTGCAATGCAATAAAGTTGAGTTGAAGGGTGTTCAAAGAAAAAAAGGGATTAAAGATGACCATTGGCGATAGTTGAAAATGAATTGTTAGCGGACACAAACTAATAATATACTTTCACTATTCATATATCTATTATATATCAAGCAAGATGCAGAGATCCAACAAATTTCGCATCTCAATCATCAATGCTACTCCCTTGTTCCTAAATATAAGGCCCTTTAAAGATTTTAATATAAACTACATACATAGCAAAATGAGTAAATCTACACGCTAATAAACTATATCTATATTCATCTATTTGTAGAATATCCAATTCTAAGCCCGGGTTCATCTGCACCAGGTCAAGAAATAATTCATAAATTTTCTAAAAAAATCGAAAAAATCCAACTTTTTTGTGCATTATTAGCACTATTTAACAGAACCCGGTCAAGAAATTACAGAGCATTTGGACATTTGAGTAGCTCTCAGGAAAAAGACAAATTGGGGCGGAATAGTATACGAATAGTACACTATTAAACAGACACCAAATTTGTGTTTTTTGCCGAGGGCTACTAAGATGTCAAGATAATTTGAAAAATTTACCGGACATCTCGCACCAAATTATCTACCAGGACAAGAAAAATTGTATTATTTTGAACTTTTCTAGTATTTGTTTTGATTTTTTTATTCAGCGCAAGTGCAAATGCTCCACGGAGCCAAAACTCTACATACACGTACTACATTGCATATTTCCATTTAGAATTTCTTTTTGGATGTAACTGACACCCAAACACGTAGTAGCTTGCTAGATAGAGATTTATGTTACACTATGTACCTAGAAAGAACGTGAAAGAGGATGCAGGAGAAACTCTAACGACCCGCAGAATCCCAGAGCATCATCAGCCTCCGCCATGATTTTCTTCTCCTCTTCCAACATCACATGTTCTTCTTGCAGCATTAGACCGGTGTAGAACCCCCACAACACCTTCATCTCCTTTCCGACGACAGCCTCGGTGCCCAGGTAATCCCTCAGGAGCACCTCCACCATCACTCTCGGCAACCACCTCGTCACGCACTCTCCGACCACTAGCGGCGCCCCTCATCCTCATCGCCTTGAACCCTTCAGCTGCCATGTCCTCCATGAACAACTTGGGCAGCACGGCGGGGCCGGCGCGGAACGGGCTCGCGCGCAGCCCGCAGAAGGCCAGCACCCTCATCGCGATATCGCTGGCGCTGCCCATGCTTAAGATGATTGGGTAGAGGAGGAGGACTACGAGGCCCCGTAGGTATCCTCCAGCCTTCAGAGCCACGAGCAGGAAGTAGGGGAAGAGGGATGACGACGACGGGAGTAGGAGCCTGGCGTCGACATCGATGACAAGGGTTCGCCCGGCGGCGATCTTCTTAGCCATGGGAGGATGCGAGGAAGGGTGCGGTGACGATTCAGTCATGGCGGACACCAAGGTTGGTGCCGGCGTGGACGGGCTCGACCTTCCTTCTTCTTTGCTATTGGCAACTTTGGAAGCATCGCAATGCTGTGGTCTTTCAGGGGTTGCCCCTATCGCTCCCTCGACTGCTGTAGTTACGTAGGGAAGACGCCGTGCTTTGACGTGTGCGCCTGCCTACTGCTCATAAGCAGGGGTTGGATGCGTGGCTGGACTGCCTGGCAGGTCCTTGAGCTGCCTGATGATTGTAGCCTTGCACCCCCTCACCCACTCCTTTTCTCTTACTCTCCCCTCGTATAAATGTACTTGTGCATACTATTTACACGGGCACTTTGGCCTCCATATATGAAAATTCTGGTGGGGAAATCTCTCCCCGGGGAAAATTAAAGAAAAAGTCATGGCGGTGGATGTGACCCGGCTGGAGATCGGAGGCCTAGTCCTGTGGAGGAGGAAGGAGAGCAGGGCGGAGAAGAGCTTATGCTTCTTGGCCATGATGGATAGATGCGCCTGCTTGTTATAGTAAGCAAGCTGCACCTAGTTTATATATAGGACGGGGGCAGTAACTACCGAGCTGGGAGCTACCTTAAGCTTTCCAGTTTTTACGAGATCTATGCAGCCACGAGGCAGTAACTATCGGCGGTTCGGGTAGCTTTTTTCTAGTGTCTTTTCTTGCGACAAACTCACACTAGCTACAGTACACCAGTAGAAAATAGGGTTTTGGTCCAGGCTTGTCCAGCCCATTAGCCCCGGTTCAATCTAGAACCGGGTCCAATGGGGGCACTGGACCCGGTTCGTGAGCCCAGGGGGCCGGCCGGGCCACGTGGGCCATTGGTCCCGGTTCGTCTGGACCTTTTGGTCCCGGTTGGTGCGACGAACCGGGACCAATGGGTCTTGCTCTTGGCCCACCACCATTGGTCCCGGTTGGTGGCATGAACCGGGACCAAAGGCATCCCTTTAGCCCCGATTCGTAGCATCAACCGGGACCAATGAGGTGCCTATATATACCCCGTCGCTCAAGAGCAGAGCACACTGTTCTGTTTTTTTTCTGGCCGAGGGGGAGAGGGGTTAGTGGTCCTCTAGCTCACCTCCTATGCACACAACGTGTTCGATGGAATCCCCGAGCCACAGTAGTTAAGCTTTTCTCCTCTCGAAGTTCTATTTTCTGCGAGATTTGTCTAGGTTTAGCGGTCCGTCACGTCCCGTCCCCGTCTTCGCCGCCGTCGATCGCCCCCGCCGATCTCGTCACCGGCACCACCGTGGTGAGCCTCTTGTTATGTCCATGCTTTTCTTACTTTTATTATTGCTTGTTATTATTGCTTTAGATAGATATTTGTCTAATTTTCTTACGTATGTTATTGCTTGTTATTATATAGTGCGATGGCTTTGGTATCCGCCCACGTGGGCCCTCGTCCTGTCTACGATTCGGATGTGGTATATTATGTTTAATTTATAACTATTTGTTTTAGTGTTTATGATAGTTATGTCGACCAACCTGACATGCATAGATGTTTTATTATGTCTAGGAGGTAGTTGAACCGGAAATTCCAACCGACCCTCTTGTGGAGAGGTTAAATTTAGTTGAAGAGGAAAACATTTCCTTAAAGAAAAAATTGGAAAAAATGGAGGAGGAGAAGATGGAATTGGAGTTGCATGTTGCGGAAGTCATCGATGATCACAAGATCAAGATGGACCCTATTGTCGAGAGGTTAAATTTAGTTGAAGAAGAAAACAAATTCTTGAAGGAAAAAATAAAAAAAATTGAGGACGAGAAGATGATATTGGAGTTGCATGTTGCGGATGTCGTCGATGATCGCAAGATCAAGATGGATGCAATGCGGTTGAAGATTAGAAGGATTAGAAAATATGCCATTCATACCGAGGCTTGGTATCATTATGCCGTTGGATCAATTGTTACCTTGGTTGCGATTATGATCGCATTTGTTTTCGCATTGAAATGTTTTACATAGTTTCGATGTGTATGGAGAGCTATATGTTGTTAGATGAGAACTATATATGTATGTACTTTGGTTTTAATGTGATGATGAACTTTTATTAATTTGCTCACTTAATCATCTATTTATAATGTTCTGTAATGGTTTTTGACACACTTAATTATATATAATGCACGCAGATGAACCGGCAATGGATTACGGTGACAGACACACCTCCGAGTACATTAAGGGCGTGCATGAGTTTCAAAATGCGGCTGAGGCAAACAAGTAGAATGGTTTTATGTGTTGTCCATGCACTAAATGTGGAAATACGATGTCTTACTCTAACCGGAAAATCCTTCACTCTCACCTGCTTTACAAGGGTTTCATGCCACACTATAATGTTTCGACGAGGAACGGAGAAATAGGGGTTATGATGGAAGATGGCGAAGAAGAAGAGTACGATGACAACTATGTGCCCCCTAAATACGGTGATGCTGCAATGGGGGGAGCTGGTGAAGATCAAGAGGAACCAGACGATGTGCCCAATGATGCTACAATGGGTGAAACTGCCGAAGATCAAGAGGAACCAAATGATGATCTCCGCCGGGTCATTGTCGACGCAAGGACACAATGCAAAAGTCAAAAGGAGAAGCTGAAGTTCGATCGCATGTTAGAGGATCACAAAAAAGGGTTGTACCCCAATTGCGAAGATGGCAACACAAAGCTCGGTACCGTACTGGAATTGCTGCAGTGGAAGGCAGAGAATGCTGTGGCTGACAAAGGATTTGAGAAGCTACTGAAAATATTGAAGAAGAAGCTTCCGAAGGATAACGAATTGCCCGACAGTACATACGCAGCAAAGAAGGTCGTATGCCCTCTAGGATTGGAGGTGCAGAAGATACATGCATGCCCTAATGACTGCATCCTCTCACTACGGGAAACAACTAATTTGCCGTCAGTAGGCAACTTTGCCGTCAGCATTTCATCGGGCAAGACGGCAAAGAAAGGGTTTGCCGTCATCAGCAGACGGCAAAGAAAAACTGACGGCAAAGAGCACACTTTGCCGTCTGCAATAAAAAACACAGACGACAAAAATCTTTGACGTCTGTGTTTTATACTACAGACGGCAAAATATACACTTTGCCGTCTGTAATAAAAAATTGTAGACGGCAAAAAATCTTTGCCGTCTGTTATTTTTATTGCAGACGGCAAAGAATGCTCTTTGCCGTCTGTAATAAAAATAACAGACGGCAAATAAAGAAGCACACTACGCGGATCGATCCCACGGATCGATGACGTGTCTGCCCGTCCAAACCCACCAGCCCCACCTATCTATCCTGACACACCCACCCACTCACTACAAGCCAGCCCACCCACCCACCCACCCATTAACCCACGCCCCACCGCACTAACCCACGCACACCACACACCACACAACACATCCCGCACCCCTCCACCCATCGATCCAATACATGGCCGGCGCTGGCGAGCAGGGAGGCCGCGGCCCCGCCTCCAGTCCCCACCGGCGCGGCCGGCCCTCCTCCAGTCCCCACCGGCGCGGGCGCCCCCGACTCCAATCGCCACCGGCCCCGCCTCCCGTCGCCACTGGCCCCGCCTCCCGTCGCCACCGGAGCGGCCGGCGCTGGCGAGCAGGGAGGCCGCGGCCCCGCCTCCAGTCCCCACCGGCGCGGGCGGCCCTCCTCCAGTCCCCACCGGCGCGGGCGCCCCCGACTCCAGTCGCCACCGGCCCCGCCTCCCGTCGCCACTGGCCCCGCCTCCCATCGCCACCGGAGCGGCCGACCCTTTCCATCGCGCGTCTGCTCCACTGTGCCGGCCCGGTGCACCTCCAGCGCGGACTGCCCCGCCTCCAGTCGCCTCTGGCGCACCGGCTCGTCCACCATACATCGCGGCCCGATCTCTTCTCCCTTTCCTCATTTCTTTCCCTCTCACATAAAGTTCTCTCATCTGCAGGAGCTAGCCATGGAGGTCCTTCATGCTGCCGCCGCCCAAGCTCCATGTGGATCCGGTCGAGGTCGAGCAGCCATCGCTGGATCTGATGCCCGTGACCCCGCCGGACCTCCCTGCCTCGCCACGCTAGCGCTGCCACACCCCAGCCACACCGCCGGCTCTGCCTTGCCTAGGACTCGATTGCTTTTTTACAATTTTTTGTAAGGTTTTTCTTGCAAGAAACAAGGACCCATTTATTATTTTTCCATGTGGAGGACCTTCATGTAAAGTGTAACCATCGCATATGAATAAGATTAGATACTATGTACAGATTTTTCAGCGTGTCCACATGTTTCCTTCACCGCGTACGTTTCTTCACCGTGTCCACATGCGCATTATGTAAGGATATTGTGTACAATTTTTTTTATTAAACAAAAGCTTTGCCGTCTATGATATTTCTGCCTGACGGCAAAGGCATTGACGCCGTCCGTCAGTCCGTCAGTTGGGCCGTTCCGTTAAACGCTATTTTTTTGCCGTCTGGCAATTTTCGATGACGGCAAAATTGGTTGACTGACAGCAAATTATTTGCCGTCTGCCCGATAAAATGCTGACGGCAAATCCCCTTTTGCCCACTTTGACTTTGCCGACAAGGTTTGCCGTCATGGGCTGACGGCAAAATCTTTGCCGTCTGTGATCCTGCCTTTGCCGTCTGTAGGAGCCTGACGGCAAAATGCCCAATTCCTGTAGTGTCTACTGCGGTGCATACAAGGATCTGAACGCATGCCCGGTATGCGGTGCATTGCGGTATAAGATGAGACGAGATGACCCAGGTGATGTTGATGGCGAGCCCGCCAGGAAGAGGGTTCCTTCGAAGGTGATGCGGTATGCTCCTATAATACCACGGTTGAAACGTTTGTTTAGAAACTGAGAGCATGCCAAGTTGATGCGATGGCACAGTGAGGACCGTAAGAAAGACGGGAAGTTGAGAGCACCCGCTGACGGGTCGCAGTGGAGAAAAATCGAGAGAAAGTACTGAAATGAGTTTGCAAAGGACCCAAGGAACGTATGGTTTGCTTTAAGCGCGGATGGCATTAATCCTTTCGGGGAGCAGAGCAGCAATCACAGCACCTGGCCCGTGACTCTATGTATGTATAACCTTCCTCGTTGGATGTGCATGAAGCGGAAGTTCATTATGATGCCAGTTCTCATCCAAGGCCCTAAGCAACCCGGCAACGACATTGATGTGTACCTAAGGCCATTAGTTGAAGAACTTTTACAGCTGTGGAATGGAAACGGTGTACGTGCGTGGGATGAGCACAAACAGGAGAAATTTGACCTAAAGGCGTTGCTGTTCGTGACCATCAACGATTGGCCCGCTCTTAGTAACCTTTCAGGACAGACAAACAAAGGATACCATGCATGCACACACTGTTTAGATGACACTGAAAGTATATACCTGGACAAGTGCAGGAAGAATGTGTACCTGGGCCATCGTCGATTTCTTCCGACCAACCATCAATGTCGAAAGAAAGGCAAGCATTTCAAAGGCGAGGCAGATCACCGGAAGAAGCCCGTCATGCGTACCGGTGATCACGTACTTGCTATGGTCAATGATTTACACATAATCTTTGGAAAGGGCCCCAGCGCACTAGCTGTTCCGAATGACGCTGAGGGACACGCACCCATGTGGAAGAAGAAATCTATATTTTGGGACCTACCCTACTGGAAAGACCTAGAGGTCCGCTCTTTAATCGACGTGATGCACGTGACGAAGAACCTTTGCGTGAACCTGCTGGGCTTCTTGGGCGTGTATGGAAAGACAAAAGATATAGCTGAGGCACGGGAGGACCTGCAACGTTTGCACGAAAAAGACGACATCCCTCCGAAGCAGTATGAAGGTCCTGCAAGCTATGCTCTTACGAAAGAAGAGAAAGAAATCTTCTTTGAATGCCTGCTCAGTATGAAGGTCCCGACTGGCTTCTCGTCGAATATAAAGGGAATAATAAATATGGCAGAGAAAAAGTTCCAGAACCTAAAGTCTCATGACTGCCATGTGATTATGATGCAACTGCTTCCGGTTGCATTGAGGGGGCTTCTACCGAAAAATGTCCGATTAGCCATTGTGAAGCTATGTGCATTCCTCAATGCAATCTCTCAGAAGGTGATCGATCCAGAAATTGTACCAATGCTAAGGAGTGATGTGGCGCAATGTCTTGTCAGTTTCGATCTTGTGTTCCCACCATCCTTCTTCAATATCATGACACACGTCCTAGTTCATCTAGTCGACGAGATTGTCATTCTGGGGCCTGTATTTCTACACAATATGTTTCCCTTTGAGAGGGTCATGGGAGTCCTAAAGAAATATGTTCGTAACCGCGCCAGGCCAGAAGGAAGCATCTCCATGGGCCATCAAATAGAGGATGTCATCGGGTTTTGTGTTGACTTCATTCCTGACCTTAATAAGATAGGTCTCCCTAAATCACGGTACGAGGGGAGACTGACTGGAAAAGGCACGCTTGGAAGGGACTCAATAATATGCAGGGACGGATATTCTTGGTCTCAAGCACACTACACAGTTCTACAGAACTCCACATTGGTGACCCCGTATGTCGATGAACACAAGAACAGTCTGCGCTCCAAACACCCGGAGCAGTGCGACGACTGGATTACATGTGACCACATCAGGACTTTCAGCAGTTGGTTGGAAACACGTCTCAGAGGTGACAACACTGTTTGTGATGAGTTGTACTTGTTGTCTAGGGGACCATCTTCGATTGTATTGATTTACAAAGGATACGAGATAAATGGGAATACATTTTACATGATTGTCCAAGATCAAAAGAGCACCAACCAAAACAGCGGTGTCCGCTTTGATGCAACAACCGAGAGGGGAAAGGACACATATTATGGTTACATAGTGGACATATGGGAACTTGACTATGGACATGATTTTAAGGTCCCTTTGTTTAAGTGCAAATGGGTCAATATGTCAAGAGGCGGGGTACAGGTAGACCCATAGTACGGAATGACAACAGTGGATCTGAAAAATCTTGGATACACTGACGAATCGTTCGTCCTAGCCAATGATGTGGCACAGGTTATCTATGTGAAGGACATGTCTACCAGACCGAGAAAAAGAAAAGATAAGGAAGCGAATACATCATACGATGAGCCAAAGCGCCACATAGTTCTTTCAGGACAAAGGGACATCCTGGGAGTGGAGGGCAAGATAGACATATCCGAAGATTATGAAACGTTTCATGAAATTCCTCCCTTCAAAGTCAAGGCTGACCCAAGCATTATGATAAAAGATGAAGATTATCTATGGTTACGGCGCAATAAGCAAATGACACAAGCGAAGAGAAAGTGAAGAATTTTTTCCGCAACTATTATGATGATACCATGCCAACTTTGTAACAGACGAGTATGATACCATTGTCCGTTTGTACTATTCAAATTTCAATACTAGTTTCACTAACAGAAAGTTTGTAATTGGTTTTACCAGAAAGAATTAAAAAATAAAGCAAAAAACAAAAGAAAATAAATAATGCAGAAAACAAAAAAAAACTTGCAAACAAATAAAAATAGCAACAATAAGTATTTCATTGTAAGTAGAAACAAAATAAAATAAATAAAGCAACAAAGAAAACAAATAATTTCAAATTTAAACTATTCAAATTTGAATACTACTTGCACTAACAGAATGTTTGTAATTGGTTTTACCAGAAAGAATTAAAAAATGAAGCAAAAAACAAAAGAAAATAAATAATGCAGAAAACAAAAAAAAACTTACAAAAAATAAAAATAGCAACAATAAGTATTTTGTTGTAAGTAGAAACAAAATAAACTAAATAAAGCAACAAAGAAAACAAAGAAAGTTTATAATTGTTGTGACCTAAAAGAAAAAAGAAATCACTAAAAAACTATAAGTATTTAGTTCTAAGTAGAAATGAAAAAATAAATAGAAAAAAAGAAAGAAAAATGACACCTACTGGGCCAGCACGGCCTGAATACGACTACAAACCCAACCATGGGCCAGGATTCAGGCCCGCAGAAGGCCCAGCAGGCCCAACAGGCATAGCAGTGTACAAATTAGGCCCGTAAGCCTGCAGTTGAGAGGAGCTCGAGAGGAGAGAGGCAGCGCAGCTTATAAACAGGTGCTGGCCTCTCTCAACTAGCGAGGTGGGATTAAACTCCCACCGCAGCGCCAGCGCAAGGCCTTTGGTCCCGGTTGGTGGCACCAACCTGGACTAAAGGGACGTATTAGTCCCGGTTGGAGGCACCAACCGGGACTAATACTCCCCTTTAGTCCCGGTTGGTGCCACCAAACGGGACCAAAGGCCCCTCCTTCCCGCCCTTTGGGCTGCTGAAAAGGGACCTTTAGTCCCGGTTGGTGGCACCAACCGGGACTAAAGGGGGCTATTAGTCCCGGTTTGTGCCACGAACCGGGACTAATACTCCTCCTATATAAGATACACTTGCGAAAATTTCGTTCAGTTTCTCCTTCCCCGTCCCCGACGCCTCCTCACATCTCCTTCCCCACCCCCGTCGCCCCGGCCGTCGCCTCGTCGTCGTCGCCCCCGACACCGCCCCGTAGCCGTCGCCCCGCGCCCCCGCCCTGCCCCGCGCCATCGCCCCGCCCCGTCGCCGTCGCCCCGTCGCCGTCGCCCCCGACGCCGCCCCGTCGCCGTCGCGCCGCCCCGCCCCGCGCCGTCGCGATGTGAGGAGATTTTTTTTTGTATGTGTCTATATATGTGTATATGTGTATATGTGTATATGTGTATATAGTTGTTGTATATAGTTGTTATATATATATATGTGTGTATATGTGTATATGTGTTTATGTGTATATAGTTGCTGTATATATATTTTGTATGTGTATATATATTTATTTATTTATTTTTCTTAGGAATTTGCTAAATATATATGTTAAAAATGTTTTTTTTCATAGAATGTTTTTTGTTTATATATAGATAGTTACAATTGTGATGTATAGTTGCTTTATGTGATGTGTATGTGATGTATATGTGTATGTGGCTATATAGTTTTTTGTTTATATATGCTAAATATATATAGAAAGTTTTACATATGGAAAAGTTACAAATTTAGAAAAAGAAGGATAGGAAAGAAGAAAATAAGAAAGAGGAAAGAAAGAAGAAGAGGAGAGGAAGAAGAGGAGAAATAAATAAGAAGAAGAAAAAAGAAGAAAAAAAAGAGGAGAAGAAGAAAGGAATAGAGAAGAAGAAGAAAGGAATCATTCTCCTCTATTCCTTTCTTCTTCTCCTTTTTTTTCTTTTTTTTCTTCGATCTTCTCCTCTAGCTAGCGGTTCCTTTTTTCTTCTTCTTCTTCCTCTTTTTTTATCGGATATGTCGTTGTCGATATACACCCTCCCCGATAACTTCGACATTAGGGTGGGGGGGTCGAGGGTCGTCGAGGGACCGAGGGTCGTCAAGGGTCGAGAGATCGCCGAGGGGCCGAGGGTCGTCGAGGGGTCGAGAGGCCGAGGGTCGAGGGGTCGAGAGGCCGAGGGTCGTCGATGGGACGAGGGTCGAGGGGCCGAGGGTCGTCGAGGGACCGAGGGTCGAGGGGTCGAGAGGTTGCCTAGCTAGTGTCAAAGTATTGAAGAAATCCAAGACTTCATCATTTGCCAGAAGTAACCAGGGCATGTTGGTACGAAGTTATGCAAAGTTGTTCTGGTACGAAATTCTTGATAGGATAATCCGTCTTTTGTTACGAATTATCCTTTCTAGGACTCCGTTCCAAAACCACTTTGGAGAGCTTCGTACCATCATGCAACTGTTACTTTCGCCTAATGATGAAGTATTGGTTTTGTTGAATCCTTTGACACTAGACAAAATGTGACATGAGGGGGTCTAGGGTTGTGGATCGCCGAGCAGTCGAGGGTCGAGGGGTCGAGAGAGGTTGCCTAGCTAGTGTCAAAGTATTGAAGAAATCCATGACTTCATCATTTGCCAGAAGCAACCGGGGCATGTTGGTACGAAGTTATGCAAAGTTGTTCTGGAACGAAGTTCCTGATAGGATAATCCGTCTTTTCTTACGAATTATCCTTTCTGGGACTCCGTTCCAGAACCACTTTGGAGAGCTTCGTACCAT
>LR738712.1:227403344-227713208 GCA_902687465.1 Secale cereale
AAATAACTTTGGAGAGTTTCGTACCATCATGCGACTGTTACTTTCGCCTAATGATGAAGTATTGGTTTTGTTGAATCCTTTGACACTAGACAAAATGTGACATTAGGGGGTCTAGGGTTGTGGATCGCCGAGCAGTCGAGGGTCGAGGGGTAGAGAGGTTGCCTAGCTAGTGTCAAAGTATTGAAGAAATCCATGACTTCATCATTTGCCAGAAGTAACCGAGGCATGTTGCTACGAAGTTATGCAAAGTTATTTTGGAATGGAGTTCTTGATAGGATAAGACGTCTTTTGTTACAAATTATCCTATCTGGGACTCCGTTCCAAAATAACTTTGGAGAGCTTTGTATCATCATGCGACTGTTACTTTCGCCTAATGATGAAGTATTAGTTTTGTTGAATCCTTTGACACTAGACAAAATGTGACATGAGGGGGTCTAGGGTTGTGGATCGCCGAGCAGTCGAGGGTCGAGGGGTAGAGAGGTTGCCTAGCTAGTGTCAAAGTATTGAACAAATCCATGACTTCATCATTTGCCAGAAGTAACCGGGACATGTTGGTACGAAGTTATGCAAAGTTATTTTGGAATGGAGTTCCTGATAGGATAATCCGTCTTTTGTTACAAATTATCCTATCTGGGACTCCGTTCCAAAATAACTTTGGAGAGCTTCGTACCATCATGCGACGCTAGGCTCCCTTCCGTGGAGTGCTGGGTTTCCGGACGCAGGCGGCTACAAATGCCACGAGAGGAGGAAAAAAATGCAGCAGAACAAACTGCAGGCGTTGCGGGCCAGAATACAAGCGATAGAGGAACGGGAAGCAAATCGGGACAAAAGAATTGCCGAAGCTTCCCCCGAAGCTACCCCGCCATCTCAGCGGAGAAGCAGCGTGGCTTCCACCGAGCTGCTTCAGCCGGAGCATGTCTTGATGGCTACTGCCAGGTATCCCGTGGATGCTATCACGGAGGTACAAAATTGCCACCTTATGACGCAGTGGATAAATCTGAAGGTCAAGGCGGCTGCTGGCTCTGTTTTTCCTACTGGACCCGACGACACTTTTCACTGCCGGCCGATTCCAGAAGGATATGCTAGGGTGATGGTGGATGAAATTATGGAGGGATTTGAGGAGCTCCAGCTTGACTACCCTACCGGTGAAGGGGATAGTCGGCTGGGTTCTGCACTCCGCCTCCTTCGTCTGCGCCGGCGCGCCCGAGCAGCCAGCCTCCTCCTTCTCCGCCTGCGCCGGCGCGCCCGAGCAGCAAGCCTGCTCCTCTTCTCCGCCTAGTCAGCAAGGGCGGAAGAGACATGCCGCCGCTCCGGCTGCTCCTGCTCCGGCGCGTAAGCAAGAAAAGAAGACAACCGCTTCGTCCGGTCTGGCGACGTCTAGCAGTACAGCCAGAGACGGGAGGCGATGCAGATTCGGTCCTTCTCTCACGCCTCTAGAGAAGTTACCATACGAGAGGTCCGACGAGGAAAACACGAAGATCGCTCAAGGCGAAGTGAAGGACTGGCTTGAAGGGTTGAAAGCACTGAGACATCCACCTCCGGAGGAGAAGATAGATCCGGTGAAAGCAAAGCGCACTCTTGCTGCCCTGAAGCAACCAGCGATAAGTAAGCCGAAGGACAACTATGACCGCATGATTGAAAAGTCATTTCAAGCAGCGAAGCGGTCGGGAAGTACTAAAAGTGATCAAAGGTTAGCAGAAGGACGAGCTGAGAAACAAATTGCCCAGCTCGGCGAACAAGCGGACCAATCGTACCCCCCGCTCAAGGTGTCTAGCGACATGGTCGCTAATGATCCGAGGATGGTGCCCGGTTATAGAAATCCTGGAGATTACCTGTCCGACGATGTACAATATGATTTCTTGGAGGTGCAGATACAAAGATACGAGTATGGGAAGCCTCTCGTCAAAAATGAAAGATCTCTATCAACGAATATGCGAAGATTGCATGATTGGTACTTGAAAATCTGCAGAGAGTCTGGGGGGAGGGATAGCTTGTATGTGAGAGTTAAACCGCAGCATGACCTCGTTGGAATTGAACTGTTGCCTATTCCATTTGAGGAGTTCTATCAGTTTTTCAATCAATTGGCCCTCGATAAAGCAACGGTCACCTGCTACTGTCTGTAAGTAGTACTACTTCTGTCATTAAGTCTCTTTATATAGCTGATCTCTTTCATTGCATGTATTTATAATTATCCTCACTATATTATGTAGATTGAAGATCGTCGAATTGAAGAAAAGACAAGTAGGTGATATTGGGTTCATTAACACATACCTCATAGATGCAACCGAGGTTAAATGGCGTCCCTCAGATACCGAGACCAACTTGCTACGATCGTTGGTGGTAAATGAAAACAAAGATATAATACTCTTGCCTTACAACTTCAAGTGAGTGTTACTGTCTTGTCCATATTTGGTTTCCCTTATATATCAGTCAAGGTTATAGTAATGTAATTGATGAGTTCATGCATGCGTGCGTAGCTTCCACTATATTCTCTTAGAGATTAAGCTTGAGAAGGGAGTAGTAACTGTCTTGGACTCTAAACGTAAAGATCCCGAGGAGTATGTGGACATGACTCAAATGCTCGACAGGTAAGTTAAATCAATCAATATTATCCACCATCCATATCAGCAACTTTGTTCCTTTCTGATATCAAGTAATTGTTTTCTTTGTCTGGCAGGGTTTGGAGAAAATTCACCAAAAAACTCCGGGACTGCCGAAGAAGCTAGAATTTAGACACCCGAAAGTAAGTACTATATAATAGCATGTTCCGCGCATCTCCTATATCTTGATTCAAGCGCTAGTTTCATCAATAGCATTTGGCATTCTTGCTTATCAGTTTGATTGACCTCTATTTCTTGTAAAGTGGTTGTGACAGGAACCCGGGAATGATTACTATGGATACTACATTTGCGAGTCCATCCGCCACACGACCTGTGAGCGGGGCTACTCTGAAGCACAATTTGAAGTGCGTAAGCAATTAATAATATTCACAATTTTATAGCATCATTTCATGTATTGTCCCCCTTCTTCAAATTAGATGTTTCGGATGCAGGATGAACTCCTAACACCAGATCGTCTGCGAGCAATTCAAGAGTTATTGGCGGCATTCTTCCTTGAACACGTGATCGCGCCAGACGGAGAATACTATGTGGACCATACGTCCATCGTATAAGAGATTATATTTGTAAGAGATAATTATTGTATATATGTACCCGGTAGTGTCGGATAGATATACGAGAACTTGTTGTTTGACCAATCTCAAGGAGAAGGAGAGGTGGTCGATATTACTTCTCTCTGTATGCATATATATATATATATATATATATATATATATATATATATATATATATATATATATATATATATATATATATATATATATATATATATATATATATATATATATATATATATATATATATATATATATATATATATATATATATATATATATATATATATATATATATATATATATATATATATGTTGATTATACGATCTTCTGTTTCCTTCGTTTGCTTACTAGCTAGCTAGCGTGTCTAATCCTCTCTATACGTATGTGTAGTACGTAGCGTCGACCAAGCACGGAGATAAGAGAGGACACTTCTCTCTATTAATTAGCTAGCTAACACAATATCAAACACCTAAGTTAACCCCCCAAAACCTCCAACCCACCCTCCCCTTTCAAAAAAAAACAAAAACCACAGGCACAGAAATGCTGACGCGTGGATGCCTTTTGGTCCCGGTTGGTGCCACCAACCGGGACCAAAACCCCTCCTGCCTGGGCTCGGCGCACAGGCCACGTGGACACCCATCTGCCCCGGTTCTGGATCGAACCGGGACTAAAGGGTCAGAGCATTAGTACCGACACTTTTGTCCCGGTTCAAGAACCGGGGCTAAAGGCCCTAACAAACCGTGTCTGATCCCCCTTTATCTACTAGTGGTAGCATAATTTTTGGATTCCTATAAGTCCGGAACGTTCGGATTTTGAGCATTTCGTCCCGAAAGTTTTTACATGACAACTTTAGTTTATAAGGAATTGATAGGGGGTGACAACTTTCTTTTTTTTCATTTTTTTGTCAGAAAATTGCCATGTTGCCCTAAACTCACGCAAACTAAACTTGCCATCTAAAACATTCAAGTTGCCATGCTTAAATCCCGAACGTTCAGGAGTTATCATTACCGTATTTTTTCAATAAAGTAAAGTAGCATAGCAAGAGAGAGTTGTATGCATGTCCTTCCGTGGGATACTTTTTGCCTATACACTAATTGAGAAGTAGGGAGAAGCTTACAAAGTGGCATTACGCGTAGACAAAAGTATGTTTTTGTCCCTCAAGTTTCTTAAAAGACAACACTAACGCCGGTACGTGTGGTGGGAGTCAAACCCGCCCACACGTCCGATAACACACAGACTATGCCACGTCACCGCATGCATGCATGTAGGAATCTTTTTCAATTTTCAGTTTTTAAAATGTTTTATCTCTTAAATGAAAAATCCGATTGAAAATCTGTTTTCACCATTAAATCCATCGCGACGAGATCTTCGTAACTAGATCTCATATCAATATATCTTGATGTATTTTTTTTTGTGTTAAAAGTTGACATGTCTATTGCACATGAATTGCCATAATATTTGCACTAAATTTTCCAATATACGTTTCAGCTATTTTTTTCTACATTTTAAAGTAAATTTTCACATATTATTAAATGGGAATTAAGAAACTAAACATGCCATGCACCATAAACTAAAATTGCCATGATACATGTACTTAAAATTGCCATGTTCTATACAAAAAAATAATTTCGTGGTCAAAGTACCGGAATTACCATCATCAAAAAACTAAAATTGCCACATGGCAACTTTAGTTTAAGCACTATGGCAACTACAGTGTAAACATCAAGGCAATATTTTGGTCAAATTTTTTTTTTCGACGAAACATATCAACATGGGGTCTATTTTTGAAGATCTCGTCGAGACGGATTTAATGGTGAAAATGGATTTTTAATTCGATTTTATAATTAGAAGGTTAACCATTTTTAAGCCAAAACCAAAAAGATTTCTGCTGATTTCATCTATTCATTCGTAGCAAAATAAGTGGTGATGGAGGCATGTGGGCGATGTGCAAACGCCCAAACGTGTGGGCGTTAGTTTTTTCGTTCTTAAATGTATAGCTTGATCGGATATTCAATTCGAGGCCCAGGCTCATTTTCTCCCGCGCAGGAAAAAATTATATAAATACTAGAAAAATTCAAAATATTACAAATATTTGTGTGTGATAGATAATTTGCAGCTTGAGGTCTTCTACAAATTTCAACTTATTTGGACATCTGAGTAGCTCTCGGTAAAAAAGACAAATCAGGTCAGAACAGTGCGTGAACAGTAAATATTTTAACAAACAATGAATTTTTCTTTTTTGCTAAGAGCTGCTCAAATGTTCAACTGAATTAAAATTTGTAACGGACCTCATGCATCAAATTATCTACCAGCCAAAAAATGGATTAAAAAAATCTAGTCTCTGTTTTGATTTTTTTTTTTCTGAGCACGCGTGCAGATGAGCTTGGGAGCAGAAACTCCGCGTCCAAGCTTGAGCCCTTAAGATTTTTTTTCTACATTTGGTCTTTCAAATCCCGAAACTGGATAAGTTTGATCTAAAACCGGATTTTCAGCAATACCAGGTTTGACCATGTTTTGACTGCATTTGACCATGTTGACCAGATATGACCGATGAATGGTAAATAGAAAAGCAAACAAATCCAAAATTATCCAAAAATTTCAGCAAGATCAGGCTTGACCAATGAACTGTAAATAACATCCTAGGAGCTCAAGAAAAAAATTTAGCTTTTTTCTGCGCCAATTTTTTTTTCCAGTAGCTCCTCGAAGGTTGAAACACCACACAAATTTTCACGTACCTAGCACACCCAAGCATCTTGGTTGCCACAAACTATCAATTTTTTAGAGCTTTTTGCTATGTTTTGAATTCACCGTTCATTAGTCAAACCTGGTCAAGCCCGGTCAAATGTGGTCAAACCCGGTCAACGTGTTTAAAATCTGATTTTGGGACCAAACTTATCCGGTTTTGAGCCTTCAAGGACCAAATGTATACTGATTATTTGAAGGTACTAAGTCTATATTTTTGGGAAACTTGAGGCACCAAAAACTAACTTTTCTCTTAGAGTACGTGTAGAAGAGGAGTTAAATCCATAAAATTGTCATAATTGTGTTTCTTATAGAAGAAAAGAGAAACCCCACATGTGTGCTCGTCGATCAGAGTAGCCCCTGCTTAACAGACCACATAACATATCCGACCTTGATGATGCATGACGCGTGAGATGCGGAGATGGACACACGGTGGGCGACCATCTGTGTCACCAATCTCCGTATGGCGGAGCTCCTACTCTACCACTGGGGAACCATTCTCCGATAGAGGGACACTAGACGTCTACTCCTGCTCAACGACGAGGGCCACGGGATTGACGGCCTATGAGGATCTCTCTCACTAATTTAGTCAATCATGATGAATTCGATCTACACCTCGAGCTACAGAGGAGAATTCAAGAGGAATGGGGAGATCATACGAGGGAGACGATGAACAGTTTGATCCTAGACTATGCCAAGCCTCTGTCAAAGCCGCCAGTCCATTCTGGTCCATGCCGACTCGTTCGTGGACTTTTCTCCCATATTTGTAGCAGCCGCTCCTGGGTAGGCCAAGGTTAAGGAGTAGCCCATCACTGTTGCAGGATGGTCCAAACGCAACAATACAATCAGAGACCCTTCGATGAAACCGTGTGGGATGGATTTACACAAATAGTGGTGTAAGAAAACCATCAAAATGAGACGAACTGTTTACAATGACAGAGACATCAAACAAGTTTCATATTAGAGTTGCGTGTGCGATACGCGACATATAGTTGGTCCATACGAACTGTTTGTGAGGAGCATAGCAACAAAAACAGTCTGCCAGATAAAGGTGTGTGCAATATACGACATACATTTTAGTCGGACAAACTGTTTATGATTAGGCAACTCAACAGAAATGATCAGCCAAATCAAGGTCTGTGCGATAGACGGCATACAATTCTCTCAGATGAACTGTGTGCAATGAGCCAAGACAACAGAAATGGTTCAACTTAACAAGATGTGCGCGATATGCGGCAAACGGGTCCATAATCATAAATGCATACTAAGGCCGATAATAACGCAGACGATTGTTGCTAAGAAGTCGTATGTGTTGTCAGCAAACGATTCCTGGTATATAATTGCTAGCGACTGATGAAATCATCACCGATGGTTCCCTAATTTACTCCATGAGCGATACGATGAGCCAAGATTACATAAGTTAATAGTGCACACATGACATGAGCACACACCAGAGTAAACAATCACATGCATAATTAATTAAGATAAATGATCATATCTAATTATCATCTACTTCTTCTTAAATTCTTGTTGTCACTGCTCTGCTGGTGGCTCGATCCCTCACCGATTACAGAAAGAATACACTCACTCATGTTAATGATCTACCTATGCATCCCGTAGCATGTGTACACGTTCTTGGCCGCAAACTTGAGGTGAGCTTCATCCAGTCTCCGCACCCAGGCACCCTGCCAGGCTCTAGGATTTTTCTTGGCGCCATCCTTCATGTTTTTGTAGTAGGGGTTGATGATTTCCATGGCGAGTTCAACTAGGGAGTCCTTCTTCGTATTGCCCCAGACCCTATAGTGCCCATGGATGTCAACAAGCTTCTGACAGGCCAAGCCGGAAATCTCGAGCGCTTTTACATCATTGATGCTGTCTACCCTAATAAACTTGTAGTTGGGATGTTGACAAACCTGGGGAAACGGTCGCAAGTCTCTGTGGCCAAGGAGTAGTGGTAGATAAGGAAGTGATGGCGCATGCACAACTGGGCAACGTCAACATTCTAATCTTTCCCAGGAAGACCGCTGGTGTACTGGAGGTCGACGCCGACCACTTTTTACTTGTCCTGAGCAAGAAATTGCTCCATGGTGTCGATCTAGTCCTCTAACATAGCTGGGTCGATGGTGTGCACCATCGAGAGGTCCTTCCTCATGTGGATGTCCACATGATGCTTGCCGAACTCCATTGGAGCACCGCTAGATATCCTCTATGTATGTGTCATGGTGGGTGCGCTTGTTGTGTTGTAGGGCGCAATCGAAAGGTTGAAGAGAATAAGGTTATAATGGAGACGAGAATTAATGGGGAAGCCGGACGGCCTGGAATATCGGCATGCCCGGAAGGTAGTTTTTTCGGAGCGTAACTGGCAGAGTGCGCTGCGGCCGCCTCAACGGCGAGCAACCGCATGCATGTGCCCCCCCAACATGATCGTGCGCCAGCCCCAACTACTGGCAGAGTGCGCTGAAGGACGCTAGAGCAGAGCACGTGGAGGGACGCGGCCCGATCACGCATTGGTGCCTCAACGGCGAGCAGAGCGCGCAAAGGTACGTGAGGAGAGCGCGCTGCGGCCGCCTCAACGGCGAGCAAGCACATGCATAATTATTGCATATAGCAGCTGAACATAGCAGGGAATAGCCTTCCACAAGTCGATAGATGCATATACCAGCTCATAGCTACCAACACAAACACCAAGTGCAGAAATTAATGGTGTTATACACGTGTCCCGCAATCCACGCCAATCCTTCGCGCCTCTTCCCTCATCGGTTTCCCACGACCAGCTAGTGGCTAGCTCTATATGACCGACGGTAACACACCGTAGCGACAGTGTGCACATATCTAGTCAACACCCATCTACCATTAGTTATTCCAAGCATGACTGGCAACCAAAACTTCGATGTCGATCCCTTCATGGATTACATCTTTGGCAAGGAGATTGAGCTAGAGTAGGTCAGTGAGCGAGAGCTTCGTCGGCCGGTGCAGGCACCATGGCCCCTCGGCATCGATATCGCCGTGCCTTCCTTGAGAGCACAATGGAAATATGGGAGTGGAAGTGCGATGAATAGTTTTCCATCCACTGCGCAAAACATGCAGACCTACTAGGCTCCATGATCAACAACCCACCTAAAAAGCCGCCATAAATGGTGCTCATTGAGAGCCCGATGCCCCGCACAGAATGGGCAGAGGTCCTCTGTGATTCATTCATGAGAAAGCCTGTGTGCCACCTCATCATTGCCGTCAGCGGCCGTGTCAACCTCGATCCCGACGATGTGGTGAGCAGGCTCGAGCACATTCTTGGCTGAGTTGATGTACCCGACGAAGTAGAACATCACCAACGTGGTATCTTGTGGATGAAGGTGATGGACAAAATTTTCTACCAAAGCAGGACATGGAGATGGAGCGGTTCCGCGGGCTTGTCATTCACGCGATTACACGCTGACAAGCTCTACTGGCAGAAGCACAACAAACCCAAGATCCTCCGAGCGCCAGCAGCTCCGCAGGTAGAGACGGGTACCGTGGCCATGGGTCTGGAAACTCGGAATGAACGGATGGAAAGGTGCTAAGCTGATCATGGAGGCTGAGAAGACCGTCGTCGGAAGGCCACCGGTCCGCCTTTTTGCCTATATTTTGTTATAATTGTATGGAAATTTTGCATATCGTCATTTTAAGTCACCGATCATATGTAGGTAATGCGTGTTTTTGGCATTACTGCATGTGGCATTTTAAATTATCTTGAATATATAAGACAACTATTAAACGTTACAATTGTAAATTTGCCTCAATGACTAGTAGAGCATGCGTAGGGACGTCAGAGCGTAGTATGCTGCAACCGCCTCAAGGACACATTTATGATTTCTAGGCATTTAATTGAAGAAATGGCATGCCCTTGGCCCTGTTTGAAAGAAAATATGAGTCATAGCCGAGTTGAAAAGGGTAACAACAACTAACTCTAGCATATCTTGGGTTTTGTTGTGATGCCATGTTCTTTCTGCACATATCGAGCATATTGTGTGTATGTTATTGAAATGCTTGGTATGTGTGGGATCCGACAACCTAGTTGTTTATTCTTGGTAGACTCTCGTATGGGGAAACATCTCCTAGTGCTTCCACCGAGCCATGGTAGCTTGCTACTGCTCCTGAACACTTAGGCTGGCCGGCATGTGTCCTTCTTCGTTCATGTGTATGTCCCTTTGGGGAAATGTCACGCGTTGTTCCTTTAAGTCCTTGTAGCTTGCTACGACTTGGGTTCATACGTTGATGACCAACACATTCATTGCTGGGTCATGTATGTCTGTCCCTTTAAGTTAGTGCCACCTTGGGTTTACAACTAGTCATGTTGGCCCAGTTTCTCTGTCATATGGATGCTAGCGACACTATCATATACGTGAGCCAAAATACGCAAACGGTCCCGGGCTAGGTAAGGTGGTACCTGTGGGGATACCGTGCGTGAGACGGCAAAGTGATATGATGTGTTACATGCTAGACTGGTGTGACTTAGGATCGGCGCCCTGACAACTTTGGTATCAGAGCATGACTGCCTGTAGGATTACCAAGCCAAACTAGTCGAAGTCGTGGCTAGAAATTCTTTAGTTATATAAGTGAATTGATTGTGGAAGGGAACGTAAGGCTCTTTTTAATCCTTTACCCTATGCCCTTCTGATCTGAGTCATCCTCTTCTTTTGTACGGGGATTAAGAGCTAGGATTCTCATTCTATTTATCAGGATCATGTTAATGGTGGACTCAACTCTCAATTCCGTGTCAAGTACTTCGGTTGGTTAAACAGTTGGTCTCAGAACCTTGACATTATGATGTTGAGTGGTTATGCTACCTTTTGCATGTGTCTCAAAAATCCTTTTTGAGCAATTAGAGCCGTTATGCTGTCCAAGTTGCCCAAGGTCTTTAAATAATCTGATGCATTTGAAAATCTTTCCTCCCTGTTCCTGATATCCTTTTGGGCCAGGCTAATCACACTAATCGGTGTGTTGAGGTACTCTGTTGCCTCGACATAGTTGTTGAAGCTATCAGGAAACTAGGACATCGTAGATAGCCACCCAGTAACCCCAACCTTGTGTTGTGCTCTCAGTGTGATGATTCTGGACACCCTTTTCAAAAGCATCTCGTGATGCCATTTAGTTAGTAGGTATTCTACCTATTGGTTCTTGAATCAAAGATTCACTCTACTTACTTCTTGTTGATAGTGGTTGCTCATACCATTAGGATATTAGTAGCCTTGTGATAGTCCTCGAGGTCCATGGTATATCATTTTTCCAATACCATGAACCGTTATGGCAGACGTTCTTTTGAACCAAAAGATCACAACAAGAGTGCTCTTGATGAGTTCTCCATTCTACATTATGAATGTGCCAACCGTTCCTCTTCTGCATGGTTTATTTGGAAGAAATATGTTGAACTTGATCGACATGCTAGTTCATGCATTCACAACTCTGAAAATCTTATATTCCTCTGAGTTGTTCCTCTTTAGTTGTATTGCGGCCTTCGTCTATCAGTTGATAGTCAAGGGTATGTGTGTATTCGTGTTCATCAATGCTTATTACTTTTGTGGTCTGTCAAGCAATTCTATATCGAAATGACTAGGAGAAACAAACTCCATGTGATGCCCCGAGACCGATGCGCCAGGTGTCAGCCAGATATTCGTCATTGTTGCCATGTCATCTGCTTGCGTGTTGCACTTTGCCATGTCATCATGTGCATTGCATCTGTATCTTTTCAAAACTTGCATCCGTCTGAGTCCGCCCATCCTTTCTGTTGTCCGTTCTAAGCCCAGACACACTCGCACGCACCCGCGGCACCTCCGAATATTTATTTTATAAGTGGCTGGAAAGCATTCCCGGAATGGGTTCAAACTTGGCATGTGGTCTTATTATTGTGTAGGTAGACCGCCTGTCAAATTTTGTCGCATTCGGAGTTCGTTTCATAGCCCAACCGTTAAGCATAGAACGGCACTGTTGCCGGTATTATCGTGGGACGTTTTCGGTCTCTGGAAACAGTCGTCGGGCCTCTCACTCTTCTCTCTTCTCAGCCTGAGGCCATCTACACAGCCTACTAGGCCTACCTACCTCCCCCCTTTGGTCATAGCCGCACGATCGAGATCGTACGGTCCGAAAGCGGAGCAAATCCCTCCAAACCCTAATCCCTAGACCGCCCCTGCCTATTTAAGCCATCTCCTCCTCCAAAAATGGGAGCCTTACCCCCATAGACCCTCTCCCACCTCCAGTCGTCGTTTCCCCCATCTATTTCCGCACCTAGCCAGCCGCCGGCCGCCAGTTGGTGCCCAGCTGGCGGCTGCGCCGCCACCTGCCGCCGCCAGCCCTCCACTACCGAGCCTCCATGCCGCCCTAGCGCGTCCCCGTCGCCATGGGCCCGCGAGGCCCAGGCACGACCCGCCCGGGCCCGGACCGCTCTGCCACCCAGTGCTCGCTTCTGCAGCGCTCGAGCACCCCGCGCTGCCGCCGGTCGCCGCCACCACGCATTGGCCACCGCCACTACCACGCGCCTCGCCCCGCCGCCCAGCGCCGCCGCCACCGCGCCATGACTCGCCACCGCGGGCCATCGCCCCGCACCCGAGCCGCCCCCCGTCGCACATCGCCACCAGCACCACCCGCGACAGATCCGGTGAGATCCGACCAGAGCACCGCCCCGCCTCCGCGCCCAACCTCTCTGCCCCAGGCCTCGCCCCTGCCTCGTCGGTCGACCGCGCGCCCTGCTACCTCGCCGGAGCAGGCCGGCGCCGCCTTCGTCCACCGCCGTTGCCACTCCGGTCGGCCCCGGCCTCGCCTCCTCCAGACCCGGTCCGGCCGCGACGCGCCGGACATGTCCGGAGCAATCCAGACGTGTCCGACCTCCTCCTCGGGTCGTGCCACTGCCAGGTGGGCCCGCGCGCGCCCACAGTGTCCACCCGAGCCCGAGGTTGTTTTTTCTCTCTAATTCCTTAGATCTGTGCTAATATGTGTGTATGTTCATAATCTCATAACTTTGTTTATGTGGCTTCGTTTTGAGTTTATAATATGTCAAAATGTTCATCTATTGATGCTCTAGCTGATGGTAAAGTTTGCATGCATGTTGCTGTTAACCTTGATGCCTTAATATTTGTTGCAGAACTGCTATGTGATGTTACTGTCAAGTCCTTGTTTTCTGTCAACAACATGTATGCATGTGTAACATGGTGTAACTTTGTGCATGTTGGTCCAAATGGAGTGTATGATATGTCAAAATGTTCATTGTGAGGTGTTCTACATGATGGTTGATGTTGCATGCTTGTTTGTGTACATCTACATGTCATAATCACTTTGCAAATGTGTATGTGGCTGTTAAGTGCTGAAAACTGTTATAAGATGTTGATTTGTCTTTTTCATATCTTTTTGTGTGATTTTTGTTTGAGCATCATGTCAACATGTGTTAGGAGCACAATCATGTCCTCTTTGCTGTGGTGCAATCCACTTTTCATGTTATGCCTTGTGGTGAGTGCAACAAGTTTGTTAAGTGGCCTACTCGCTGTTTGCCGATTTGTTACACTTGTTGAAAACTGCAAAGTCTAAAACTGTTATATTGTGATGCCATGTTTGCTTGATGCCCTATTCATATCTATGCACATTTGGAGATGCCCAATTACCATGTCTTGAAATCCATGTTATGATCTATCCATTCATGCCCTTGTTTGTAATTATAACCTGCTGTAGCTTGACTCTTTCTTGCTCTCAAATTGCTATAAAATGTTTCTGTCAGCCTGTTATCAGTAAGTTCAGTTTTGCCATGTGAATATCTAGTGTTCTATGCATCCTATGACCATGTTCTTGCCATGAGTAGCTTCATAAACATGTCTTCTTGATGTTGGTTATATCCAGAAGCCATGATATGCTCTGAGTTGAGTTCCACAAGCTTGCAAACATGCCTACTTGTCGTTGTTGCTGCCATGTTCAGTTTATTTCACTAAGTCTGTGAATCTGTTATCTTTTGCAATCTTGCCATGATACATTGAGCATGTTCTAGTGGTGTTTGGCAGTAGCTCAATGACCATGTTTGTATTTCTTGACATGTACATGCTTGACATGCCATTTGTCGCAATGAAATATTTTTGTAGCATGTTGTTTTGATGATTGCAAAGTGCCATGTTGCTGTTTTTGGATAGCTTGTTGTTATTTCTGTGTATGTGTTGAACCGTTGCTCTATTTGGAGTGTACTCTATATGAAACTTGCGTATTTTTGCATGTAGATGAATAATATCATGTTGTATACATGTTTGGAGTGTATATGCTTGTTGATTGAATGCATCTTGCATCTTGCCATGTTCATCTTGTTTTGCTCATATCTTCTAGGACGTAGCTCCGAATTAAATGAACTTTATATGTAACTTGACTAGAATTTCGAGTAGATCATCATGGTGCATGTTAAATTGCGGTTTAGCAACTTTAACATAAGGTTTGTTCAGGTCTGAACCAATTTCGAAATTTGCATATGAGGACTTACCAGAATTGTTATATGTTGTTTCCGGCCTCATTTAAACTTGCTTAGTGTGATGTTCTTGTATGCTTCATCTCTTGCCATGATTTGCATCATGTAGCTTCTCATGCGTCATACTTGGTTGAGCATCATGTCTTGTTATGTGTTGGGTGTTTACTGTGTTGCTTGCTTCTTCTCGTTAGTGCTTGTTTCGTTGCGAACGTGAGGATTCGTTCGACTACGCTTGGTTCGTCTTCGTGGTTTTTCTTCGTCTTCTTCATCGACTCGTTCTTCTTCCTTGCGGGATCTCAGGCAAGATGACCATCACCTTGGATCTCATTACTATCATTGCCATGCTAGTTGTTTCCATGCTATCACTATATGTCGCACTACCTATCTATTTGTTGTCAGCCTCTCCTTGTTGCCATGTTACCACTTGCTCGGCGCCTCTTATAGCATTGTTAGTTGCAGGTGAAGATGAAGTTTGCTCCATGTTGGATCTTGGTTGTTGGAATATCACAATATCTATTACTATAATTAACACACCTATATACTTGGCAATGGGTGGAAGGCTTGGCCTTTTGCTCGGTGTTTTGTTACACTCATGCCGCCTTAAGAACCGATAAACCAGTGTTATGTTCCTTGATTTAGCGTTCCTAACGCGGTTGGGTATATGGGGACCCCTTGAAAGTTCGCTTTGAATATAACTCCTCCAGTCAGGCCCAACTTTGGTTTTACCATTTGCCTCATAATAAAAACTTAAAGAATTAATTAATTCATTGCATAGGGGGTCGCGTCCCCAAGTTCTTAATTCCACATAACAGGGGGGGCCAGTGTTGTTGGCCTTGGTCCCAAAGTAGAGCCACTTGTGGGGCCACCCAGTTATCCGGGGTCTTTGGTCGCTGTACGTAGTGCTCATTCGGTCATGTCCTGAGACGAGATACACGTGGCTACTATCAGGGTGTCGGCACGTGGGGAAGTCTTGCTGGACTTGTTTTACCATTGTCGAAATGTCTTGTGCACCGGGATTTCGAGTCTGATCGGGTTGTCCCTAAGATAAGGTTTTTTTTACCTCTACTGATTGTGAGAGCTTGTGATGGGCTAAGTTGGGACACCCCTGCAGGGTTATGATCTTTCGACAGCCGTGCCCGTGGTTATGTGGTAGATTGGAATTTGTTAATGTCCGGTTGTAGAAACTTGACAGGGGATCCGAATTAAAATACACGAACCGCGTGAGTAACCATGACCGTCTCTTTTCAGCTTGAGAAGAGAACACGGTGGGGTTATCTTTGACTCGTAGGTAGTTCAGGATCTCTTAGCGATCATTACTAGATTGCGACTGTTTGCGTAGATGCTCTTCTTATTCTTGTACTCGTAAGTTAGCCACCATACAATGCTTACCCACTGCTGCAACCTCACCACTTAACCTCTCCATACCCCTTTAAGCTTTCCTAGTCTTGATACCCATGGTTATGGGATTGCTGAGTCCTCGTGGCTCATAGATACTACAACAATAGTTGCAGGTGCAGGTTTCTGATGACTTCACGTGAGAGCGATGCTTAGTTGTGTTGGAGTTCGTTCTTCTTCATCTTCGGCAGTCTTGGGTTAGGTTCCTGGTTGACAGCCTGGGATAGCAGGATGGATGTCATTGTGCTTTTCATGTTTGCATCCGTAGTTGGATGCCTTGTATATGTTGTCGACTTGTATGATTTGTATGTATCCCCATGTATGTATGTAATGGTTCACTGTAATGATATCCATCTTGCTAAGCGCCCGAAATGCGGTTGTGCCCCAATCACGAATGTATCCCGTGAACGGGATAGTATCGCATCTTGGCCGTGACACTCCAGTACCTTATCCATATCCAGGACTGGGTCAGAGTAGTTGTGTTTCGCAGATTAGAATGCCAATCCAGCTTCTAATCTATTCTACCTTGGAGTATTACTATCATATGTCAAGAATGTCAAGAGAATTGCACTACCTCCTATGAACTCCAGATGCAGTGATACTTCACACCATTATTATTCATTAGTAGGTCTCCGTGTTGTTGTAACCGAAATACTGACAAGTGAGTCATGATGTGTGAACTCAATACTCTTAGCAACTCCGTTGCTTGGTAGTTAATGGATGGTAATCTCATTCTTAGTGTGCTGGTTACTGAATCATCATTCTAAGATTGATAGTGCTACCTAGTCTAGTTTTCTGGTGCACCCTTCGATCAATGAGTTAGGATTGTATCAATCTCTCGCTCTTTTGATCATATGTTCTTGCCCTAAAAAGCAAGATTGTTCTCGATGGTTCGTGATTTCTGAATATCTTCTCAGAAGTATCACCAGGTTGTTCCCTGACCATTATGTTGAGCTCGTGATCAAGTTGGTTTTCTTATAAACCACCCCTTCTCCAAGAATCTATCTTGGATACCCTAATCTAAACAACAACTTGGATAGTTGGAAGATAAAAGCTTGATCTAATGTAGTTCATTTTGAAGGAATATCTTTCATGTGTGTGTTGAAGAAAGATGATATTTTCATCAACTGATCTTCGTGTTCAGTTGCTGGACCTATTGTCTTATCAAAACTTTGATTTGAGTGTGGGCTATTGTCAAGTCAAATCAGAACCAACGATATTCGTAATGTTGTCTTACCCGTGGTTGATCCCTCGAGCACACATCATTATATTCTCTTGGTTTGACCAATGCTATCAATTTGTTCACATTGTGATGGAACTCCATCTATATGGAAACCTGGATGTATTTTTGATGAGCCAATCGACAACATCCTTATCTTCTCCATGATTTCGTTGGACATTAAGCTAGTGTTGGAAACTTTGTTAGCGTTGCCTTCATGTCCCGTTCATGAGGTACATGTTTGACGGAAGAAGTCACTTCCTCTAATTCATGTGCATATGATACAAGTTGCCGCCATGAATTTGAGGAAGTTTGTTTCGCTTCCTCTGGAATCATCCCAAGTCAGTCATGCATATGTGTGAAGTATTATGTGGTCTGGAGACTTGCAACCTTCCTTCTATATGAATCGCTAGAACACCAAGCCACTAATTGATTTGTTCTAGGAAAGGAAGTTAACTGCTAATCCATGGTAATGCACAAGACTTTGATATCCTCGATGATGGTTTCTAGCCAAACTCGGTAGTGCTTGTTGTAAGACTACTATGGTCATGCTTGTCTTGGACAGCGTGTTCACAGGTATGTAGCAGAACTAGCTCATGTTTTGGAGCTTGCTATCGTAGTTCATTTCCCAAGAATCTCGCAACGTCATCTCGTCGGTTTGTATTGCAAACTATCTTTTCAGACATGCTGAGTCTGATGTATCCTATCACCAATCGGATCTGAATCTCACGCAGATATGATGGTTGGAACATTCCCAACATTTGCATTTTGATCCTAGCTTGCACCGCCAGTGTGCCAATTTCCTATGTTCTGCCTTCTCAGTAATTGTTCCGGATCATCTTCAAAAGTGGTCCTACCATGGGGCCCATCCATTTCCGATGATAAGCAAAAATCATCCATTGTGTTGTCTTCAACAAGGTAGTCCATATCATCCATTGTATTCCGAGTATGCCATTCCTTCGAACTCCTTCAAATGGTCGATTGTGATTGCCTTAGGCTGGTATAAAGAGTTTCAATGATCTTTGTATCAAAAGTAATTGTTTTTGCCACTTAAGGGAATAATCCTACGTGTCACGTCCTCTAAGGCGCCTCACTATGGAATCATGGCAATCAACTCCTCGCTACTTTGAAACCTATACACCATCTTAATTCAGCGTGGGAGTGTTGCCTACCAAATTGAACCTTTGTCATTTGCTTCTTCCCATCTCTCCTCATCTATGTTTTGTGTCTCATCTCGAGAGATATTTCCACGTCTCATTCAATGAGTTGATCTTGTGATCAGTATGATGATCCAACGTTGTAGAGTTGTCCCACTCTCTTGTCGTCGTGTTGGTTGAAAATCTAGAAAGCAAAGACGTCAAGATCAATTTGAAGTAATGAATCAACATCTTAGAGAAGGGTAGTTGGATCATGAAGATTGTATTAGCTTTGCGTCCCCTCTGACTTCTTACCTCATGTCTTGAATCTCGGGTCAAGATTCTTGTTTACAGGGGATGAGTTGTCACATCCCTAGCTAGTCTATATTTGTCCTTGCATCAATCATCATGCATTGTATTTAAATTTATGAAAGTTGAATTGGGGAAAGTGGAAAGCCTCAGAAATCATTTCATAAATAATCAACATTAAAATCCCTTCAAAGAAGTCCAAGAAAATGTTCCTCTTAGTCTCTGAAAAAATTGGCAAGAGGTAAAACTCAAAACAATATTTCTGGAATCTCAGGGAGATTTATTTTGGGCCTTTGAATTAAATCAAGAACTATTTGCATTGGATTTATATGTGTTATATAATTAATATATGTCCAATAATTCTTATATTTGCTGAAGGGCTTTGGAATAATCCATTTAGTCCCTACAAAATTTATCAGAATAAAATAAAATGATTTAGTTCCTAAACCTAAATCAAAACAAATGACAGAAAAGAAAAACAAATAACAAATAAAAGAGGGAAGGCCACGGGGCTCCTTACCTGGACCTACCTGGGCCAACTCTAGCTGGTGGCCCAGCCCATTAGGCGAAGCAGCTGTCTTCAACCTCTGCCACTAGGTAGAGGCGAGTCGACGCGCGCGCGATCATTGTGGCCAGCCCCCTCCCTGCCTGCCCTCACCCTCGACGCCTCAGTCTCTCTCGACGTCGCCATGACACGCCCCAGATCTCTCTCACTATTCCTCGTGCTATCCCCCCCTATGCTCCTTCTCTCGCTCGGACCCTAGCGTGCCGTCGCCACCGCTCGTCGCTGCCGTAGCCATGGCCATCGCCTCGCATCATGGACGTTTCCCACCGCTCCGCCAAGTCTCCCTCGTCCTCTCCAACAAGCCACGCGACCCTGGACACCCCGAATAGACCGCCTCGTCTCCGTCTTCCAGCTTCGGTCTCCGAAGATCGCCACCGCCGTCCGTCGACTCCAGCACGTCCCCAAGCTCACTGATGATGCCATCGAGATCTTTGTGAGGACCTGAACATTTCCCCTCTGTCTTTTCCTTCATTCATGTGCCGTAGCCGTGCGCCCGCTCGAGCCGAACTCCGGCCGCCGCAAGCTCCGACCGCCCCGCGTCCTCCCACCTACCCCCTGGATGCGGACAAGCCCGGGCTACGCCCCGCTGCTCTCAGCTGCCGCACCCGTCACCTGTAGCGCGGACACCGCCACGACCAGAGGTCGCAGGCGACGAGCCGTCGCCCGTGCCAGCGACCGGTGGGTCCCGTCAGTCAGGTGATTAGCTTAGGGCTAATCACCGCTTAACTAACCCCACTAAGAGACTGACTGTGGGCTCGGGCGCCCAAAACTTTTATTTAGATTTGAAATAACCCCCTATTTAACCTGTGACACTTACGTGTGGACCCCGCACGCCACATTTGACTCCAGTTAGCGCTGTTGACTTGCTGACGCAAGCATGACGCGGTGCTGATGCAGTAATTGTTTTTTGGATTTATTATGATACAAAAATTTCAGAAAATTGCTTGAACTTTAAAGAATCACAGAAATTCAACCGTAGCTCACATTGAAATAAATTATATATGAAAAATTATCAGAAAAATTCAGTCTATCCATACATACTAGTTTCATGCATGACAAAGAAAGTTATACATACTGTATAAGTGAAAACACATAAAGGGCATTTAAAATGCTTAAGTTTGGAGTTGCATTTGAATCTTTGATTCAAATGACCTCCATTGAACTTGTTGCTGTTGCATTAGCACAAACAACATCACATCTACATGCCATGTTCATACATCATATTGTTGCATGTGCTTTTGTATTGATTGCCGGAACCGTCCTTCTCGATAGGTCCAACTCCGGAGATCGTTCCAGAGTATAAGTCTAAGGAGCAGTGCTCTACTGTTCATCTACCAGGCAAGCAAACACCCCTTGGTAATTCCGTTACGATCCCACTCTCTCGCTCCTGCTCTCTTTTATTGCATTAGGACAACAACGTTTCAACTGCTACTTTATGCTGCGGTGGTTGAACCCATTCCTCTGCATGACCTGTCTTTGCCACAGTAAATAGTTGAAACCCACTAGCATGTGTAGGAGTTGATTGAACCATGTTGTGTTCCTACCATGACATGCCTGCTATTGCTTAGAGTTGTGTTGGGTCTGATTCATTGGGAATGAATTGGAGTGTTAGGATATGTTCTGGTGCTGAGAGTTAAGCGTGTGAACATGATTTGGTAAAGGTAGTGGTGAGAGGTCATGTAGGAGTACATGGTGGGTTGTCTCACTAGAACTGTCTTTAAGCACTGAGTTCTGTGTATGTTGTCCAAGGCTAGCTACTACCACACATTGGGATCCTTAATTGACTCTCTCGACTTATTAACCGACTTGATCTCTGTCTAGGAGTCACAACTAGTTTTCGGTGTTTGTAGGTAGTGCTATTTTTCTACCGGGTGGCACCCGGCAGGGTGGACATGGGACAGACTAGGCACCGTGGCCCGGTGTACCGAGTGGCACCCCAATGGTGGGCTCGGGAACCCTTCACACATCATTTGGGGCCGTGTGTGAAACCCTTGTCGGATCTCCTTGCGGATAGAACCCGAATAGGCGATAAACCTAGACTAGAGTCTGGTGTGGTTAGTCAGGTCATGGCCGACACCCTCGCCAGGCTTCCACTTGAAGGTTGCCGAGTTACATGACGTGTACATGGCTGTAAGTGGCGAGAGCATGTGTGAAGAAGTACACCCATGCAGGGTTAACATGATCTATTCGAATAGCAGCGTCCTTGGATATGGATGCTTATACGGTACATAGACAACTTGAAGTGGATACTCCAAAATGCTCAAGACAAGTGTGAGTGCTATGGATGGCCTTCTGGTAGGGAGACGGGTGTGAATTGTTGGGGAACGTAGTATTTTAAAATTTTCCTACGATCACGCAAGATCTATCTACCAGATGCATAGCAACGAGAGGGAAGAGTGTGTCTACGTACCCTCGTAGACCGGAAGCGGGAGCGTCAAGTGACGCGGTTGATGTAGTCGAACTTCTTCGCGATTCAACCGATCAAGCACCGAACGTACGGCACCTCCGCGTTCAGCACACGTTCAGCTTGATGACGTCCCACAAGCTCTTGATCCAGTTGAGCTTCACGGGAGAGTTTCGTCAGCACGACGGCGTGGTGATGGATATGATGTATTCACCAGCGCAGGGCTTCGCCTAAGCACCGCGACGGTATGACCGAGGTGTGTTTCTGTGGAGGGGGGCACCGCACATGGCTGGAACAATTCAACTTGTGTGTCTTTGGGTGCCCCCCTGCCCCCGTATATAAAGGAGCAAGGGGGGAGGCCGGCCGGCCCTTGTTTGGTGCGGCTAGGGGTGCAATCCTACTAGGAATAGGATTGCAATCCTATTCCTAGTAGGAACCACCAAAGAAGGAAGAGAGGGAAAGGAAAAGAGGAAGAGGTGGCGCCCCCCAATCCTAGTCCAACTAGGAACCCTAGGTGGGGCGCCGGCCAGCCCCTATGGGCTGCCTCTCTCTTTCCCTTAAGGCCCACTATGGACCATCCCCCCTCGTAGGGGGTTCCGGTAACCCCCTCCGGCAATCCCGTTAAATCCGAAACTTTTTCGGTATACTTCCGGTGTCCGAATATAGTCGTCCAATATATCAATCTTTATGTCTCAGACATTCCGAGACTCCTCGTCATGTCCGTGATCTCATCCGGGACTCCGAACTACCTTCGGTACATCAAAACTTATAAACTCATCATACCGATCGTCATCAAACGTTAAGCGTGCGGAACCTACGGGTTCGAGAACTATGTAGACATGACTGATACTCATCTCCTGTCAATAAGCAATAGCGGAACCTGGATGTTCATATTGGCTCCTACATATTCTACGAAGATCTTTTATCGGTCAGAACCGCATAACAACATACGTTGTTCCTTTTGTCATCGGTATGTTACTTGCCCGAGATTCGATCGTCGGTATCTCCATACCTAGTTCAATCTCGTTACCGGCAAGTCTCTTTACTCGTTCCGTAACACATCATCTCGTGACTAACTCATTAGTCTTTTGCTTGCAAGGCTTATTGTGATGTGTGTTACCGAGAGGGCCCAGAGATACCTCTCCAACACTCGGAGTGACAAATCCTAATCTTGATCTATGCCAACACCACGAATACTTTCGGAGACACCTGTAGAGCATCTTTATGATCACCCAGTTACGTTGTGACGTTTGATAGCACACAAGGTGTTCCTACGGTATTCGGGAGTTGCATAATCTCATAGTCCTAGGAACATGTATAAGTCATGAAGAAAGCAATAGCAGTAAAAACTAAACGATCAAAGTGCTATGCTAACGGATGGGTCTTGTCCATCACATCATTCTCCTAATGATGTGATCCCGTTGATAAAATGACAACTCATGTCTATGGTTAGGAAACATAACCATCTTTGATCAATGAGCTAGTCTAGTAGAGGCATACTAGGGACACTCTATTTTGTCTATGTATCCACACATGTACTAAGTTTCTGGTTAATACAATTCTAGCATGAATAATAAACATTTATCATGATATAAGGAAATATAAATAACAATTTTATTATTGCCTCTAGGGCATATTTCCTTCAGTCTCCCACTTGCACTAGAGTCAATAATCTAGCTCACATCGCCATGTGATTTAATACCGATAGTTCACATCGTTATGTGAATAACACCCATAGTTCACATCACCATGTGACCAACACCCAAAAGGTTTACTAGAGTCAATAATCTAGTTCACATCGCTATGTGATTAATACCCAAGAGTAATAAGGTGTGATCATGTTTTGCTTGTGAGAAGTTTAGTCAACGGGTCTGTCACATTCAGATCCGTATGTATTTCGCAAATTTCTATGTCTACAATGCTCTGCATGTAGCTACTCTAGCTAATTGCTCCCACTTTCAATACGCATCCAGATTGATACTTAGAGTCATCTGGATTTAGTGTCAAAGCTTGCATCGGCGTAACCCTTACGACAAACTCTTTATCACCTCCATAATCGAGAAACATTTCCTTAGTCATCCAATTACTAAGGATAATTTTGACCGTTGTACAGTGATCTACTCCTGGATCACTATTGTACCTCCCTATCAAACTCATGGCAAGGTACACAACGTGTTTTTTACACAGCATGGCATACTTTATAGAACCTATGGCTGAGGCATAGGGAATGCATTCTCTCTATATTTTTCTGCCGTGGTCTAGCTTTGAGTCTTACTCAACTTCACACCTTACAAGTCAGGCAAGAACTCCTTCTTTGACTGATCCATTTTGAACTACTTCAAAATCTTATCAAGGTATGTACTCATCAAAAGTCTTATCAAGCGTCTTGATCTATCTCTATAGATCTTGATGCCCAATATGTAAGCAGCTTCACCAAGGTCTTTCTTTGAAAAACTCCTTTCAAACACTCCTTTATGCTTTCCAGAAAATTCTACATCATTTCCGATCGACAATATGTCATTCACATATACTTATCAGAAAGGTTGTAGTGCTCCCATTCACTTCTTGTAAATACAGGCTTCACCGCAGGTCTGTATAAATCTATATGCTTTGATCAACTTATCAAATCGTATATTCCAACTCCGAGATGCTTGCACCAGTCCATAGATGGATCGTTGGAGCTTGCACATTTTGTTAGCACCTTTAGGATTGACAAAACCTTCTGGTTGCATCATATACAAGTCTTCTTTAATAAATCCATTAAAGAATGCAGTTTTGTTATCCATTTGCCACATTTCATAAAATGCGGCAATTACTAACATGATTCGGACAGACTTAAGCATCGCTACGGGTGAGAAAGTCTCATCGTAGTCAACTCCTTGAACTTGTCGAAACCCTTTCGCAACAAGTCGAGCTCTGTAAACAGTAACATTACCGTTTGCGTCGGTCTTCCTCTTGAAGATCCATTTATTTTCGATGGCTTGCCGATCATCGGGCAAGTCAACCAAAGTCCATACTTTGTTCTAATACATGGATCCCATCTCAGATTTCATGGTCTCAAGCCATTTTGCGGAATCTGGGCTCATCATCGCTTCCTCATAGTTCGTAGGTTCATCATGGTCTAGTAACATGACTTCCAGAACTGGGTTGCCGTACCACTCTGGTGCGGAACGAACTATGGTCGATCTACGAAGTTCAGCAGAAACTTGATCTGAAGTTTCATGTTCATCATAATTAGCTTCCTCACTAATTGGTGTAGGAATCACTGGAACGAGTTTCTGTGATGTACTACCTTTCCAATTCGGGAGAAGGTACAATTACCTCATCAAGTTCTATTTTCCTCCCACTCACTTCTTTCGAGAGAAACTCCTTCTCTAGAAAGGATCCACTCTTAGCAACAAAGACCTTGCCTTAGGATTTGTGATAGAAGGTGTACCCAACAGTTTCTTTTTGGGTATCCTATGAAGATTTACTTCTCCTATTTGGGTTCGAGCTTATCATGTTGAAACTTTTTCACATAAGCATCGCAGTGCCAAACTTAAAGAAATGACAGCTTAGGTTTCTCGTCAAACCACAGTTCATACGGTGTCATCTCCACGGATTTAGATGGTGCCCTATTTAACGTGAATGTAGCTGTCTCTAATGCATAACCCCAAAAGCGATAGTAGTAGATCGGTAAGAGACATCATCGATCGCACCATATCTAATAAAGTACGGTTATGATGTTCGGACACACCATTACACTATGGTGTTCCAGATGGCGTGAGTAGTGAAACTATTTCACATTGTTTTTACTAAAGGCCAAACTCGCTAACTCAAATATTTTACCTCTACGATCATATCGTAGAAACTCTTATTTTCTTGTTACGATGATTCTCCACTTCACTCTGAAATTCTTTGAACTTTTCAAATGTTTCAGACTTGTGCTTCATTAAGTAGATATACCCATATCTGCTCAAATCATCAGTGAAGGTCAGAAAATAACGATACCCGCCGCGAGCTTCAACACTCATTGGTCCACATACATCTGTATGTATGATCACCAACAAATCTGTTGCTCGCTCCACAGTTCCGGAGAACGGAGTTTTAGTCATCTTGCCCATGAGGCATGGTTCGCAAGCACCAAGTGATTCATAATCAAGTGATTCCAAAAGTCCATCACTATGGAGTTTCTTCATGCGCTTTACACCAATATGACCTAAACGGCAGTGCCACAAATAAGTTGCACTATCATTATTAACCTTGCATCATTTGGCTTCAATATTATGAATATGTGTATCACCACGATCGAGATCCAACAAACCATTTTCATTGGGTGTATGACCATAGAAGGTTTTATTCATGTAAACAGAACAACAATTATTCTCTAACTTACATGAATAACCGTATTGCAATAAACATGATCAAATCATATTCATGCTCAACACCAAATAACACTTATTTAGGTTCAACACTAATCCCGAAAGTATAGGAAGTGTGCGATGATGATCATATCAATCTTGGAACTACTTCCAATACACATTGTCACTTCATCCTTTAACTAGTTTCTGTTCATTATGCAACTCCCATTTCGAGTTACTACTCTTTAGCAACTGAACCAATATCAAATACCGAGGGGTTGCTATGAACACTAGTAAAATACACATCAATAATCTGTCTATCAAATATACCTTTGTTCACTTTGCCATCCTTCTTATCTGCCAAATATCTAGGGCAGTTCCACTTCTAGTGACCATTTCCTTTGCAGTAGAAGCACTTGTTTCAGGCTTGAGTTTAGCTTTGGGTTTCTTCACGGGAGTGACAACTTGCTTGTCATTCTTCTTGAAGTTCCCCTTCTATCCCTTTACCCTTTACTTGAAACAAGTGGTCTGGTTAACCATCAACACTTGATGCTCTTTCTTGATTTCTACCTTCGCCAATTTCAGCATCGTGAAGAGCTCGGGAATTACTTTCGACATCCCTTGCATATTATAGTTCATCACGAAGTTCTACTAACTTGGTGATAGTGTCTAGAGAACTTTGTCAATTACTATCTTATCTGGAAGATTAACTCCCACTTGATTCAAGCAATTGTACTACCCAGACAATCTGAGCACATGCTCACTGGTTGAGCTATTCTCCTCCATCTTGTAGGCAAAGTACTGTCAGAGGTCTTATACCTCTCGACACGGGCATGAGTATGAAATACTAATTTCAACTCTTGGAACAGCTCATATGCTCCGTGGCGTTTCAAAACTTTTTGAAGTCCCGGTTATAAGCCGTAAAGCATGGTGCACTAAACTATCAAGTAGTCATCATATCGAGCTTTTGTCAAAACGTTCATAACGTCTACATCTGCTCCTGCAATAGGTCTGTCACCTAGCGGTGCATCAAGGACATAATTCTTCTGTGCAGCAATGAGGATAATCCTCAGATCACGGAACAATTCCACATCATTGCTACTAACATCTTTCAACTTGGTTTTCTCTAGGAACATATGAAAAATAAACGGGGAACAACATCGCGAGCTATTGATCTACAACATAGATATGCTAATACTACCAGGACTAAGTTCATGATAAATTAAAGTTCAATTTAATCATATTACTTAAGAACTCCCACTTAGATAGACATCCCTCCGGTCATCTAAATGATCACGTGAACCAAATCAACTAAACCATGTCCGATCATCACGTGAGATGGAGTAGTTTCAATGGTGAACATCTTATGTTGATCATATCTACTATATGATTCACGCTCGACCTTTCGGTCTCCAGTGTTCCGAGGCCATATCTGCATATGCTAGGCTCGTCAAGTTTAACCCGAGTATTCTGCGTGTGCAAAACTGGCTTACACACATTGTATTTGAACGTAGAGCTTATCACACCCGATCATCACGTGGTGTCTCAGCACGACGAACTTTCACAACGGTGCATACTCAAGGAGAACACTTATACCTTGAAATTTAGTAAGGGATCATCTTATAATGCTACCGTCGTTCTAAGCAAAATAAGAAGCATAATAAGATAAACATCACATGCAATCAAAATATGTGACATGATATGGCCATCATCATCTTGTGCTTTTGATCTCCATCTCCAAAGCACCTTCATGATCACCTTCGTCACCGGCGCGACACCTTGATCTCCATCATAGCATCGTTGTCGTCTCGCCAACTATTGCTTCTACGACTATCGCTACCGCTTAGTGATAAAGTAAATCAATTACATGGCGATTGCATTTCATACAATAAAGCGACAACCATATGGCTCCTGCCAGTTGCCGATAACATTACAAAACATGATCATCTCATACAACACCGTATAACTCATCATGTCCTTACCATATCACATCACAATATGCCCTGCAAAAACAAGTTAGACGTCCTCTACTTTGTTGTTGCAAGTTTTACGTGGCTGCTACGGGCTTAGCAAGAACCGTTCTTACCTACGCATACAAAACCACAATGATGTTTCGTCAAGTATGTGATGTTTTAACCTTCACAAGGACCGGGCGTAGCCACACTTGATTCAGCTAAGGTGAGAGAGACAGACACCCGCCAGTCACCTTTAAGCAACGAGTGCTCGTAACGGTGAAACCAGTCTCGCGTAAGCGTACGCGTAATGTCGGTCCGGGCCGCTTCATCTCACAATACCGCCGAAGCAAAGTATGACATGCTGGTAAGCAGTATGACTAGTATCGCCCACAACTCATTGTGTTCTACTCGTGCATATCATCTATGCATAAACCTGGCTCTGATGCCACCGTTGGGGAACGTAGTATTTTAAAATTTTCCTACGATCACGCAAGATCTATCTACCAGATGCATAGCAACGAGAGGGAAGAGTGTGTCTACGTACCCTCGTAGACCAGAAGCGGAAGCGTCAAGTGACGCGGTTGATGTAGTCGAACTTCTTCGCGATTCAACCGATCAAGCACCGAACGTACGGCACCTCCGCGTTCAGCACACGTTCATCTTGATGACGTCCCACGAGCTCTTGATCCAGTTGAGCTTCACGGGAGAGTTTCGTCAGCACGACGGCGTGGTGACGGATATGATGTATTCACCGGCGCAGGGCTTCGCCTAAGCACCGCGACGGTATGACCGAGGTGTGTTTCTGTGGAGGGGGGCACCGCACACGGCTGGAACAATTCAACTTGTGTGTCTTTGGGTGCCCCCCTGCCCCCGTATATAAAGGAGCAAGGGGGGAGGCCGGCCGGCCCTTGTTTGGTGCGGCTAGGGGTGCAATCCTACTAGGAATAGGATTGCAATCCTATTCCTAGTAGGAACCACCAAAGAAGGAAGAGAGGGAAAGGAAAAGAGGGAGAGGTGGCGCCCCCCAATCCTAGTCCAACTAGGAACCCTAGGTGGGGCGCCGGCCAGCCCCTATGGGCTGCCTCTCTCTTTCCCTTAAGGCCCACTATGGACCATCCCCCCTCGTAGGGGGTTCCGGTAACCCCCTCCGGCAATCCTGTTAAATCCGAAACTTTTCCGGTATACTTCCGGTGTCCGAATATAGTCGTCCAATATATCAATCATTATGTCTCGGACATTCCGAGACTCCTCGTCATGTCCGTGATCTCATCCGGGACTCCGAACTACCTTCGGTACATCAAAACTTATAAACTCATAATACCGATCGTCATCAAACGTTAAGCGTGCAGACCCTACGGGTTCGAGAACTATGTAGACATGACTGAGACTCATCTCCGGTCAATAACCAATAGCGGAACCTGGATGTTCATATTGGCTCCTACATATTCTACGAAGATCTTTTATCGGTCAGAACCGCATAACAACATACGTTGTTCCTTTTGTCATCGGTATGTTACTTGCCCGAGATTCGATCGTCGGTATCTCCATACCTAGTTCAATCTCGTTACCGGCAAGTCTCTTTACTCGTTCTGTAACACATCATCTCGTGACTAACTCATTAGTCTTTTGCTTGCAAGGCTTATTGTGATGTGTGTTACCGAGAGGGCCCAGAGATACCTCTCCGACACTCGGAGTGACAAATCCTAATCTTGATCTATGCCAACACCACGAATACTTTCGGAGACACCTGTAGAGCATCTTTATGATCACCCAGTTACGTTGTGACATTTGATAGCACTCAAGGTGTTCCTACGGTATTCGGGAGTTGCATAATCTCATAGTCCTAGGAACATGTATAAGTCATGAAGAAAGCAATAGCAGAAAAAACTAAACGATCAAAGTGCTATGCTAACGGATGGGTCTTGTCCATCACATCATTATCCTAATGATGTGATCCCGTTGATCAAATGACAACTCATGTCTATGGTTAGGAAACATAACCATCTTTGATCAATGAGCTAGTCTAGTAGAGGCATACTAGGGACACTCTGTTTTGTCTATGTATTCACACATGTACTAAGTTTCTGGTTAATACAATTCTAGCATGAATCCATAGTATTCTATTGATGTAACAACTTTATTATTGCCTCTAGGGCATATTTCCTTCATGAATCCATAGTATTCTATTGATGTGGTGGTTAGTGGACTCATGTGCGCTTACTTACCTCAAAGAAGTTACTGGTAGTCGTAGAATAGGATAGCGACTGAGTCAAAGCTGGTTTGCTGCAACTAAACCCCACATTGCTTTCTTGATACTAATGCATGTATGATAGGATCTGTTGTAGGTCTTGCTGAGTACCTTTGTACTCACGTTGCTTAATTTATGTTTTTTGTAGAGGTGACTTCAGTCTCACTAGTAGTTCTGCGTCGACTTCGACGTTTAGCTTGTTACCTCAGCTACGATCTTGTACCCTTAGGAGGGTCTTGTAGATAGTGAGGCTTCACAACCTTTTTCATTTGTAGTTGTCTGTACCCTGCCATGTTATGCTTCCGTTGCTTGTATGCTATGTATGCTGAGTCATGAGACCCATGTTTGTAATATCTAGCTCCTCGGAGCCTAATGAATAAATACTTTGATTCCTCGAGTTTTGTTGTGATGCCAAGTTGTATTTGCACATATCGAGCATATTGTGTGTATGTTATTGAAATGCTTGGTATGTGTGGGATCTGACAACCTAGTTGTTTATTCTTGGTAGCCTCTCTTATGGGGAAATGTCTCTTAGTGCTTCCACTGAGCCATGGTAGCTTGCTAGTGCTCCGGAACACTTAGGCTGACCGACATGTGTCCTGCTTGGTTCCTATGTCTGTCCCTCGGGGAAATGTCACGCGTTGTTCCTTTAAGTCATTGTAGCTTGCTATGACTTGGGTTCATACACTGATGACCGACACGGTCGTTGCTGGGTCATGTATGCCTATCCCTGTAAGTTAGTGCCACCTTGGGTTTACAACTAGTCATGTCGGCCTGGGTTCTGTGTCATATGGATGCTAGCGACACTATCATATACGTGAGCCAAAATGCGCAAACGATCCCGGGCCAGGTAAGGTTGTACCCATGGGGATACCGTGCGTGAGGCCGCAAAGTGATATGATATGTTACATGCTAGACAGGTGTGACTTAGGATTGGGATCCCAACACTCGCCCCTTGGTCATGTCCTAGTTTCCGGACGCCCTAACAGCCGTCGAGGTATGCGCGGGGCTAGGCCTTGCCGACGTAGAGTACCAAATCCCTCATGACAATCAAGACTTAAAGGACTCAGGGTCATGACTGGTCTCATATACCCTCGCCCCTTGGTCATGTCCTTGTTTCCGGATGCCCCAACGGCGGTCGAGGTATGCGCGGTGCCAGGCCCTGCTGATGCAAAGTACCAACAGCATCGCGACGATCAAGACTCAAAGGACTCAGGGGCCTAACTGGTCGCGTATCCCCTCGCCCCTTGGTCCTGTCCTACTTTCTGGACGCCTCAACAGTGGTCGAGGTATGTGCGGGGTTGGGCCCTGCCGTTGCAGTGTGTAAACATAGAGCGTACTTGCATGCCAAGGAGGACTCCTGAGCACCGTGACTGAGGGGCATATCCAGCCACGTAGGCCCTTGGCCCTTTGTCCTGTTCTGGTTCCGGACGCCCCAATGATGACCGAGGCATGGGCGGGGTTGGGCCCTGCTGACGTAGAGCGCAAAGCAAGCAGGAAGGAAACGAAGCATCAAAGGAAAGTGTGAAATTCATATAGTTATTTCAAACATAAAATGTCACACAAATTCAAGTTAAAGTCTCACGCCTCCAGGAGACAGTCTCAATGTTCTTGGGTAAAGATCAGGAAGGACCGTCGTCGCCGCCTGCCTTTGTGGTCGCGGCCTTGTACCCGGTGTCGCGGCCACTTGCGTTGGCTGCTGCGGGCTTGGCACCAGGAGAGCAGACGAACTTCTACGCCAACTTATCCGCGTGGATCTTCACGGCTGCCTCCGCAGTGACATGAGAATCGCGAGGAATGGCGCCAAGAACTGCATCGAAGTTGAAGCCGGTGTCGTTGAGTTGTGGGTGGTTGAGGATGCGCGTAGCAGCCTCAAAGCAGAGGTCGTGACACTCAGCGTCTAACATGGAATCCACCTTGGTGGCGGCACCCTCGAGGGCATCAGCGGGGCTCAAGGAGAGCTCCGCATAACCATCCTCGGGGGCCGCGAGCGGATCCTTGAAGCCTGCCCTGCAAATGGAGCGCAATGCCTCGCGGGCCCTGAAATCCATGAAGAGGATGGCGTAAGGTTCCGTGATCGCTTTCCCCTCGGAGGCAGCATGAGCTTTGTCCCTGGCCCCAGCATTGCGGTCTCTTTAGCAACGTCCTTGTCATTTGATACCTGGGCCGCAGCCACTTCGTACTTCAACTTGGCCAGGTGATCGCGCTTCGTAGCTTGCTTTGTGGCTATCTTCGACAACGTGGCATCACGGGCCTTGGGGTCGTCCTCCTTCTTCCAAATCTGTTGCGCTAGCGCGGTTTGTTCCTCCTGCAGGGCCCTCAGGCTAGCCTCCGCCTCACCACAACGCTTCTCGGTGGACACTGCTTGCACGAACGCCTCGTCGCAAGCGACCTTGGCTTCGTTGGCCTCCTTCTTGCCCTCCTTGGGGACAATGCTGGCTCAGGTCCACGCCGTCTTGACGGAGGATCCAGCTTGAAGCCACCCGAAGACCAACCCCAAGCGCTGCCTCGCGAAGCACATTTCGGTGTCCTCAAGGTCCGTCTAGACTTGGCCTAGCACAGTGAATGCTTCATCCATGGCCCCAGGCCTGATTAGAGGACCGCACTCGGCGAGTGCGAAGGACTGGGGAAAAGGTGGCTTGGCAGTCGGCGGAGGATCCAGGAAGGCGGCGACAGGATCAGCTTGGGATGACATAGCCTTCGGGCCCTCCTGGACGAACAGCTCCGCGCTGCATAGTCCTCCGAAGGTCGGCGACACGCTTAGGACAGGGGGCTCGCCTGGGCCGCTCCCCCCTTTCTTCTTCGGTGGCGCATCGTCGTCGTCACTAGTCAGCAAGATAAAATGTGGGGTCGGTACATGGACAATCATCATTTGGCCAAGAAACAAGACATACTGCTTACCTGTCAGGCAGGGTCCACTTCCTCTTCTTCAATTCCTTCTCGTCAAGCGCATGCGCGCCCTTGCCCTTCTCCGATGCAGCCTTGGACGCGCTCCGGAGGCGGATTGGGTGGCTCTCAGGCGACCCTATAGGAGCACCTCCGCCCAGGGGAGCCAAGGTGTTGATACGTTTCCAACGTATCTATAATTTTTGATTGTTCCATGCTATTATATTATCTGTTTTGGATTTTTAATAGGCTTTAAGATGCACTTTTTTATTATTTTTGGGACTAACCTACTCACCAAAGGACCAGTGCAAATTGCTATTTTGTGCCTATTGCGGTGTTTCGTAGAAAAGGAATATTAAAAAGAATTCAAACTAAATGAAACCTTCGTGGGGATCGTTTTTGAAACAAACACAATCCAGGAGACTTGGCGTACAAGTCTGGGAAGCCACGAGGCGGCCACGAGGCAGAAGGGCGTGCCTAGGGGGGTAGGCGCGCCCCCACCCTCATGGGCCCCTCGTAGCTCCACCGACATACTACTTCGGCCTATATATATACTCATATACCCTGAAAACATCAGGGAGCACCACGAAACCCTATTTCCACCACCGCAACCTTCTGTACCCGTGAGATCCCATGTTGGGGCCATTTCTGGCACTCCGCCGGAGGGGGAATCGATCACGGAGGGCTTCTATATTAACACCATAGCCTATCCGATGATGTGTTAGTAGGTTACCACAGACCTCCGGGTCCATAGCCATTAGCTAGATGCCTTCTTCTCTCTCTTTGGATCTCAATACAAAGTTCTCCTCGATCTTCTTGGAGATCTATTCGATGTAATACTTTTTGCGGTGTGTTTGTCGTAATCCAATGAATTGTGGGCTTATGATCAAGATTATCTATGAACAATATTTGGTTCTTCTTTGAATTTTATATGCATGATTTAATATATTTGCCAGTATCTTCGAATTATCAGCTTGGTTTGGCCTACTAGATTGATCTTTCTTTTGCAATGGGAGAAGTGCTTAGCTTTGGGTTCAATCTTGCGGTGCCCTTTCCCAGTGACAGTAGGGGCAGCAAGGCACGTATTGTATTGTTGCCATTGAGGATAAAAAGATGGGGTTTATGTCATATTGCATGAGTTTATCCCTCTTCATCATGTCATCTTGCTTTATGCGTTACTATGTTCTTATGAACTTAATACTCTAGATGAATGCTGGATAGCGGTCGATGTGTGGAGTAATAGTAGTAGATGCAGAACCATTTCGTTCTACTTGTCACGGATGTGATGCCTATTGTTCATGCCTAGATATTCTCATAACTATGCGCTTTTGTATCTATTGCTCGCCAGTAATTTGTTCACCCACCGTAAAATATGCTATCTTGAGAGAAGCCACTAGTGAAACCTATGGCCCCCGGGTCTATTTTCCATCATATTAGTTTCCCGTCAACATGCTAATTTTTGTCACCTTTCTTTTATTTGCAATCTTTACTTTTCAATCTACACAGCAAAAATACCAAAAATATTTATCTTATTATCTCTATCAGATCTCACTTTTGCTAGTGACCGTGAAGGGATTGACAACACCTTTATCGCGTTGGTTGCAAGGTTCTTAATTGTTTGTGCAGGTACTAGGGATTTGCGTGTAGTCTCCTACTAGATTGATACCTTGGTTCTCAAAAACTGAGGGAAATACTTATGCTACTTTGCTGCATCACTCTTTCCTCTTCAAGGGAAAACCAACGCAAGCTCAAAAGGTAGCAAGAAGGATTTCTAGCGCCGTTGCGTGGGAGGTTTACGCCAAGTCAAGTCAAGATTTGATCTCCCGCCAACGTGAGGATTTCTAGCGCCGTTGCTGGGGAGATCTATGCACAGGTCAAGACATACCAAGTACCCATCACAAACTCTTATTCCTCGCAATACATTATTTGCCATTTGCCTCTCGTTTTCCTCTCCCCCACTTCACCTTTGCCGTTTTATTTCCCCTTTTGCCGTTCGCCTTCTTCCCGTATGTATCTTTGTTTGTGTTTCCATGTGCCTTCTATTTGCTTGCATCTTTGCTTGCTAAAAATCTATTGATATGGATCCACTTAAAGTATTCTACTTGGATCATCTTCGATCCTTATGCACTCGTGCGGAAACCCCACTAGCCTAGTTGATGGGAAATCTTTAGATGAGTATGCTCATTTTGTGCATCACCGTTTGTCTGAAAAATGGAGACTCTTATGGGATCAAATAAACAGATTGCTGTGTTATGCTTGGAATCTTTGTGAAATTTATGATTTTACTTGTTGCTCTAAGAACCCAAAAAAACTCCCCTACCTATGTGAGTTTAATGATAATAAAATCTTTTCTTCTTATGCAAAGGGTGTTTATATTTACCACGAAATCGAACAATTTGAAGAATTTGTTGCTTTTAAGGGTGCTTATGAATTGCTTCTTTGATTGAAAAGTATAATATTACTCTCTGCAAATCTGAAAATTTTGACATACTTAAATATTGCTATGAAAACTATGCTCATAATGTCTATGTCAAAGAATTTATTGAAAGAATGACCGCTACTTTGGAAGTAAATAATGATATGCATGAATCTATAGATAATTATGATTCCAATGATTTGATTGAAATATCCCTTTACGAACATGATGCTGGCCATTCTTTTGGCCACGATGCCAATATTTATGAAGATGAATTTGGTATAGTTCCTTATGTTAAACATGAGATCGTTGCTATTGCACCCATACTTGACAGTTCCTTCGATGAAAAACATGATTGCAGTGATCTTACTATAAATTCTATTAATGTCAATTGTGTTAATGATATGCAAAACCTCAAGCTTGGGGATGTTAGTTTTGCTATGACTACTATTTGTTGCAATGATCATGATTGGGGTGATTCTTCTTATGATATTGAGAATTTATCTAATCCCCATGATGAATGTAAGATTGATAATAATGTTTGCAATAATGTTGAATGTGGGTTTGGAAGAGTGTCAAATTTGGATCCCACATATTTGGAGAATTTTAAATCTTATGAAATTTTTGATAAAAGTGGGCTTGGAGAGGTCATGACTTTAGTTAATGGTAATCCCACCATTTTGGAAGAGTGTCAACTTCGTATGCATGTGGATCGTGTTGAGAATATGTTTTGTGGTAGCTATATCATTGAATTTTCTTATGATCATACATGCAATTATTATGAGAGAGGAAAATATTGTTGTAGAAATCCTCATGTTACTAAATTACCTCTCTTCATGTTGAGATTGATCTTGTTTCTTTCTTCGTCCTTGCATATGTTAGATCTTGCTTGTCTTGATAATCTATTTTCCTATAAAATTCCTATGCATAGGAATTATGTTAGACTTAGATGTAATTTTCACATGCTAAATAATGCTCTTTTTGTGCTTCAAGTCTTGTCTTTCATGTGAGCATCATTGAATTCTCAAGCCTATCTTAATGGCTACAAAGAAAGAGCTTGTTGGGACGCAACCCAATTTTATTTTCTTTGATTTTTACTGTTTAGTAATAAATAATTCATCTAGCCTCTGGTTAGATTTGGTTTTCTGTTTTATATAGTGCTTGTGCCAAGTACAACCTTTGGGAAGACTTGGGTGAAGTCTTTGCGATCTTGCTGTAAAAAACAAAAACTTTTGCGCTCATGAGCTTAGGTGCCATTTTTTACTGGAAAGTTCTTTTAGGTTGATTCTTTTTTCAGATGATTAATAGACAAATTCCTCATGTCCACAGATTTATTTCAGAATTTTTAGATGTACAGAAGTATTCGAAAGTTACAGATTACTACAAATTGTTCTATTTTTGACAGATTCTCATTTTCATCTGTTGTTTGCTTATTTTGATGAATCTATGGCTAGTATCGGGGGGTATGAACCATAGAGAAGTTGGAATACATTAGGTTTAACACCAATATAAATAAAGAATCAATTAAATACAATACCTTAAAGTGGTGGTTTGTTTTCTTATACTAACGGAGCTCACTAGATTTTCTGTTGAGTTTTGTGTTTTGAAGTTTTCAAGTTTTTGGGTAAGGATTTGATGGACTATGGAATAAAGAGTGGCAAGAGCCTAAGCTTGGGGATGCCCAATGCATCCCAAGGTAAAATCCCAGGACAAACAAAACCCTATGCTTGGGGATGCACCAGGAAGGCATCCCCTCTTTCGTCTTCGTCTATCGGTAACTTTACTTGAGACTATATTTTTATTTAGCACATGATATGTGTTTTGCTTGGAGTGTCTTGTATGATTTGAGTCTTTGCTTTTTCATTTACCAAAATCATCCTTTCTGTACACACCTTTTGGGAGGGACACATGTGAATTGGAATTTATTAGAATACTCTATGTGCTTCACTTATATCTTTTGAGCTAGATAATTTTGCTCTAGTACTTCACTTATATCTTTTAGGGCACGGTGGTTGTTTTATTTTATAAAAATTATTGATCTCTCATGCTTTACTTATATTGTTTTGAGAGTCCTTTATAACAGCATGGTGATTTGCTTTGGCTATAAAATTAGTCCTAATAGGATAGGCATCCAAGATGGGTATAATAAAAACTATAATATAAAGTGCATTGAATACTATGAGAAGTTTGATACTTGATGATCGTATTGAGATATGAGGATGGTGATATTAGAGTCATGCTAGTAGAGTAGTTGTGAATTTGATAATACTTGTGTTGAGCTTTGCAAGTCCCATAGCATGCACGTATGGTAACCATTGTGTGACAAATTTGAAGCATGAGGTACTATAATGCCCTAGATGTAACACTTTCCTAATATGGATATATATATAAACTTTGGCTTCATCAATTCCTTTCCAAGCTCTTCTTTCATTTCGGGTTTCTTCGTTTTTTCGTGTGCGTGTGTGCATTTCATCCATGTCGTGTTGTCATGTGCATTGCATTGCATTTGTGTTGTCACTTGCATCAGGTCCCACTCGTCTCTTCCCATTGTCCGTTTCGAGTTCTGATGCACTCACACGCGCCCGTGGCATCCCCGAGTCCTTCTTTCGTGTGTGGCCGTGTAACATTTCCGTTTTGACGTGAGACTTGTCGCGCGATGTTGTTTTGGTATGTGTAGGCCGCCTGTCATGTTTCGTCGCGTTTGGAGTTCATTTGGTACTCCAACGGTTAACCTAGTGGGCTAAATGAACCTCTTCTTTGAGGCCCAAGACCCCCTCCACAACAGCCCACCAACCCAGCACAACCCTTCCCATCATCTCGGTCGTCGAATTTTGATCGCGTGGCCGAAAACCGCTCCCCATTTGGAGTCTCCTAGCTCCCTATGCCTATCAAAACGTCCACACCCCACCATTTTCGGGCGAAACCCTAGTCTTCCCTTTTTTTCCATTTTTCCCAGCGCCCCGCAGCTCCTCAGGCCCCGGACACGTCCGGACGGCGCCGGAAACGTCCGCCCGGACGCGCCGGACCAACCGGAGTGCGCCACGTGGCCGCTCCGCCTCCACCGCCACCGCGGGCCCGCGAGCCCACCTCGGGCCCTCCGCCTCCGCCTCCCGGGCCGAACGCCTCCGCGCCCGCCGCCGATCCCCGGCGCGACTCCGCACTGCCGGCCGCCGCGAGGGCCGCCGCGCCCGCCGGCGCCGGTCATCGCCGCCGCCTCCGGCGCGCCTCGCCCCGCCGCCCAACAGCCGCCACCGGCCCCGCGTCCCCGTTGCCGGCTCCTCCCCGACGCCGACCGCGCCGCCCCGCGGACTCCTCCTCGCCGAGCCCGCCGGCCGGCCGCGGGAGACGACGCTCTCGCTGTGGATCCCGATCCAGAGCCGCCGCCGCAGTCTAACCCTAATGGGTCGGCGACCCGCTTCGCCCGCACCCGCTCCGACCCGCGTTGACCCGATCCGCGGTTCAAACCTGATCCGCGAGGTAGCCCCTCCCTTTTTTTCACTAAGTCTTTTTGAAACTTGTTGTCTGATGGCATATTGTGATGGCTGTATCTTTTATTGTGCTTGTCCAAATTGTGCATATGATATGTCAAAATGACCATGGTGATGTGTACTACGTTTTGTTCCTTTGGGTCATGCTTGTTTGAGTCCATCTGGAGGTCTTAACCTTCATGACAAGAGTGCTACTTGATATAAACTACTGCTACTTGTTATTTTCATGCCATGTTTGAGATGCGATAACTTGGTGCATGTTTACCCAAATGAAGCAAATGAGATGTCAAAATGTTCATCATGAGATGCTCTACATGATGGTTGTTGTAGCATGCATGTTAGGCTTCGTATTGCCATGTTAATATCTGTTGCAAAAGTGCATGTGGCTGTTAAGTTTTATAACATGTTATGAGATGCTGATTTGAAAAGCTCGTTGCTATTGATGTGTTTGTCCCCTTGTCACATGCCTACATGTTTTAGAATCTTCATGTGGTCTTTGATGTGGTGGAAACCATTTGCCATGATATGCCTTGAGGTGACTTAAACATGCTTGCAGACATGCCATGCCAACTTAACTGTTTCAACACTTAGTGAAAATTCTACTAAGTCTGGAATGTGTCATATCCTGATGCTATGTTTGCTTGATGCTCTAGGCAAATCCATGTTAGTTTTGGGGTGGCCTTTGATCATTCCATGCTGTACATGTTATTGTCTATCCATCCATGCCCTCACTTGTTCATTTGGCTTGCTGTAACTTATTTAATTCTTGCTCCCAATTTGCTATAAAATATTACTGTCAGGTTTTTAACGTCATGATCAAAATGTTGTAGCTTGTTGCTATTGATCCATGCCTCCTATGGAGTTGATTCAATGGAGTTGTTTGCTGTAGGATATGTCTACTTCATGTCCATGCTTATTTTCACCATGTTTGAGTGCTGTACAGTATATATTTCTTGCTCCAAAGTTGCTATGTGGCTGTTAATTGCAGCTTTGCATTGTTTCTTGTTTCGAGTGTATGTGTTGAACCGTTGCTCCGTTTTGAGCGTGCCCTACATGAAACTTGTGTGATTTTTCATGTAGATTCATAATATCATCTTTTTTACATGTTTGGAGTGAATTTTCTTGATGTTTGGGTGCATCTTACACCATTGCCATGCTTAACTTGTTTTGCTCATATCTTCTAGACCGTAGCTCCGAATTAAACAAACTTTATATGAAACTTGACTAGAATTTCGTGTAGATCATCATGGTGCATGTTAGCTTGCTGTTTAACAACTTTAACTTATGGTTTGTTCAGATCTGGACTAATTTCAAACTATACATATGAGGACTTACCGGATTAGCTTTAAGTTGATTCCGGCCTCATTTAAACTTGTTGACTTGTGTTGTTTTTGAGTGCTTCCTGCCTTGCCATGTTTTGCATAATATATAGACTTGCCTTGCATCATAATTGCTTGAGCATATTGTCATGTTCTTGTGTTGTTTCTCTGTGCTTCCTACCTTGCCATGTATTGCATCATATATAGACTTTTCATGCATCATACGCGCATCATGTTGAATGTGCATTGCACCTTGTTTGATTTCGTGCCTCGTTGTGTTCTTGTGTTGAGTAGAGCCGGGAGCCGAGACCGAGAACGAGAACGAGGTTACTACCAAGGTTGAGTACGAGGAGCCGTCTTACGATCCCATCGACGACTCGACAGGCAAGATGACCTGACCCAGATATCATTACTATCTTTGCCTATTGCTAGAATTCTCGCTCTTTAGCTTATTGCCTCAATGCCCATGTTTGTTTGTCAGCCTCCTATTGTAAACATGAATCTGTCTAACCACCCAAACTAGCAAACCTTTGTTTGGCTACGTAAGCTTCGCTCAGCCCCTCTTATAGCATTGCTAGTTGCAGGAGAAGAGTTGAAGATTCTTGCTTCATGTTGAATTTTTGTGGGGATATCACACTATATAAACTCTTAAACTAAATTATCTATATATTGGTAATGGGTGGAAGGCTAAGCCTCTTGCTTGGTGATTTGTTCCACTCATGCCGCCCTAGGAACCCTATAAACCGGTGTTATGTTCCTTGATTATGAGTTCCTAACACGTTTGGGGTTATGGGACCCCCTCGATAACCCGCTTAGCGCTAAACCTTTTCCAGCAAGGCCCAACATCGGTACTCCATTTGCCTAATAACTAAAAATTGCATAGGCACTAGCTATCCCGTGATCTTAATTAACAACCCCCGGGTCCGAACTGAGCAGACTGCGGGGCCTCCTTGGGGAAACCTGAGGTATTTGGTATTCACCTGTAGGATGACTCATCCGGTCGTGGCCTGAGACTAGATACGCGCGGCTACTGTCAGGGTGTCGGCACGCCGGGAGGTCTTGCTGGATTAGTTTTACCTATGTCGGTATATCTTGAGCACGGGATTCCGAGAATACTCGGGCCTTCCCACCTTGGAGTTGCGACTCCGCAGATCGTGAGCTTGTCATGGGCTAAGTTGGGACACCCCTGCAGGGTTTTGAACTTTCGAAAGCCGTGCCCGCGGTTATGTGGCAGATGTTAATTTGTTAATATCTGGTTGTAGAAAACTTGACACCATGTTCAGAACACACTACCATCATGAGTAACCGTGACAGTCATTTTCCGAAAGGGGTTCGGGAAGTGAACACGGCGGGGTTATGATTGACGTGCTTAGATAGGATCACTTCGTGATCACTCCGACGCTCGTGGCACTTCTCTTCTCGCTCTAAACACGTAAGCTAGTGCTAGTGCAGCTGCAACCTTTATCTTTCTTCAGCCTTATTCCACACCCAAGGCTTAGATAGTTTTGCTACCCGGGAACGGGATTGCTGAGTCCTCCGTGCCTCAGAGATTCTACACCACACCAGATGCAGGTACCATGGTGAACTACTCAGGTGACGACACAGAGTTGTACTGGGAGTACGATGAAGAACGTAGTCGATACTATGTGCACTATCCCGATGATCAGTAGTGGTTTCTTCTAGGGGCGATTCGGACCTGTGGCTTTATGTATTTTGGTATCTTTCATTTGGATCTTCGCCCGTAGTCGGGTTGTGATGTTATTTGGATGATGATTTGCTTATGTAATGTATTGTGTGACGTGGCGAGTGTAAGACAACTATCCTTTTGCAATTTCATCCCTATTTTTACATGAGTCGTGCAAAGATACCAAACTTGAGATCATTCCAGAATGGGCTTATACCTTTAAGTCGTGCCTCGACACGTAGGAGGTTTAGTCCCATCCTGGGCATTACAAGTTGGTATTCAGAGCCTTCTCCGACCTAGAAGCCCCCACTGATTGATCGAATCGTTGACGGTTGAGTCTAGGCACACACTTAAAAATGTTTTGAGTCCTATATATATATCGGAGAGTAGGATTTCTTTTGCTCCTCATCTCTTTGCACTATGGTGGGGACTCCTGACGATTACTCTTGTCTCTTCTACTCTCAAAATTCACCAAATTTTTTTTTAGGGTCACGCGGGTATTGTTTGGATTGTTCCGATGTCTTTGTGACGAGAACATTGTTCTCGATGCCTCCTTTCATTTAGGGGTTGTGGCAGTGTCCCGGGGAGTTGAGCTTCGAGGTGTTGTCGTCACAAATATATCGCAGCAGTTCTGGAATACCTAAGACGGCCGACATAAAAAACTCTCCTATGCGGTTAGTGGCAAGATAACCCCGACATCACCCAGTACTTGGGAGGTAGTTCGGGAGTATTGCCATATCTTGTATAGTAGATGCGTTTCGAAGGTCCGAGGTAGACGGTTTCCAGAAATAACTGGTTATGTGTTGACGGATGGATACAACTGGATGTAGGATTAGAGTTGAGTGCACGATGCTTCCCCTGTATCCTCAACACCTGATTGCATAACTGGAAACTTTGGAAATTAATATATGGGTTCGTCTAGTAGCTCGTAAGAATACTTCCAACAAATGCATGATATGGAGTTCGGGGTTCTACATTGAGTGAAGTAGTGTTTATGGCCGTTGTTCCGATCGGGAGTTGCATCTTAAAGGGTCCTTGGCTATGCTGATCCGGGGATTGCAAAACCCTTTTGTAACACGTTCCATAAGCTTTCAGCACAAATATGTCGAACGAAGCTTCTATCTTGTATTTGTTCTATCTGCTCCTTGTTGTCTTTATTTACCTTTTGTTCTCCCAAGTGGCTTCTCGTGAAGATTGTTGTATCATTAAACTGTGGATTGCATTCGTTCATTTTCGTTCGAATGTTCTTGTGAAGACTTATGTTGCAATTTCTAGCTGTTGATTCAGCTTATATATTCTTTCAATCAATGGCTATTAGTTGTCATCTCATTCAGGATGGCTCCTAAAAGGGTTCCCAACGCTAACCCAGAGATGTGAAGAGGTTCCTGATCGTCCTCCTTCCCCTCCTCCTCCGTCTGAGGCCTGGAGAGAAATTATGCAAGCGACGAACCAGAACACCCAGATGCTGATGCAAATGATGCAGAACATTCAAGCAAATCAAGCAAATCAGGGTGCTCATGGGAACCAAGGCCGAGGCAATTTGTTCAACCAACCTCACTTTGCTACACTCAACCAGTTCTTGGCAAACCAACCGAAGGCATTCAGTTACTGTGTGGACCCTCTAGATGTTGAAGACTGGATAACAGATATCAAGAAGCAATTCGAGTGCAGTAACGTGAGACCTGAGGACTATGTGAAGTTTGCAGCCTTCCAACTCAATGACCTAGCCGCTGATTGGTGGAAGCAGTACAAGGATTCCAGACAAGGGCGTGAAATCTCGTGGGCTGACTTCTGCAAGGATTTTCACTCCCGCCACATTCCAAGAAGTGTCATCGAGGGTATGCGTGAACAATTCCGCAACCTGAAGCAAGGCTCAATGACTGTCTACCAATATAATGTCAAGTTCCAGAACCTTGCCCGCTATGCCAAGCAAGACATCCCAGATGCCAAGAGAAAGATCTATCAGTTCCGTGGTGGTCTGAATGATGAACTACAACTAGCTCTCACCTTGTTCGAGCCTGATGAGTTTGATCAATTCTATAACATGGCACTTAAGCAAGAGGCAGCCCAGCTCAAGATGGAAGCTTCCAAAAAGAGGATCAGAGAGGCTGTTCACTCCTCCTCTTCTTCCCAAGTGGTCACAAAGCAACAGAAGTTTTGGCTTCCACCTCCTCCACTGATCCGACCTCCCAACAACAACAAGAATTCTGGTGGCCGTGGTTTCTCCGACCCACCCAACCCAAACAATTAGTCAAAGAATCACTTTCAAGCTTCGAAGTCAAGTGCTCCTTTTTATCGTCCTCTCTCAGAAGTGGTTTGCAACAAGTGTGGCAACAAGGGTCACTATGCCAACAAGTGTACTCAAAGGCACCTTCCGCCTCCTCCACCTGTCAGCACTGCTATTGTCAAGCATGACCCAAGACAGCAAGATTGAATCTGATGAATGCAGCTCAAGCAGAGAATTCTTCAGATGTGATACTTGGTAACCTCTTAGTTAACTCTATTCCGGTAAAAGTATTGTTTGATTCTGGTGCATCTCTCAGTTTTATATCAAGGCCATTCTTTAACAAGCATAATTTCACTTCGGCTTTTCTGGATAAGAAGTTGCAAATTATTTCTCCTAGCAAATGCATGACTTCAAATTTGAGGGCTCCGGATGTATCTATTCGCATGGGTGATTACCGCTTTCTGGCTTCTCTGGTTGTTCTCGGCAACTCCGACATTGATCTTATTCTTGGGATGGATTGGCTTTCACAGCATGATGCTCAGATTGATTGTGCAAATAAGGAAGTCAAGCTTACTCATTCCAACGAAGACGTGATTATCTTCGCCTCTCGAGATAACACAATCAGGCTATTCTCTCTCAATGACAAGGGCGAGACTAATGCCATCTCTCAAATTCCGGTGGTCAATGAATAGGAAGATGTATTTCCTGAAGAGCTTCCAGGCATGCCTCCGCATCATCAAGTTGAATTCGTCATTGAACTCAAGCGTGGTACTGAGCCAGCATGCCGGCGTCCGTACAAGCTTTCCCCTGAAGAGTTGAAGGAGTTGAAGAGACAACTTGATGAGCAAGAGCGTATGGGTCTAATCAGGCCTAGCACTTCTCCTTGGGGTTGTGTTGTCTTATTTGTCAAGAAGAAGGATGGCACGGAGCGCCTTTGCGTTGATTACCGGCCATTGAACAAGAAGACAATAAAGAACAAGTATCCGCTCCCCAACATCAATGAATTGTTCGAGCAGCTCAAACGAGAAAAAGTGTTCTCTAAGCTCGATCTCCGGATGGGTTATCACCAGATCCGCATGCCTGAAGAAGATATTCACAAGACTGCAATCAGAACAAGCTACGGCTCCTATGAATATACAGTCATGTCTTTTGGCCTCGTTAATGCTCCACCCACCTTCTCAAGGATGATGCACTACATATTCAACCCCTACACCAACGAATTTGTGCTCGTCTATCTGGATGACATCTTGGTATTCTCCAAGATTGAAGAGGATCATGAAAAGCACCTCCGTCTGGTTCTCGACAGACTCCGTGAACATAAGTTTTATGCCAAGTTCTCTAAATGCGAATTCTGGCTCGATAAGGTCTTGTATCTGGGCCATATCATCTCTGCTGACGGTATTGCTATCAACCCCGAGAAAGTTGAAGCGATTGTCAACTGGGAACCCCCTCAGAACGTCAAGCAACTCCGAAGCTTCCTTGGTCTTGCTAGGTATTGCAGAAGGTTTGTTGAGAACTTCTCCAAGATTGCCAAGCCTCTCTCCAACTTGCTACAGAAGAATGTCAAGAACAACTGGTCTCCGGATTGTGATGTGGCATTCAAAACTCTCAAAGAAAAGCTCATCTCTGCTCCGGTTCTTACTCCTCCAGATGAGTCCGAGCCCTACGAAGTATTTTGTGATGCTTCTCTTCAAGGACTTGGTGGTGTGCTAATGCAAGACAAAAAAATTGTGGCATACACTTCTCGTCAATTGAAGCCAAGTGAGAAGAACTACCCCACACATGATCTCGAGCTAGCAGCAGTGGTACACGCCTTGATCACGCGGAGACACCTTCTGTTGGGTAGAAAAGTCGACATCTTCACCGATCACAAGAGCTTGAAATACATCTTCACACAGCCGAACTTGAACCTTCGCCAGACTCGTTGGGTTGAAATGATCCAAGAGTATGATCCAAGCATCGAATACACACCTGGCAAGGCCAATGTCATTGCAGATGCCTTGAGCAGAAAGGCATAATGCAACAGTCTCCTTATCAAGCCGTTTCAGCCTGAGCTTTGTGAAGCATTCAGGAAGCTCAACCTCTAAGTTGTTCCGCAAGGCTTTCTTGCAAATCTTCAAGTTGCTCCTACCTTGGAAGATCAGATCCGTGAGGCCCAGCTCAGTGATGCTATGGTGCAGAAAGTGAAACACGGTATTGCAAAGGGTACTCCCAAATACAAGTGCTATCGCGTTGATGAGAAGGACACCTTGTTCTTTGAGGACAGACTTGTGGTTCCCAAGGGTGATCTCAGGAAGCTCATAATGAACGAAGCACATGACTCCCTCCTCTCGATTCATCCTGGAAGTTCCAAGATGTACCAAGACCTCAAGAAATCTTACTGGTGGACACGCATGAAAAGGGAGATTGCCCAATTCGTGAATGAATGTGTCAGGACCCCGAACCTAAGTCACACCGATCTAGCTGTAACACGTCATATCACTTTGCGGCCTCACGCACGGTAACCCCACGGGTGCCACCTTACCTGGCCCGGGACCGTTTGCGCATTTTGGCACACGTATATGACCGTGTCGCTAGCATCCATATGACAGAGAACCCGGGCCGACATGGCTAGTTATAAACCAAAAGTGGCACTAGATTACAGAGACATGCATCCATGACCCAGCAACGAACGTGTCGGTAATCAACGTATGAACCCAAGTCGTAGCAAGCTACATGGACTTAAAGGAACAACGCATGACATTTCCCCTAAGGGACAGACACAGGAACGAAGAAGGACACATGCCGGCCATCCTACGTGTTCCGAGCAGTAGCAAGCTACCAAGGCTCATTGGAAACACTAGGAGGCATTTCCCTGTAAGGTAGGCTACCAAAGGAAAACAACTAGGTGTCGGATCCCACACATACCAAGCATTTCAACCATACACACAATATGCTCAATATGTGCAAATACAACATTGCATCACAACAGAACTCTATGACTCAAAGTACTTTATTTAAGAGGCTCCAAGAGCCATACATAACATATCCATACAGGTAGGGGTCACATGACCCAACACTCAAGTCATACAGTCATACAAGCACAAGCGGAAGCTACATGTCCGAGTACAGACAACTTAGGAAATAAAACAGGCTTGGTGTAGCCTGACTATCTACAAGGCCCTTCACAAGCTCCAAATCTCCGTCTGGGTGTCAAGCTACTCGTCGACGTCAACGTCTATGTAGAACCCATCATCAGGGGCAGGGTTCTCCTCTGCAACAGTTATTAAACAAACATGAGACAAAGGTACTCAGCAAGTCTTACCACAGAACCTATCATACATGCAACATTATCAAAGGGGGTAGTGGAGTTCATAGCAGTACGCCAGCTTTGACTCTTGGCTAACCTATACTACAACTCTCAACAGATTGCAAGATGTTATTACGAACACGAGTCCTCTACTCACCACATCAATACACTACCAAGGATCCTCTTCCGTCATCCTACGGAAGGGCCATCCACGGCACTCACACTTATCTTGAGGCTTTTAGTAGTATCCATAAACTTGTCTATGAACTGTAAGAGTAACCAAGTAGTCCGTACCGCGAACAACGGCTATTCGAATAGATTGATAACCCTGCAGGGGTGTACTTCTTCACACATGTTTTCACCACTTAGCGTCTGCACTCGACATGTGCTCGGCAGACTTCAAGCGAAAGCCGACGTGGGTGTAGACCACAACCTAACCAACCACTCAAGTCTCTCGTCTAGGTTTATCGCCTATTTGGGTTCCATCCGTGGGGAGATCCGGCCGGGGTGTCGCTCACGGCCCCAAATGATGTGTACAGGGTTCCCGAGTCACCAAACGGGCAACCGGTACACCGTGCCACGTACCTGTCGCATCACACCCCACCCCGAGGGTCAGCGCTGTGCACGACCTCCAGTAAACTATAACACCAGAAACTAGTTGCAACTCCTGGACAGAGAATATGGCAGTCAATAAGTCGAGCGGGGTCATATTTCAGGGCCCAATGTGTGGTAGTAACTGTAACTTGAATCACACACACAGATCTCAGGTCTTATTGACGATTCCAATGAAACAACCCACCATGTACTCCTACATGGCCTTTCATCGATACCTTTACCAAGCGTATTCCACACTTCCTTCTCTTTATGGGTATGATCATTTCACTCTGATCCATCACTCAGATGAACCAGACCAGACACAACTCTAAGCATAGCAGGCAATATAAACAAATAGCATGGTGGATCACACATCACATGGCTCAATCAACTCCTACACATGCTAGTGGGTTTCAACTATTTACTGTGGCAGTGACAGGTCATGCAAGGGATTAGGGTTCAACTACCACAGCAAGTAGCAGTTCACACGCTGTTGCCTTAATGCAATAAAAGAGAGCAGGAGCGAGAAGATGGGTTTGTATCGGAATGATCAATGATTGCTTGCCTGACAAAGTGGTTGTCGGGTACTGCTCTTCAACTGGATACGCAGCAGTATCCTGGGGAGCAGGACCTAACACAGAGAATACCGGCGATACAATCATTAACAAACAAATGCAACAATACGATGCATGCTCATAACATGGCAAGATGCATGTGTATTGGCTAATGCAACTAAAACCAGAAGGGTTTGAGCCTATTTGAATCAAAGATTCAAATTAGCACTTTAACTATTATTTAAATAAGTGCATTATCATGTTTTAATGTATACATGAAGGTTAACTTTATCAAACATGCATGAAACCAGTGCCATTGGAAAGATTGGATTTTTCTGATCATTTTTCATATATAAATTATTTCCATGTGAGCTATGGTTGATTTTATATGATTTTTAGAAGTTCTAGGTATTTTCTCGAATTTCTTGAATTATTTTTAAACCTAAAATCCCAGAAAAACCTTTACTGCGTCAGCATGACATCATGCTGATGTCAGTCAGTCAACAGGAGCTAGTCCAAGTCAAACATGACATGTGGGTCTGGCACGTCAGTGTCACAGCTAACTAACAAAGTTAATTAGAGTTAAACCAGAGACTAATTAGCTGTCAGTGGTGTCTGGGCCCACGGTTCAGTGACTAAACTAATTATCTAATTAAATTAACAGAAACTTAATTAAACTAACTAATTAGTAAAAGGGTGGCCCACACGTCAGTGACCCAGGGGTGGTCAACCCCCCGGTCAAACAGGTCAAACTCGCCGGCGATGTGACGCCAGCGAGGCCGAATACGGCAGCGTGCTTCGGAAAACGTCCACAGGGCTCGGTTGGAGCTGCGGTTGGGTGCGTTGGAAAGCTCTTGTCGTTGCGCGTCGAACGGTGGTGGTCGCCGAACCTGGGGTGGCCGGAGACGACGGCAACAAGCTCGACGGCGGCGACCGGCGTCGGGCGTGTGTGGAGACGCGGCTGCAGTGGCCAAGGCGATGCGTGCGTAGTACCTAGCACATCTACGTGCTGCGGCGAGCAAGATGGACGGGTGCCCGTGACCAAATGGTCACCGAAGCGTCACCGGCGGCGAGCACGGCGGCGGTGAGTTACGGTGATCAACGGAGCGGTGATCCGTCCAAAACGTATCTATAATTTCTGCTTGCTCCATGCCACTTTTGGGTGATATTGCTATGATATTCATACACTTCCATACACTTTTGATCATATTTGGACTAACTTACTAATCAAGTGCACCCCAGTGCCAGTTTCTCTTTTCGGCTGTTTTTGTATTTCAGGTTTTCACGTTTCGAGAACTGCCCAAAAAAATCCAGAAAAATTATATAAAAAATCAGCGATCCGGAAACAACACTACGTCCGAAGGGCACCCTGGGGGGGGGGGGGGCACCATGGCCCCAGGCGCCCTGGCGGCGCGCCCCCCCTGGGCCGCGCCGGGGCGGCGCCTGGGCCCCCCGAAGCTCCCCCGATGCCCTACTTTGTAATATATATAAAGGGTCCTCCGAAACCATCAGAGAGGAACTCTTTTCGCGATCCCATCTCTGTTCCGCCGCCGCCGCCGCTTCCAAGATCGGGAGCACCAGGAGAACTCTTCCCGGCACCCTGCCGGAGGGGAGGATCACCACTTGGAGCTTCTCCACCACCATGGACGCCTCCCGGATGACTCGTGAGTAGTCTCCCTTGGACCATGAGTCCATGACCAGTAGCTATGTGATGTTCTCCTCCCGTTCTTGTGCTTCACTAATTAGTCCTCGTGAGCTGCCCTACATGATCGAGGCACCTATGTAATCCTTATGTTGTTGCTATGTTGAGTTTGCTGGGATCCGATGGATTATGAGATTATGTTCAGATTGATCTTGAGTAATATATTTGATTCACCTCTTTTATATTTTGTTCATAAGTAATTCTTGCATGTTCTCCGTTGTTATTTATTGCTTTGGCCGAGTAATAGGTAGTGACTCCAAGAGGGAACGTTATGCTCGATTGTGGGTTCATGCCCCTCGATGACTAGCTTGAGTGACAGAAACATGAGTCTAGGGGATGTGCTGTTGCCACAAGGGGGAAAACAGCGGTGCTTGTGCCCGCGGGTGCAAGGATTGTTTACTTTACGCAAAGTTCTTTTAATGCAGTTGTCTGTTGCATTGAGTTTACACTATGGGTGGGACTCGCAACTTAATACCAGCGAGATGTTCTGGATAGATATCTCAAGGTGGATGATTAGTAGTAGATATTGATGGATTTCGGTCTACTTACTTTGGCGTACCGCCCATGCTTTGAACCTCAACCTTTCTTGCAATGTAGTCAGCATTGGTTTGCGTTCGTGGTCCTGTCAATTGCCCAGCTGTAATTTGTTTACCTCACATAGATGTTTTATCGTCTTTTGGGAGAGAGACATCACTAGTGAACATCATGAGACTCCGGTCCATATTACCATCATTGATCATAGCCACTATTTACTTTTCGCTATTTACTTACTATTGCAAAACATTATCTATCACTACTATCATTGCTTTTAATCCTTTATGAACTACAAGGCCGGAGAGATTGACAACCTCTCTGTACTCGTTGGGAGCAAAGTTATTTGTATCTGTGTGCAGGTCCACGTTGATTGCTACTAATGTGGCGCCGTAGCAGTTGACACCTACTTGTTGAACCTAGGAGTCTCTGGGGATTCGATCCTTGGTATCTTTGCTAAGGGAAAACACTTCTACTTACTGCATCTTACACCTTCCACTTGGGGTAACCAACGAGGGGTTCGAGGCCCATCAAGGAGTATTTTCTGGCGCCGTTGCCGGTGACTCCCCTCTTCAGGATAGGGGAGTTTCATGCTATCTTTTACCTTTGCTTTTTAGTCTTGTTAGTTTACCTTTCGTTTTTGCCTTAGTTCCTTTTACCGAAAATCACAAAAAAAATATTTACCTTTCTGTTAATAGTCCTATCTGTTTAGTTAAACATGTTAGGATTTGGTGCTTTGAGGGAATCAGAAGTTCTAGATTTCCATCAAAGGGATGGATAAAATATGAAGAAGGCATGGGACAGAATTTCTGATGCACATAGAAGAATTATGCCTTGGATACCTATAAAAATTGTGCTTAGAAATTTTTACCATGGTCTTTTTAAATGGTGTAAGCACTCGCTTGACATTATAGCTGAGGGAGATTTCCTAGAATGTGATGAAGCTAGAGCTCTTGAAATTATACATGGTCTATCTAGTTACTTTGTTTATGATCATAATTTTGATACTATCATAGATAGACTTGCTACTATTGAAAAGAGAATGGACGCTCTAGACTTAATGAAGGTAGAGAAACCCAAACCCAATAAGAGAGATATTTTGGAAATAGATAATGACTGGGAGCCTCTTGTTAGGATTAGCATCTCCAATCAAGACTTCCTTGCTTATTGTGATATTGGATCTATGGTTTCTACTATGCCAAAAATTGTTCATGATTCTTTAAAATTTAACATGGATAGATTATCATCTCATCATGAACACACTAATGGAGATATTTCTGAAATCCAGGGAAGAATAAAAGATGTACCAGCTAAATTCCTTAAAGGGATTGCAATGATTGATTTCTTCATCATGGAGCCAAACCAAGGAAATATAGTGCTTGGAAGGGACTTCCTCCGAGCAGTTAAAGGCTTCATCGATATAGGTAAGGGACAAATCCTCTTACGCGGGAAGGCAAAAGGTGTGTACCCCTTTCCTAGAAGTAACAAGAATGAACTTGTTGAGGAACCATTTGAGTCAATTTATAACTCCGATTATTATGATGGTTATTGACTCCTCTATGCATTATGCCTAGCTTAAAGGCATAAAAGAAAGCGCTTTTGGGAGGCATCCCACATGAATAATTTTTTTGCTTTTGTTGTGTCTTGATGTTGTTTACTGCTGTAGCATCATCATTGTATCTTTGCTTTTCATATTTGTGCCAAGTATAGCCTCTGATTGCTAGAAAGTTCAAAAGTTGTGAGGTGCTGTCCAGGAAACAGATTCTGTCCTTGGATAGAAAAATTCGTATAAAATCACCAGATCATCTTTTTGGTCTGAATTTTTTCGACAGCGTTCCCTATATAATTTTCTTTCGTGCGTCTGTTCTGAGTTTCTTTATTTGAGTTGCAGAAGTATCCCGAACAGATCAATTACTACCTGCTGTTCTGTTTTTCACAGATTCTGTCCTGTTTTGCCTTTCCTTCACTTTCAAAATTAAGAACTTGCTTTTTCTTTGCAAAAACCTTCTGGCAATCTTGAGAAACAGTAGAACTTAAAGAATATCCTTATTTCCAGCAAGGTATAATTATTTTATTAAGGGTACTAACCTCGCTAATCAGATTATGATGAGTTATGTATGAAGGGAGTTTTCACGTGTGCGAGGGAAGATGATAAAAAGATTCAGGAGTGTCAAGCGCTCAAGCTTGGGGAAGCCCCCATGCACCCCCAAGAAATATTCAAGGAGACTCAAGCGTCTAAGCTTGGGTATGCCCCCGTGCATCCCCTTCTCCATCAACATTATCAGTTCGTTTTTCGTTCCGCTATATTTTTATCACTTCATGTGTTATGTGCTATGCTTGGAGCGTCTTGCTTTTAGTTTCCTTTTTAGTTTTTCATAACGAGTCGGAACTCAGAATTCCTTTATGTGGGAGAGAAACACGCTCCACTTCTACCTAGAACATAACATAGAATTTTTATGCCTATCTATGCTGTGTGTGTTCTTTGTCTTTTAATAGCTACTATCATGCTCTGCTCTTAGTATTCATGCTTATCTGTTCAAAGAGCTTTTGTTTAGTTGGTTGCTTGAACTCTCTTTAATTATCATGTTCACCTTATTAAGAGAGTTTGCTTCCGTTGCATTGGTTAATGTGTCTATGATAAAGATGCTACTTGCATGATGGTGCTTAGTAGTTCAGGTTTTCTTATGGTTAATCTCAAATAGTTGGGGGGTTCCCAATGTGTTATTGGATTACCAACTTGATTTGTTTGCCTATGATGTGGTATGGTTTACTAATATCTTCCTTCGAGAATTTATTTTGATTGACTTGGCGTATGCTCACGTATATTCAAAGACTGTAAAGAAAGTCTGTCAAGCCTTGATGATCTTTTATTTCTAAGTAGCGATATAACTACCATGCCTGATTCAATATTGCTTTGTCGCTCTGCATGATTATGACCGCCATTGCTCTCTTAGTTGGTCGCTCCCAGTCTTTTTGCTAACCTCCACCTGTACTAAGCAAACTAACCATGCAATACATAGCTCATGGGAAAGTAGCCTAAAAACTATTGTGGTAAAGAATATGTTGCCTATGTATCTTATTTCTTATGAGTTGCTTGCTGAGCGGTAACCATATTTCTGGGGACGCCATCAACTGTCACACTTTTGTTGAATATCATGTGAGTTGCTATGCATGTTCGTCTTGTCCGAAGTAAGGGTGATTTGCCGTGGGTTGAATTAATATGCATATTGTTAGAGAAGAACATTGGGCCGCCAACCAAAGCCATGCATCATGGTGGAAGTTTTAGCTTGGACCTTAATCCTCAATCTCTTCTGAGAATATGCTTATGCATTGAAGAGGAGTCCATCATCTATTTTCTATGTTGTCCCGGTATGGATGTCCTCAAGTTGAGATCTATCAAAAACGAGAAATCAAATGCGATTTATCTCCTTGGACCTCTGTACAGGTGGCATAGAGGTACCCCTTTGTGACACTTGGTTAAAACATATGCAATGCAATGATAACCCATGGAAATCCGAGCTAATTAGGACAAGGTGCGAGCACTATTAGTATTCGATGCATGAGGCTTGCAACTTATAGGATGTTTTATACATGACACATATGAAGTACTACTACCGTTGACACAATTGCTTCCATGTTTTCAAAATAAAAAGCTCTAGCACTTAACCTTTCTTTTACTTTTATGTTGAAGCACCAACTACTGAGAGCATGATTGTCATTCTGAGTGTAATGTGCATTGTCCCAAAGTAGCATTGTCTTTTGCATGATTGTGATATCGTTTATTCTGAAATGATTGTATCTAGTCATCACTTAAACCTTGAAGGTGCCCCTGCATTTATGTTTTGCATCACTAAAGGGGGCAAGCTAGATATCACTTTATCATATTTGCACATCATGTTCATTGCAAATCTTTTTGATGCTTCAGTTTCATGTTATAAAACTTTCAGTCATTTGTGATTTTCTCATGAGGCAACTTAATTACTTTAGAATCATTGTCTCAGTAAGCTTTTGTCATATGACTATGAAAAAGTCCTATATGGTTAATAGCATGTCACCACAGAAATTATTCTTGTTATCATTTACCTACTCGAGGACGAGCAGGAATTAAGCTTGGGGATGTTGATACGTCCAAAACGTATCTATAATTTCTGCTTGCTCCATGCCACTATTGGGTGATATTGCTATGATATTCATACACTTCCATACACTTTTGATCATATTTGGACTAACTTACTAATCCAGTGCACCCCAGTGCTAGTTTCTGTTTTTGGCTATTATTGTATTTCAGGTTTTCACGTTTCGAGAACTGCCCAGAAAAATCCAGAAAAATTATATAAAAAATCAGCGATACGGAAACAACATTGCGTCCGAAGGGCAGCCTAGGGGGGCCACCAGGGCTCCAGGCGCCCTGGCGGCACCCCCCCCTGGGCCGCGCCGGGGGGGGCGCCTGGGCCCCCCGAAGCTCCCCCAATGCCCTACTTTGGCATATATTTAAAGGGTCCTCCGAAACCCTCAGAGAGGAACTCTTTCCTCGATCCCATCTCTGTTCCGCCGCCGCCACTTCCAAGATCGGGAGCACCAGGAGAACTCTTCCCGGCACCCTGCCGGAGGGGAGGATCACCACCGGGAGCTTCTCCACCACCATGGACGCCTCCCGGATGACTCGTGAGTAGTCTCCCTTGGACCATGAGTCCATGACCAGTAGCTATGTGATGTTCTCCTCCCGATCTTGTGCTTCACTAATCCTTATGCTGCCCTACATGATCGAGGCACCTATGTAATCCTTATGCTGTTGCTATGTTGAGTTTGCTGGGATACGATGGATTATGAGATTATGTTCAGATTGATCTTGAGTAATATATTTGATTCACCTCTTTTATATTTTGTTCATAAGTAATTCTTGCATGTTCTCCGTTGTTATTTATTGCTTTGGCCGAGTAATAGGTAGTGACTCCAAGAGGGAACGTTATGCTCGATTGTGGGTTCATGCCCCTCGATGACTAGCTTGAGTGACAGAAACATGAGTCTAGGGGATGTGTTGTTGCCACAAGGGGGAAAACAACGGTGCTTGTGCCCGCGGGTGCAAGGATTGTTTACTTTACGCAAAGTTCTTTTAATGCAGTTGTCTGTTGCATTGAGTTTACACTATGGGTGGGACTCGCAACTTAATACCAGCGAGATGTTCTGGATAGATATCTCAAGGTGGATGATTAGTAGTAGATATTGATGGATTTCGGTCTACTTACTTTGGCATACCGCCGATGCTTTGAACCTCAACCTTTCTTGCAATGTAGTCAGCATTGGTTTGCGTTCGTGGTCCTGTCAATTGCCCAGCTGTAATTTGTTTACCTCACATAGCTGTTTTATCGTCTTTTGGGAGAGAGACATCACTAGTGAACATCATGAGACTCCGGTACATATTACCATCATTGATCACATCCACTATTTACTTTTCGCTATTTACTTACTACTACAAAACATTATCTATTACTACTATCATTGCTTTTAATCCTTTGTGAACTACAAGGCCGGAGAGATTGACAACCTCTCTGTACTCGGTGGGAGCAAAGTTATTTCTATCTGTGTGCAGGTCCACGTTGATTGCTACTAATCTGGCGCCGTAGCAGTTGACACCTACTTGTTGAACCTAGGAGTCTCTGGGGATTCGATCCTTGGTATCTTTGCTAAGGGAAAACACTTCTACTTACTGCATCTTACACCTTCCACTTCGGGTAACCAACGAGGGGTTCGAGGCCCATCAACCGGCGGCTACACAACGCAAACGAGGCAAAGGAAGGGGGGGTTCGGCGCAGAAGCTCACTGCGGTGCTAACGAGCTCGACGGAGAGGTCGGGGATGCGCTGCAGCTTCGTAATCGGCGGCGAGGTGCTCCGGCGATCCGAGGAAGGGGACGACGGCGTGGAGGCATTGCAGGGCTCCCGGCGATCCGTGGCTCAGTGAGGAAGAAGAGGACGACGCGGCGCTCCTTCTGGACACACTAACGGGGCGAGGGGGTAGCTCTAGGTGCGGCAACGGCGAGCGGCGACGACGGGCGGCTCGGTGATGGAGGAGGAGAGAGCCAGGGGAGGCGACGGGGACGAGGGGGAAAAGAGAGAGCGGTCGGGGCAGCTGCGTGGCGACGCGGGGAGTCTTCCAGGCCGTCGGGATGCAGGCATGCAGGGTGGAGGTGGCCGGACGCGTGCCGGCGCGCGGCGGCCACGCGCGCGTCCTTCTGGCGCGAGGAGGAAGGAGACAAAACCGGCTGGTGTGCTGGGCCGGCCTGCACAGTGCTGGGCCCCTGGTAAGTTCTTTCTCCCTTTTTCCTTTTCCTATTTTCTTTTCTGTTTCATTTGTTTTGCAACTTTGTTTAATTAATAAAAATGCTAGAACATTTTTATAACTCATGAAACTTGTCATGCCCACTGTATATAATATGAACAGTAGGGAACATTATAGTTTATGATTATTTGAGCATTTAAAATATTTTATAGCATTTAAATGCCCAAATTCAAATAACATATGATTTAATCCAATGCCCTTAGATGTCCTAGAAAATTGTGCACCATTTTTGGCAAAGGTTTAAGACCACGACAGAAATGATGAACATTTTGAAGGGCATTTTGGGTACATTGGAAAATATTTTATCAAACCCTAGTTGTTAGAAGAGGGGTGCTGGGGTTTCTGTCATTCCCATTTCAGGTTTCTGTGATAAGTAAACATGATGCACACTCTAGCTAGCCTAATGCAAGTGCTAAACTAGGGATGTGACAACTCACCCCCACTTAAAAGAATGGCGTCCCGAGATTCTGGTTCCTCCGGAAAGAGGGTGGGGTACTCAAGTCGAAGACGATCCTCCCTTTCCCAAGTAGCTTCACTCTCGGAATGATGTGACCATTGAACCTTGAGAAACTTGATATTGTGGCGTCGAGTGGTGCGTTCGGTTTGATCAAGAATACGAACGGGGTATTCTCGATATGTGAGATTGTCCTGGAGATCAAGCGTTTCGTGGTCCACTCCGCGGATAGTATCCGAGAAGCAACGCCTGAGTTGAGAAACGTGGAACACGTCATGAACTCTGGATAGGTGCGGAGGTAGTTCCAGTTGGTAGGCAACTTCTCCTCGTTTGGCAAGAATGCGAAAAGGACCGATGTAACGAGGGGCCAATTTGCCTTTGATACCGAAGCGATGGGTTCCCTTAAGAGGAGTAACCCGAAGGTAAGCCTTATCGCCGACTTCAAAAGTCACAGCCTTATGATGACTATCATATTGGCTCTTCTGGCGAGACTGGGCTGTATTCAATCTCTCACGAACGATGCGAACTTGCTCTTCTGCTTCCTGGATCATATCCGGACCAAAGAATTGTCTTTCCCCGGTTTCTGACCAGTTAAGAGGTGTTCGACACCTTCCTCCATATAGAACTTCGAAGGGAGCTTTGCCCAAGCTGGCTTGATAACTATTGTTATAAGAGAATTCGGCAAATGGAAGGCACTTTTCCCATTCCATACCGAAAGAGATGACAGAGGCTCGAAGCATGTCTTCCAGAATTTGATTGACTCGTTCCACTTGACCACTTGACTGCGGATGGAAGGAGGTACTGAAGGAGAGATGAGTTCCCATAGCATTCTGGAAACTTCCCCAAAATCGTGAGGTGAAAAGACTTCCACGGTCTGAGTTAATCTCCGACGGCACACCATGATGTGATACTATCTGGGAGACATACAAGTATGCTAGCTGGCTAGCGGTAATACTCTCTCGAACAGGTAGGAAATGAGCTACTTTAGAGAGGCGGTCGATAACGACGAAGATAGCATTATTCCCTTTCCTGGTCCTGGGAAACCCGGTAATAAAGTCCATACCGACCTTGTCCCATTTCCATTCAGGAATAGCTAAAGGTTGAAGGGTGCCAGCAGGCCGTTGATGCTCTGCTTTAACATGACGACAAACATCGCAGTTAGCAATGAATTGAGCGATTTCTCTCTTCATCCTAGTCCACCAGAATCTCTGACGTAGGTCCTGATACATTTTGGTACTACCAGAATGAATTGTGACAGGAGATTCATGAGCCTCCTTAAGGATTAACTATCATAGATGGTGGTTCTTGGGAACCACTACACGGTTCTCAAAGAAAACAACACCTCGATCATCCATAGAGAAGCTTCTAGCGAGTCCGCTAGCAATGCTCTCTTGGAGTCGGGATATACCTTTATCACGCTTCTGGGCAGCTATAACTTGATCCATAAGGGTAGGTTTCGCCACCAAGGTGGAAAGGAATCCTCGAGGAACAATGTGAAGGTTAAGCTTACGAAATTCCTCGTGGAGAAGTGGTTGCCCTTGTTGTAACATTAAGTTGTTACAATAAGACTTATGACTTAGCGCATCAGCCATGACATTGGCTTTTCCAGGGGTATAAGTGATTCCTAAGTCGTAATCTGTGGGCAACTCAACCCAACGTCTTTGCCTGAGATTCAGATCTGGTTGGGTGAAGATATACTTCAAACTTTGATGAATAGTGAAGATTTCACAGTGATTACCAAGGAGGTAATGTCGCCATGTTTTGAGTGCATGGACTACAGCTGCCAGCTCTAGATCGTGATTAGGATAGTTATCCTCATGTGGACGCAACTGTCGAGATGCGTATGCAATCACTTGACGATCTTGCATGAGTATGCAACCTAGTCCTTGTCGCGAGGCATCGCAATAGATTATAAAATCCTTGGAAAAATCTGGTGGTACCAGTACAGGTGCAGATGTCAGGCGTCTTTTCAGTTCCTGAAAACTGGACTCGCACTGTGGGGTCCACTCAAACTTTTTATCTTTCTTGAGGAGTTCAGTTAGAGGTTTAGCAACCTTGGAGAAATTCTCGACGAAGCGTCGGCAATAGCTCGCTAAGCCAAGAAAACTCCTAACTTGCTTGACCGATTCAGGAGGAGTCCAATCAAGGACGGCTTGAACTCGCTCGGGATTGACAGCAATACCCTTTCCAGAGATCACATGACCTAGATAGGTTACTTCTGGCAACCAAAATTCACATTTAGAGAATTTGGCATAAAGGCGGTGCTCTCGAAGTTTCGTCAATACCAGCCTTAAATGCTCGGCACGATCTTTCTTGTTCTTGGAATAGATGAGTATATCATCGAGGTATACCACGACGAATTTATCCAAGTACTCCATGAATATAGAATTCATTAACCGAGAAAAGGTAGCTGGGGCATTGGTTAACCCAAAGGACATGACGGTGTACTCATATTGGCCATAACGAGTAGCAAAATCCGTTTTAGGAATGTCCCCGTTCTTGATTTTGATTTGATGGTAACCCAACCTCAAATCCATCTTAGAGAAGACTGAGGATCCAGCGAGCTGATCATACAGATCGTTGATCCTGGGAAGCGGATACTTGTTCTTTATGGTGACCAGATTGACAGGTCGGTAATCTACAACCATCTGCTCCGTTCCATCCTTCTTCTTGACGAAGAGGACGGGGCAAGCCCAAGGGGAAGAACTAGGACGGATGAAACCTTTCTGCAAGGACTCATCGAGTTGTTTCTTTAGCTCAGCTAATTCTAGGGGTGCCATCTTATAAGGTCTCCTAGAGATTGGGACAGTTCCAGGGATAAAATCTATCACGAACTCGACATCTCTGTCAGGTGGAATTCCTGGCAGTTCTTCTGGAAAAACATCCGGAAAGTCACGGACTACCGAGATATCTTCGAGTTCTGGTAGAGGGTTGGCATAAAGAGAGTAGAGCTGACGCTCAGCCATTCGGGTCAAGACATTGACTATCTTGCCGGATGGATGTGTAAGTTGAACGGTCCTAGTATAGCAATCAATTTTGGCATAATGAGTTGTCATCCAATCCATACCCAAAATGATGTTTATGTCCGAGGACTTGAGAGCAATTAGAGATGCTAGGAAAACAAGTCTATCGACAAGGATTTCATTTCCATGGCTTACCCTAGAGGTTTGCCACTTTGAACCAGGAGTTTGAATAACCATGGAAGTAGGCATGTCACAAAAAGTCATGTTGTGCATTCGAGCATAGCTCTCTGATATGAACGAATGGGATGCTCCAGTATCTAAAAGAACAGATGCCGGATGGCAGTTTACGAGAAGCGTACCAAGCACGACGTTAGGATCCTCATAAGCTTCCTCAGCAGAGACATAGTTGACATGACCACGTGCAGTGGGGATTGGCTTGACATAATTCACCTTGCCGGTTGGCTTACCACGGCCAACGGGTTTTCCTGGTTGGTTCTGGGGACACTCACGCATGTAGTGCCCTGGTTCTCCACACTTGAAGCATGTCACAGTGGTAGTGCATGGAGCAAAGTTGGAAGGTGGTCCTCCATAGGTCTTAGCAGGTGCAAACTGTTGAGTTGGGCGAGGCTCCTCATAGGATGGCCTCGGTGTGTACTTGGGTGGCAGAGCAGTGTCAGGAACCCATACACGGCGCTTGTGAGAGCCAGAGCCGGATGAGGAACCAAGGTCTCGAGTATGCTTGCGTGTGGCCTCGAAGTCGGTCTGGCCTGTTTCAGCACTGATAGCCTTGTTTACCAACTTCTGGAAGGAAGTGCACTCGTGCAGACGTAGATCTCGGCGGAGTTCAGGGCTGAGTCCCTTGCGGAACCTCGCTTGCTTCTTGGCATCGGTGGATACTTCCTCAGGTGCATAGTGTGCCAAGTTGCCAAACTCGCGACTATAGCCATCCACAGTTAACCGGCCCTGGGTGAAATTGCAGAATTCCTCCCGCTTGCGATCCATGAGACCTTCCAGAATGTGATGTTCACGGAATGCCTCACTGAACTCAACCCAAGTAGTGATTTGTCCAGCGGGACGCATAGCTTCAAAGTTTTCCCACCAAAGAGTGGCAGGGCCCTCAAGATGGTAGGCGGCATAGATAACCTTGTCAGCTTCGTCCACACGGGCAGAGTGTAGCTTGTGGGAGATACTACGTAGCCAGTCATCCACATTCAGAGGTTCAGTGGAGTGATGGAACTTCGGTGGGCACATCTTGATAAAGTCATTGATTGACACCACGTCATTCCTCTGACGGAACCCAGTATTCTGGTCTATGCGTTCCAGCAGACGGTTGGTCTCTCTCTTGTTCCGTTCTGCCTCGAGCATAACTTCCGCCAAGGAGGGTGGCTGGGGCAGATTCCCATCTCTATCCCCACTAGCCTCACCCTGCTCCTGAGCAGCAGGAGTGTTGCGAGTGTTGACCATCCTAAGAAAACAAAACAACGGTTTAGACAAGGATGGCAAAAATTTGACATAGGAGTGCAGAATGTAATGGATGACACGGAATGCAAAGATGTTCATCCGTACGACATGGTAATATAGGAACTGCTATATATACACCAGTGGTCATACACACCATACAAAGTTTAGTACAAGCCAAGGCTAAAGTACAACTGCGGTGAAAGACGATACATCCCATCAGAGCATTCCAAGCTCCTATACATTATTTAGCTACACCTCCGGAACTCAGTACACACTAAGTCATATTCCACAAGAAGCGCATGACTGTGGGAATACAACTACTACAATACTACTACAATCACGGTCTAGCTCAGACATTCCCGTAGTAATCCTCGTAAAGATTACCACCGTAGCCTGGAAGTGGAACTGACGGATCTTGAAACTCGCGAGCGCTCGAAGGCTGTGGACCATAGGGACATGGATGTGGCCTCGGTACCGATGCTGGTGGTAACCGACGCCCACGTGGAGGCGTAATACCCCCAACGTCACGCCAATCCATGCGATCAGGCAGACGAGTCCGCACGGGGTACAAATCCCGCATGTCCAGATATCCGGCGTGCACAGCAGGTGCAAGCCGTGTCAAGGTAGTCCAGTGGGCGGCTCGAGTGTTATACAGCTCCATTCGGAGGGCACGGACCTCACGGTCCCTATCCTCCAGCATCTGAACAGTAGTCTGAAGCAGTGGCTCTTCATGAGCAGCATCAGTATACAGACCAGTGTAGTAGCCTTCCTCTCCGGGAAGTGAGGCTGGCATGTAACAGAACTCAGTGTTCAGCAACAGGGCATGCCTAGCACGGAGAATGGTCATAATCGAATAGGCGGCATCCTGCACTACCATCTCGATGGTAACCCCAAGTCCATAAAACCAATGGATGGGGTCGTTAGCTCCGGGATATGAGGGTTATATCCGGACTGTGCAGAAATACTGACTCTGATTAAAATCCCGGTACTGTTCATCCACAGTGTACTCAGGATACCAGCGATAACCGGTCTCAGTCAGCACATGGACTAGCATGGCCGTGTGACCGGGCACATTAATGCACCGAGTCAGACGAACCACTTGGTGAGGGATGCGGCCAGACATCTGAAACACGAAGTAATGCAAAGGCATTAGTGTTTCTGGAAGAAATCGGGCAGCATAACAACTGTAAATGCCCAAACAAAGATTTGAGACATCATACAAATGATAGCATAGCCACTCAATAATCCATATCAAGGTTCCGGTCCAACAATCATCATACTAAAAGGATAGAAACTGAACTGAGGCTTGAAACCAACAATCCTAAGGGTCTATGGATTAGTAACACGTGAACCTAGTAAGGATAAGAGGCCTAGTCCTAAATCCCCGTAGATAGAATAGACTGACTCAGATCAGAAGGGCATAGGGTAAAGGAGTAAAAAGAGCCTTACGTTCCCTTCCACAATCAATTCCCCTACATATAACTAAGAATTTTTCTAGACTCAACATCGACCAGTTTGGCTTGAGAAACCTACAGGCAGTCCAGCTCTGATGCCAACGCTGTCAGGACCCCGATCCTAAGTCACACCGATGTAGCTGTAACATGTCATATCACTTTGCGGCCTCACGCACGGTAACCCCACGGGTGCCACCTTACCTGGCCCGGGACCGTTTGCGCATTTTGGCACACGTATATGACAGTGTCGCTAGCATCCATATGATAGAGAACCCGGGCCGACATGGCTAGTTATAAACCAAAAGTGGCACTAGATTACAGAGACAGGCATCCATGACCCAGCAACGAACGTGTCGGTCATCAACGTATGAACCCAAGTCGTAGCAAGCTACATGGACTTAAAGGAACAACGCGTGACATTTCCCCTAAGGGACAGACACAGGAACAAAGAAGGACACATGCCGGCTAGCCTACGCGTTCTGAGCAGTAGCAAGCTACCAAGGCTCATTGGAAACACTAGGAGGCATTTCCCTGAAAGGTAGGCTACCAAAGGAAAACAACTAGGTGTCGGATCCCACACATACCAAGCATTTCAACCATACACACAATATGCTCAATATGTGCAATACAACATTGCATCACAACAGAACTCTATGACTCAAAGTACTTTATTTAAGAGGCTCCAAGAGCCATACATAACATATCCATACAGGTAGGGGTCACATGACCCAACACTCAAGTCATACAGTCATACAAGCACAAGCGGAAGCTACATGTCTGAGTACAGACAACTTAGGAAATAAAACAGGCTTGGTGTAGCCTGACTATCTACAAGGCCCTTCACAAGCTCCAGATCTCCGTCTGGGTGTCAAGCTACTCGTCGACGTCAACGTCTATGTAGAACCCATCAGCAGGGGCAGGGTTCTCCTCTTCAACAGTTATTAAGCAAACATGAGTACAAAGGTACTCAGCAAGTCTTACCACAGAACCTATCATACACGCAACATTATCAAAGGGGGTGGTGGAGTTCATAGCAGAAAGCCAGCTTTGACTCTTGGCTAACCTATACTACAACTCTCAATAGATTGCAAGATGTTATTACGAACACGAGTCCTCTACTCACCACATCAATACACTACCAAGGATCCTCTTCCGTCATCCTACGGAAGGGCCATCCACGGCACTCATACTTATCTTGAGGCTTTTAGTAGTATCCATCAACTTGTCTATGAACTGTAAGAGTAACCAAGTAGTCCGTACCGCGAACAACGGCTATTCGAATAGATTGATAACCCTACAGGAGTGTACTTCTTCAAACATGTTTTCACCACTTAGCGTCTGCACACGACATGTGCTCGGCAGACTTCAAGCGAAAGCCGACGTGGGTGTAGACCACGACCTAACCAACCACTCAAGTCTCTCGTCCAGGTTTATCGCCTATTTGGGTTCCATCAGTGCGGAGATCCGGCCGGGGTGTCGCTCACGGCCCCAAACGATGTGTACAGGGTTCCCAAGTCACCAAACGGGCAACCGGCACACCGTGCCACGTACCTGTCGCATCACAGCCCACCCCGAGGGTCAGCGCTGTGCACGACCTCCAGTAAACTATAACACCAGAAACTAGTTGCAACTCCTGGACAGAGAACATTGTAGTCAATAAGTCGAGCGGGGTCATATTTCAGGGCCCAATGTGTGGTAGTAACTGTAACTTGAATCACACACACAGATCTCAGGTCCTATTGACGATTCCAATGAAACAACCCACCATGTACTCCTACATGGCCTTTCATCGATACCTTTACCAAGCGTATTCCACACTTCCTTCTCTTTATCTGTATGATCATTTCACTCTGATCCATCACCCAGATGAACCAGACCAGACACAACTCTAAGCATAGCAGGCAACATAAACAAATAGCATGGTGGATCACACATCACATGGCTCAATCAACTCCTACACATGCTAGTGGGTTTCAACTATTTACTGTGGCAGTGACAGGTCATGCAAGGGAATACGGTTCAACTACCGCAGCAAGTAGCAGTTCACATGCTGTTGCCTTAATGCAATAAAAGAGAGCAGGAGCGAGAAGATGGGTTTGTATTGGAATGATCAATGATTGCTTGCCTGACAAAGTGGTTGTCGGGTACTGCTCTTCAACTGGATACGCAGCAGTATCCTCGGGAGCAGGACCTAACACAGAGAATACCGGCGATACAATCATTAACAAACAAATGCAACAATATGATGCATGCTCATAACATGGCAAGATGCATGTGTATTGGCTAATGCATCTAAAACCAGAAGGGTTTGAGCCTATTTGAATCAAAGATTCAAATTGGCACTTTAACTATTATTTAAATAAGTGCATTATCATGTTTTAATGTATACATCAAGGTTAACTTGCTCAAACATGCATGAAACCAGTGCCATTGGAAAGATTGGATTTTTCTGATCATTCTTCATATATAAATTATTTCCATCTGAGCTATGGTTGATTTTATATGATTTTTAGAAGTTTTAGGTATTTTCTGGAATTTCTTGAATTATTTTTAAACCTAAAATCCCAGAAAAACCTTTACTGCGTCGGCTTGACATCATGCTGACGTCAGTCAGTCAACAGGAGCTAGTCCAAGTCAAACATGACATGTGGGTCCGGCACGTCAGTGTCACAGCTAACTAACAAAGTTAATTAGAGTTAAACTAGAGACTAATTAGCTGTCAGTGGGGTCTGGGCCCACGGGTTAGTGACTAAACTAATTATCTAATTAAATTAACAAAAACTTAATTAAACTAAATAATTAGTAAAAGGGTGGCCCACACGTCAGTGACCCAGGGGTGGTCAACCCCCCGGTCAAACAGGTCAAACTCGCCGACGAAGTGATGCCGGCGAGGCCGAATACGGCGGCGTGCTTCGGAAAACGTCCATAGGGCTCGGTTCGAGCTGCGGTTGGGTGCGTTGGAAAGCTCTTGTCGTTGCGCGTCGAACGGTGGTGGTCGCCGGACCTGGGGTGGCCGGAGACGACGACAACAAGCTCGACGGCGGCGACCGGCGTCGGGCGTGTGTGGAGACGCGGCTGCAGTGGCCTAGGCGATGCGTGCGTAGTACCTAGCGCATCTACGTGCCGCGGCAAACAAGATAGACGGGTGCCCGTGACCAAATGGTCACCGGAGTGTCACCGGCGGCGAGCACGGCGGCGGTGAGTTACGGTGATCAACGGAGCGGCGGCTACACAACGCAAACGAGGCAAAGGAAGGGGGGGGTTCGGTGCTGAATCACTGCGGTGCTAACGAGCTCCACGGAGAGGTCGGGGACGCGCTGCAGCTTCGTAATCGGCGGCGAGGTGCTCCGGCGATCCGAGGAAGGGGACGACGGCGTGGAGGCGTTGCAGGGCTCACGGCGATCCGTGGCTCAGCGAGGAAGAAGAGGACGACGCGGCGCTCCTTCTGGACACACTCACGGGGCGAGGGGGTAGCTCTAGGTGCGGCAACGGCGAGCGGCGGCGACGGGCGGCTCGGTGATGGAGGAGGAGAGAGCCAGGGGAGGCGACGGGGACGAGGGGGAAAAGAGAGAGTGGTCGGGGCAGCTGCGTGGCGACGCGGGGAGTCTTCCAGGCCGTCGGGATGCAGGCAGGCAGGGTGGAGGTGTCCGGACGCGTGTCGGCGCGCGGCGGCCACGCGCGCGTCTTTCTGGTGCGAGGAGGAAGGCGACAGAACCGGCTGGTGGGCTGGGCCGGCCTGCGCAGTGTTGGGCCCCTGGTAAGTTCTTTCTCCCTTTTTCCTTTTCCTATTTTCTTTTCTGTTTCATTTGTTTCGCAACTTTGTTTAATTAATAAAAATGCTAGAACATTTTTATAACTCATGAAACTTGTCATGCCCACTGTATATAATATGAACAGTAGGGAACATTATAGTTTATGATTATTTGAGCATTTAAAATATTTTATAGCATTTAAATGCCCAAATTCAAATAACATATGATTTAATCCAAAGCCCTTAGATGTCCTAGAAAATTGTGCACCATTTTTGGCAGAGGTTTAAGACCAAGGCAGAAATGATGAACATTTTGAAGGGCATTTAGGGTACATTGGAAAATATTTTATCAAACCCTAGTTGTTAGAAGAGGGGTGTTGGGGTTTCTGTCATTCCCATTTCAAGTTTCTGTGATAAGTAAACATGATGCACACTCTAGCTAGCCCTAATGCAAGTGCTAAACTAGGGATGTGACAGAATGTGATGTCTGCAGAAGTGTGATGGCAGAGCATCAACGTCCAGCCGGTCTCTTCCAACCTCTTCCTATTCCTGAGTGGAAATTCAACCACATTGAAATGGATTTCGTCACTGGGTTTCACAAGTCCAAGAAGGGGAATGATTCTGTCTTTGTGGTGATTGACATGCTAACCAAAGTAGCTCACTTCCTTCCAGTCAAAGAATCCATCAATGCAGCTTAGCTGGCAGTGTTGTACACTTCCAGAATTGTGTCGTTACATGGCATTCCTCAAGTTATCTCCTCATATCGTGGAAGTTTGTTCACATCCAAGTTTCGGGACTCCTTCCAGTCTGCCATGGGCACTAAGATCCGTTTCAGCACTGCGTTTCACCCTCGGACTAGTGGTCAAGCCGAAAGAGTGAACCAGATCCTCGAAGACATGCTCAGAGCTTGTGTCATCTCTTTTGGCATGAAGTGGGAAGATTGTCTTCCGTTTGCCGAGTTCTCTTACAACAACAGTTTCCAAGCAAGTGCCGGCAAAGCTCCGTTTGAAATCGTCTATGGCAGAAAGTGTCGTACTCCTCTCAACTGGTCTGAGACTGGTGAACGTCAACTTCTTGGCAATGACTTGATCTCAGAAGCCAAAGATATGTGTAAATTCATACGTGAGAATCTCAAGGCCGCTCAGTCGCGTCAGAAGAGCTACTATGATGGCAAGCATCGTGATTTCGCCTTCAACATTGGGGAACATGTCTATCTCCGGGTTTCTCCTATGAAAGGAACCCAAAGATTCAGTATCAAAGGCAAGCTTGCTCCTAGATCCGTGGGCCCTTTCAAGATCCTTGGCAAAAGAGGCGATCTAGCCTATCAACTCGAGCTTCCATCCAACTTTGCAAATGTTCATGATGTGTTTCACGTGTATCAACTCTGCAAGTGCTTCAAGACACCTGAACGCACCATTCAGTTTGAGTAGATTGATCTTCAACAAGACTTGTCTTACCGTGAGCACCCCGTTGCTATTCTTGAAGAAACCGAGCGCAAGACCCGCAACAAGTCAATCAAGTTCTTGAAAGTTAAGTGGTCACACAATACCGACCGAGTAGCTACGTGGGAACAAGAAGATCACTTTCCTTCCGAGTATCCTTCCTTATTCCAGTCCTAGATCTGGGGACGAGATCTTTTCGTAGTAGAGGAGAGTTTGTAATGCCCCAGATGTAACACTTTCCCAATATGGATATATATAAACTTTGTCTTCATCAATTCCTTTCCGGGCTCTTCTTCCATTTCGGGTTTCCTTGTTTTGTCGTGTGCGTGTGTGCATTTCATCCATGTCGTGTTGTCATGTGCATTGCATTGCATTTGTGTTGTCACTTGCATCCGGTCCCACTCGTCTCTTCCCGTTGTCCGTTTCGAGTTCCGATGCTCTCACACGCGCCTGTGGCATCCCCGAGTCCTTCTTTCGTGTGTGGCCGTGTAACGTTTCCGGTTTGACGTGATACTTGTCGTGTGATGTTGTTTTGGTACGTGTAGGTCGTCTGTCAAGTTTCGTCGCGTTTGGAGTTCGTTTGGTACTCCAACGGTTAACCTAGTGGGCTAAAAGAACCTCTTCTTTGAGGCCCAAGACCCCCTCCACAACAGCCCACCGACCCAGCACAACCCTTCCCATCATCTCGGTCGTCGAATTGTGATCGCGTGGCTAAAAACCGCTCCCCATTTGGAGTCTCCTAGCTCCCTATGCCTATAAAAACGTCCACACCCCTCCATTTTCGGGCGAAACCCTAGTCTTCCCTTTTTTCCATTTTCCTCGCGCCCCGCAGCTCCTCCGGCCGCCGGACACGTCCGCCCGGACCCGTCGGACCAACCGGAGTGCGCCACGTGGCCCCTCCGCCTCCACCGCCACTGCGGGCCCGCGAGCCCGCCTCGGGCCCTCCGCCTTCGCCTCCCGGGCCAAACGCCTCCGCGCCCGCCGCCGATCCCCGGCGCGGCTCCGGGCCGCCGGCCGCCGCGCCGCGCCCGCCGGCGCCGTTCACCGTCGCCGCCTTCGGCGCGCCTCGCCCCGCCGCCACCGGCCCCGCGTCCCCGCCGCCGGCTCCTCCCCGACGCCGACCGCGCCGCCCCGCGTACTCCTCCTCACCGAGCCCGCCGGCCGGCCGCCGGAGACGACGCTCTCGCCGCGGATCCCGATCCAAAGCCATCGCCGCGGTCTAACCCTAACGGGTCGGCGACCCGCTTCGCCCGCACCCGCTCCGACCCGCGTTGACCCGATCCACGGTTCAATCCCGATCCGCGAGGTAGCCCCTCCCTTTTTTTCACTAAGTCTTTTTGAAACTTGTTGTCTCATGGCATATTGTGATGGCTGTAACTTTTATTGTGCTTGTCCAAATTGTGCATATGATATGTCAAAATGGCCGTGGTGATGTGTACTACATTTTGTAACTTTGTGTCATGCTTGTTTGAGTCCATATAGAGGTCTTAATCTTTGTGACAATAGTGCTGCTTGATATAAACTGCTGCTACTTGTTATTTTCATGCCATGTTTGAGATGCGATAACTTGGTGCATGTTTACCCAAATGAAGCAAATGAGATGTCAAAATGTTCATCATGAGATGCTCTACATGATGGTTGTTGTAGAATGCATGTTAGGGTTCATATTGCCATGTTAATCTATGTTACAAAAGTGCATGTGGCTGTTAAGTTGTGTAACATGTTATGAGATGCTGATTTGAAGAGCTCGTTGCTATTGATGTGTTTGTCCCCTTGTCACATGCCCACATGTTTTAGAATCTCCATCATGTGGTCTTTGCTGTGGTGCAAACCATTTGCCATGATATGCCATGAGGTGACTTAAACATGCTTGCAAACATGCCATGTCAACTTAACTGTTTCAACACTTAGTGAAAATTCTACTAAGTCTGGAATCTGTCATATCCTGATGCTATGTTTGCTTGATACCCTATGAAAATACATGTTAGTTTTGGGGTGGCCTTTGATCATTACTTGTTGTACATGTTATTGTCTATCCATCCATGCCCTCACTTGTTCATTTGGCTTGCTGTAGCTTATTTAATTCTTGCTCCCAAGTTGCTATAAAATATTACTGTCAGGTTTTTAACGTCATGATCAAAATGTTGTAGCTTGTTGCTATTGATCCATGCCTCCTATGGAGTTGATCCAATGGAGTTGTTTGCTGTAGGATATGTCTAATTCATGCCCATGATTATTGTCACCATGTTTGAGTGCTGTAGAGTATATATTTCTTGCTCCAAAGTTGCTATGTGGCTGTTAATTGCAGCTTTGCATTGTTTCTTGTTTCGAGTGTATGTGTTGAACCGTTGCTCCGTTTTGAGCGTGCCCTACATGAAACTTGTGTGATTTTGCATGTAGATTCATAATATCATCTTGTTTACATGTTTTGAGTGAGTTTGCTTGATGTTTGGGTGCATCTTGCACTGTTGCCATGCTTAACTTGTTTTGCTCATATCTTCTAGACCGTAGCTTCGAATTAAACAAACTTTATATGAAACTTGACTAGAATTTCGTGTAGATCATCATGGTGCATGTTAACTTGCTGTTTAACAACTTTAACTTAAGGTTTGTTCAGATCTGGACTAATTTCAAACTATACATATGAGGACTTATCGGATTAGCCTTAAGTTGATTCCGACCTCATTTAAACTTGTTGACTTGTGTTGTTTTTGAGTGCTTCCTGCCTTACCATGTTTTGCATCATATATAGACTTGCCCTGCATCATACTTGCTTGAGCATATCGTCATGTTGTTGTGTTGTTTCTCTGTGCTTCCTAGCTTGCCATGTATTGCATCATATATAGACTTTTCATGCATCATACGCGCAACATATTGTCATGTTCTTGTGTTGTTTCTCTGTGCTGATTTCATGCCTCATTGTGTTCTTGTGTTGAGTAGAGCCGGGAGCCGAGACCGAGAACGAGAACGAGGTTACTACCGAGGTTGAGTACGAGAAGCCGTCTTACGATCCCATCGATGACTCGACAGGCAAGATGACCTGACCCAGATATCATTACTATCTTTGCCTATTGCTAGAAGTCTCGCTCTTTAGCTTATTGCCTCGATGCCCATGTTTGTTTGTCAGCCTCCTATTATAACCATGAATCTGTCTAACCACCCAACCTAGCAAACCTTTGTTTGGCTACGTAAGCTTCGCTCAGCCCCTCTTATAGCATTGCTAGTTGCAGGAGAAGAGTTGAAGATTCCTGCTTCATGTTGAAGTTTTGTTGGCATATCACACTATATAAACTCTTAAACTAAATCATCTATATATTGGTAATGGTTGGAAGGCTAAGCCTCTTGCTTGGTGATTTGTTCCACTCATGCCGCCATAGGAACCGTATAAACCGGTGTTATGTTCCTTGATTATGCGTTCCTAACACGGTTGGGGTTATGGGACCCCCTCGATAACCCGCTTAGCGCTAAACCTTTTCCAGCAAGGCCCAAAATTGGTACTCCATTTGCCTAATAACTAAAACTTGCATAGGGACTAGCTATCCCATGATCTTAATTAACAACCCCCGGGCCAGTGCTCCACATGAGTGTTGGTCCAAACTGAGCAGACTGCGGGGCCGCCTTGGGGAAACACAAGGTATTTGGTATTCACCTGTAGGATGACTCATCCGGTCGTGGCCTGAGACTAGATACGCGCGGCTACTGTCAGGGTGCCGGCTCGCCGGGAGGTCTTGCTGGATTAGTTTTACCTATATGTCGGTATATCTTGAGCACGGGATTCCGAGAATACTCGGGCCTTCCCACCTTGGAGCTACAACTCCGCAGATCGTGAGCTTGTCATGGGCTAAGTTGGGACACCCCTGCAGGGTTTTGAACTTTCGAAAGTCGTGCCCGCAGTTATGTGGCAGATGGGAATTTGTTAATATCCGGTTGTAGAAAACTTGACACCATGTTCAGAACACACTATCAGCGTGAGTAACCGTGACGGTCATTTTCTGAAAGGGGTTCGGGAAGTGAACACGGTGGGGTTATGATTGACGTGCTTAGATAGGATCACTTCGTGATCACTCTGACGCTCGTGGCACTTCTCTTCTCGCTCTAAACACGTAAGCTAGTGCTAGTGCAGCTGCAACCTTTATCTTTCTTCAGCCTTGTTCCACACCCAAGGCTTAGATAGTTTTGCTACCCGGGAACGGGATTGCTGAGTCCTCCGTGGCTCACAGATTCTACACCACACCAGATGCAGGTACCATGGTAAACTACTCAGGTGACGGCACTATCCCGATGAAGAACGTAGTCGATACTATGTGCACTATCCCGATGATCGGTAGTGGTTTCTTCTAGGGGCGATTCGGACCTGTGGCTTTATGTATTTTGGTATCTTTCATTTGGATCTTCGCCCGTACTCGGGTTGTGATGTTATTTGGATGATGATTTGCTTATGTAATGTATTGTGTGACGTGGCGAGTGTAAGCCAACTATCCTTTTGCAATTTCATCCCTATTTTTACATGAGTCGTGCAAAGATACCAAACTTGAGGTCATTCCAGAATGGGCTTATACCTTTAAGTCGTGCCTCGACACGTAGGAGGTATAGTACCATCCTGGGTATTACAGGTATTTCTTTGATTGTCATCCTTTGTGTGGAGGTCGGGATCGCGCGATTGTTAACTCCTACCAACCCTTCCCCAAGGAGTATGCGTGTAGAACTTTGTTTTGATGACTTGTAGATTTTTGCAATAAGTATGTGAGTTATTTATGACTAATGTTGAGTCCATGGATTATAAGCACTCTCACCCTTCCACCATTGCTAGCCTCTCTAAGACCGCACAACTTTCGCCGGTACCATAAACCCACCATATATCTTCCTCAAAACAGCCACCATACCTAGCTATTATGGCATTTCCATAGCCATTCCGAGATATATTGCCATGCAAATTTCCACCGTTCCGTTTATTATGACACGCTTCATCATTGTCATATTGCTTTGCATGATCATGTAGTTGACATCGTATTTGTGGCAATGCCACGATGCATAATTTTTCATACGTGTCACTCTTGATTCATTACTCATCTCGGTACACCGCCGGAGGCACTCATATAGAGTCATATTTTGTTCTAGTATCGAGTTGTAAACTTTAACTGTAAATAAATAGAAGGTTGATGATCATCATTATTAGAGCATTGTCCCGAAAAAAGGCCAAAAAAAGGCCAAAAAAAGAGAAAGGCCAAAAAAGCGAAGGCCCAAAAAAAGAAGAAAAAAAGAAAAAAGGGGACAATGGTACTATCTTTTTTCCACACTTGTGTTTCAAAGTAGCAACATGACCTTCATGATAGAGAGTCTCTTGTTACGTCACTTTCATATACTAGGGGGAATTTTCATTATAGAACTTGGCTTGTATATTCCAACGGCCGGCTTCCTCAAATGCCCTAGGTCTTCATGAGCAATCAAGTTGGATGCACACCCACTTAGTTTCTTTTGTTGAGCTTTCATACATTTATAGCCCTAGTGCATCCGTTGCATGGTATTCCCTACTCACTCACATTGATATCTATTGATGGGCATCTCCATAGCCCATTGATACGCCTAGTTGATGTGAGACCATCTTCCTCCTTTTTGTCTTCTCCACAACCACCACTCTATTCCACCTATAGTGCTATATCCATGGCTCACGCTCACGTATTGCGTGAAAGATGAAAAAGTTTGAACAAATTAAAGTATGAAACAATTGCTTGGTTGAAACCAGGGTTGTGGATGATTTGGGTATTTTGTGTGACGAAGATGGAGCATAGCCAAACTATATGATTTTGTAGGAATGAACTTTCTTTGTCCATGTTATTTCGAGAAGACATAATTGCTTTGTTAGTGTGCTTGAAATATTATTATTCTTCTGTCAATATTATATTTTGTCTTGAATCTTGTGGATATCTTTACCTACTCGAGGACGAGGAAAATTACATTTAAAATTATGTTAGGTAGCATTCCATGTCAAAAATTCCGTTTTTATCTTTACCTACTCGAGGACGAGGAGGAATTAAGCTCGGGGATGCTTGATACGTCTCCAACATATCTATAATTTTTGATTGTTCCATGCTATTATATTACATGTTTTGGATGTTTAATGGGCTATAATATGCACTTTTATATTATTTTTGGGACTAACCTACTAACTTAAGGCCTAGTGCAAATTGATGTTTTTTTGCCTATTTTAGTGTTTCATAAAAAAGAAATATTAAACAGAATCCAAACGGAATGAAACCTTCACGAGGATCGTTTTTGGAACAAACGCAATCCGTGAGATCCCATCTTGGGGCATTTTCTGACACTTTGCCGGAGGGGAAATCGATCACGGAGGGCTTCTACATCAACACCATAGCCTCTCGGATGATGTGTGAGTAGTTTACCACAAACCTTCGGGTCCATAGTTATTAGGTAGAGGGCTTCTTCTCTCTCTTTGGATCTCAATACAAAGTTCTCCTTGATCTTCTTGGAGATCTATTCGATGTAATTCTTTTTGTGGTGTGTTTGTCGAGATCCGATGAATTGTGGTTTTAAGATCAAGATTATCCATGAACAATATTTGGTTCTTCTATGAATTCTTATATGCATGATTTAGTATCTTTGCAAGTCTCTTCGAATTATCAGTTTGGTTTCGCCTACTAGATTGACCTTTCTTGCAATGGGGATGTGCTTAGCTTTGGTTTCAATCTTGCGGTGTCCTTTCCCAGTGACAGTAGGGGCAGCAAGGCAAGTATTGCATTATCTCCATCGAGGATAAAAAGATGGGGCTCATTTCAAATTGCGTGAGTTTATCCGTCTACATCATGTCATCTTGCTTAATGCGTTACTTTATTCTTATGAACTTAATACTCTTGATGTATGCTGGATAGCGATCGATGTATCGAGTAATATAGTAGATGCATAATCGTTTCGGTCTACTTGTCATGGACGTGATGCCTATATACATGATCATGCATAGATATTCTCATAACTATGCGCTTTTCTATCAATTGCTTGGCAGTAATTTGTTCACCCACTGTAAAATATGCTATCTTGAGAGAAGCCACTAGTGAAACCTATGGCCCCCGGGTCTATTTTCCATCATATTAGTTTCCTGTCAACTTGTTGTCGCCGTTCTTTTATTTGCAATCTTTACTTTTCAATCTATACAACAAAATACCAAAATTATGTATCTTATTATCTCTACCAGATCTCACTTTTGCAAGTGGCCGTGAAGGGATTGACATCCCCTTTACCGCGTTGGTTGCAAGGTTCTTAATTGTTTGTGCAGTTACTAGGGATTTGTGTGTAGTCTCCTACTGGATTGATACCTTGGTTCTCAAAAACTGAGGGAAATACTTACGCTACTTTGCTACATCACCCTTTCCTCTTCAAGGGAAAACCAACGCATGCTCAAGAGGTTGCAGGGGTCGCCCTGGGGATCCAAGACTGGAGGAGCCAGGGGATCCCCCTGGGAAGATGGAGAGACCACGTCCGCCCTGGCATTGACAGCCTGGCCCTCTGGCTATGCCTCCGGACGGTTAGGGCTAGCATCCGCTTCGAGCTGGAAGGGCCCCCGGAGGGGTGGTGAGCACGCTCTTCTTCGGGGTTGCTTCGCCTGGTGATCGCGAGGATCGAAGAGCAACCACCGGGTGCCTCGGAGCTCCGGCCAAGCATAGGGGCTCCATGGCCAGAGAATCACCCACGTCGTCGTCGTCCCCAAAGCGGCGCAGAAGCTCATACTGCATTGGGGGAAGCACCTCCTCCAGGACATCATCCTCCGTCATCTCGAAGCCTTGCTCGTTGTTGCAGTCACCGGAGAACACCGTCATGGGAATGTTGGGGCCATCGGCAGCGATGACCCCGGTGTGTCGAAGGCGTGCTTGGTGGCGACCACCTTCCCCCGTCGCCGTGGAGGTATAAGGGGACGTAGGCCTTGGGAAGATCCCCCGGGTCGCCATTCAGCAGGACGACCATGGCCTTGTAAAACTCCTGTAAACAAAGAAAAAAAAGTATCTAATCGAAATCAAAAGATTTTTTTTAAGATTAAACAAAAGGGTTCGCAAATAAAAGCGCTAGTGCCACCACTAGTCCATAAATTGTTAAAGACCCATTAGTCTGGCAGGATGCAGCCTCATGCTGTCTCGCTGGCTGCAGTAGTCCCACATGGGCTTCGTGTGCGACTGGAACAGCACCAGGCACAGGTTCAAGAACTCCTTCACCAGCATCTTCCCCGTAGGCTTCTTGGCCTCGATGTCTGCATGCATCTTCTCCAAGACAGGCTCCACCAGGGGATCAGAAAGCTTGGCAGAGAACCATCGCGAGGTCTTCACGGGTTGCTCTATCGGGATCTCCAGGAGCGGGTCCAGGCCCTTCGCGTCCATGTAAACCCAGTGGTGCCGGTGGTTCTCCACCATCTTCCCGGCCTTCATGAGCTCGTTTCCCTTGTGGTTTGCAATGAAGGAGACGCGGGCCCCGTGATACGTCCAGTCATGCAGCCACATGTTGAAGAAGTGGCGGAAGAGCGCCATGGAGGGCCTCGCGCCCATGAAGGCCTCCTAGCAGAAGGCGTAGACAGACATAAGATGGATGGAGATGGGTTGAAGATGGAGAGATCGCACCATGTAATGGAGAAGGATGGCGTAGAAGAACCCCGAGAAGGGTGGGAGGAGACCCACACAAATGTTGTGGAGGAAGAAGGGGTAAGCCGTCGCCACAGAAGTGCTCTGCTTGACGGAACAGGACCAGATTCTGGTCCCGCCCCACTCGTGGCTATCGCCCGCTATTTCGGGAGCACTGGGTCTAGGTGCTCCACCTCGGTGATGGAGGACACATTGGGCACGGACGAAGGGGAGGAGGAGGATGCCATCTTCGCAACTGGAAGTAGCAAAGCAAGGGCAGCGGTTTGCTGGATCTCGAGGAACTTCTCGGAAATGAAAGGGGATCTGAGCAGGAGGAGCAAGGCGCAGGGGATGAGAGCAATGTTGGTTTCACAACCCGCGCCAGGATTTTTGTCAACTGCACGGTTGCCGAGACCGCACGAAGGAGTGGAGGCGCCAGCGACCCGTCCAGATTTGCCTGCATGTAGCCCAACACAAAGTCTCGCGATGGCCCGCAAGGCCGAGCTCAAGATTGATCAAGAAGAGCCCTCGCGAGGGGCCCCTGACCTCATGAGAAGGGGCCCGCCAAGACCTCCTAAGGAGCGGCTCCGCAAGCTGTCTCCTGAGGGGCGAAGTTTCCTATGCAAGCACCCCCCCTCACGAGGCCGCGATGACGTGAGCCATGACAACTGACACCAGGCGAGGCGCCAGCGCACGTAGAGGGAGCAGTTTCCTCTTTGGTGCGAAGCAGACAAGGGCGAACATGGGTTCCCAAGGAGTCCTGCAAAGGTTTCCATTCCGGTGCAACAAGACCAAGAACGCGGGCTCACCGGGGCGGATGTTATCTCCATGCCCACCTCTGTGTCATGTTTAGAGACTTTGTAGGCGAAGAACACCTTTCGTTAGGATAAGGTATACCACTTGTCGCCCTTCGTAATTGGCCGTTGTGGAATCCCATCACGCCGACATGATGTGGGAAGCGGACCAAGGCCACTATAAATAGGTGTAGGGTTTTACACCGCAAGTTTTCCCGAACCTAGGTAAATCTCCATGTCACTTCCCCCATCCTCCAATAATCTTGACCGGAGAGCTGGAGCTTTGAGCATGGTGGGTTTTATCCTTCGGTGAAGTGGAGTCCTTTGTTCACGCCCATAGTATGTACATGTTTGGGTTTGCGGAGCCCCTGAATATGGCAGATGTGATTCTTTCATTAGGATTTCTAAATATAACTTGAAACATTATCCATAGAAACCTTAGCATTCTCGAGTTGTCCCTTCACAAATTCCTTTCGGTTACTGGCCACGATCCAAAAATATTGTTGGCTGACATTTTTTAAAACTTGCTGGATCATGTCTAGAACGGGAATCTGCTTTTCATATTTTCATCGAAGATTTTATTATTGCCAAGCAAATGCCTTAATAAGTTGTTGCTATTGTAAATGATGTCATCTATAACTGGTTTTATCGGTTCATACCATAAAAATCAAAGATATCTCTAGCTTCTTCTATTATGAAATCAAATTCATCCATCAGGAAGAGTGTGACTATCTTTTTAGCTCGAGGATTCGTTATGAATGTAAATTCATAAAACAATCTTTGCAAACTGGGGAGGGTACGTGTTTGATATCCAGGAATTGCTCACCGGAATGCCATCTTCGGTCTCCAGGCGGACGGCGCCGGTCCTGGTGACTAGTATTACCCGATAAGGGCCTTCCCATTTCGGCGTCAACTTTTTGAATTCTCGGCGGATTGGATTCGCCGAAGAACAAGGTCGCCTTCCTCAAGGCTTCTGGCGTGAACCTTGCAGCTATGGTAGCGGCGCAAGGCTTGTTGGTAGCGAGCGGCTCACACAGCAGCCTGAAGATGATCTTCCTCAAGGAGCATCGCGTCATCTTGGTTCAACTGCTCTTGCTCAAACTCATCATAAGCGAGCACTCGAGGAGACCCGTATATGAGTTCCGTGGGGAGAACTGCTTATGCCCCGTATACCAGGGTAAAGGGTGTCTGGCCAGTTGCTCGATTAGGTGTTGTTTCCATTGACCAAAGAACCATTGGAAACTCATCAATCCAGCGTCTTCCACACTTGTCTAGCCTGTCAAAAGTTCTGGTCTTGAGGCCTCGCAACACTTCTCCATTCGCCCTCTCAGCCTGGACGTTACTTGTGGGATGAGCAACAGAAGGAAAACAAACCTTGCCGCCGAGGTCTTTGGTGTACTACATGAAGGTGCGGCTCGTGAACTGCGTGTCGTTGTTGGTGATGACTCTATTTGGCACACCAAAATGACAGACTAGTCCCTTGAAGAACTTGACGGCTGATTGTGCTATCACCTTTCTCACCGATTCCACTTCCGGCCACTTTGTGAACTTGTCGATCGCGACGTGCAAGTACTCAAAGCCCCCGACATCACGGGGAAAGGGGCCCAATATGTCGAGCCCCCAGACTGAAAATGGCCAGGAAAGAGGGATTATTTGAAGAGTTTGAGCTGGTTGATGAAGCTTCTTTGAATGGAACTAGCACGCTTCACACTTCGTTACTAGTACAGTTGTATCCTGGAGGGCGGTGGGCCAAAAGAAACCTTGCCGGAACGCCTTGCCGGCAAGGGCTCTTGACCCTATTTTGGAGCCACACATGCCTCCATGTATCTCTGCCAACAGCTCTAGTCCGTCCTCCTTAGGAATGCACTTCAATTTCACCTCGTTCGGTCTACTTCTATATAGGGCATTATCCACAAACTAGTACATGCTAGACCGACGGGCTACTTTCTCTACCTCTTCCTGTTCCTTAGGGAGTTCCTTGTTTGGAGGAAACAGATGGTGCATTGCGCCCATGCTCGAGCCTGGGGCTTGGCAGCAAGGACTAAAGGCTCATCTTCGACCGTGGGGGTAGCTGCCTCTACGGTCAGGGCTCGGGGCCCTGCCGGAGGTTGCTGCTCCCTGGCAAGCTTGGGGCACCCGGCAACGTCCTTGCCGATGGCTCCTGGGGAAGTACTTGCCGGGTCCTACCTTCCTTCGTTTGTTCTGTCGTGCGGATTTCTCGCGAATAGCTCGGTTAATTGAAGCACAAAGGTACCTGGTTCCACAGGCAACTTGAGGGTAGCGCATTCTGACAAGTCGTCAGCAATGCTGTTCTCTGCTCGGGGAAAATGCTCTGCTTGTAGACCGTCAATACGCTCCTCCAACTTCCTCACTTCATCCACATAAGCATCCATCAACGGGCTCTGGTAATCCATATTAACTTGCTTGACGACAAGCTGCGAATCACCTCTGATTATGAGCTTCCTGATTCCGAGTTCTGCCGCGATCCTGAGACCAGCAAGCAATCCTCGTACTCTGCAGTGTTGTTCGTTGATTTTTCCCAAGGAAAGTGCATCTGGACAACGTACTTGAGGCGCTCTCCAGTGGGTGCGACAAGTAGTACACTGGCAACAACACCTTGAAGTGAGAAAGCTCCATCAAATTATATAATCCAATCACGGCTCGTCTCCTTGTCGGGAAGGGTGATCTCCTGAATCTCTTCGTCGGGCGTTGAGGTCCATTCTACTATGAAATCCGCCAAGGTTCGGCTCTTGATTGTTGAAGTACTTTCAAACTTGAGGCCAAAGCTTGATAGCGCCAACGCCCACACCACAATCCTCCTTGTTGCATCTGGGTTGTGTAAGATCAAATGCAAAGGGAGGCGAGTGACGACGCTGATCTCGTGCGCTTCGAAGTGCAGCTTTCACGAGGCCATGAGGAGGCAGAAAAGTAGATTATGCATACCAGAATACCTTTATCTAGCCCCCTGCAAAAGGGAACTGGCAAAATAGACCGAGAGCTGCACCACCTTCTTCTTCTGTTTGACTTCGCCTCCTTGCGCAGACTCTGTCTTGGCGGGACTAGGCTTTGTTGGCGGTGCTGCCTTGCTGGCATCAGGCCCTGGCGGGGAGAGCTCTGGCCAATCATCCGAAGAATCCGCTGATACCGCTGCTTCTTCCTCAAACTCTCTCTGCGCTACTAGAGCAGCATTGACCACTTGATTCGTTGCCGCTAGATATAGCAGCAACGACTCTTGCGGTTTAGGCGCGACTAGTGTTGGTGTGGAGGAGAGGTACCTCTTCAAATCTTGCAGCATTGCCTCTGCCTCCGAACTCCATTTCATTGGACCCGCCTTTTTCAAAACATGGAAAAGAGGAGGGCGCGCTCAGCTGATTTGGAGATGAACCTACTTAGAGAAGCATTGTAGCCAGTGAGCCTACGGAGTCTTTGACTCGTCTTGGCGCCTCAATCTCCTCAATCGCTTTGATCTTATCGAGATATGCTTTGATTCCGCGTTGAGACACAAAGAAACGAAGGAGTCTGCCGGATGGGATGCCGAACACACATTTCTCTGGGTTGAGCTTGAGGTTGATCTTGCGCAAGTTTGTAAATGTTTCTTCCAGATGCTGCACAAGCGTGGCCTTGTCCTTGGTTTTGACCACTAAATCATCCATATAGGCTTCCATGTTTCTATGTAGCTGGGGTCAAAACCGATTTGGACCGCTCGGGCAAATGTCGAACCAGCGCTTTTCAACCCGAAAGGCATCCATACAAAGCAGTACATACCACATGGGCTGATGAGCGTGGTTTTCTTTTCATCTTCCTTCATCATGAAGATCTGGTGGTATCCTAAGTATGCGTCGAGGAACGACAGCTGGTCACACCCGGCAGTGGAGTCCACTATCTGGTCAATGCAAGTCAAAGGGATAGGATCCTTTGGACAGGCTTTATTGATATCTGTATAGTCGATACACAGCCTCAATTTGGGGTGGAGAACTCCTCTGACAAAGCCTGCCGCCTCGAACTTCCTGATCTCCTCGATGATGAACTCTTGGCGCTCCAAAGCTTACTTCCTGAGCTTCTGCTTGACGGGCCGCGCATGGGGACAAACATCAAGGTGGTGCTCAATCACCTCCCTGGGAAAGTCGGGGATGTTGGATGCTTGATATGCAAACACGTCGACATTCTCCCGCATGAAGGTGACAAGAGCGCCTTCCTATTTGCTTTCAGCGGTGGAGCTAATGGTAAAAGCTCCACCCGTGCCATCTTCCCTGACGGGGGACCTTCTTGGTTTCTGGTGGGGCCGCCTTGGACCTCTTGCTCCTGCTGGCGGAGCTCTCTAGCATGTCTCCAATGGGAATGCGGCGCTCCGAAGAGGCACATTTGCCGGAGGGGGTGTAGGAGCTCTTGCCGGGGCCAGAAGGCTTGCCGGAAGGGGACTTGCCGGCAGGGGCACGGGTCTTGCCGGTTTTCTTCTCACTCGAGGTCTCAGCAGTAGGAGCACATGCCTTGGTGGCATCTGCTACAACTGCCTCTCGGTAGAGTTGGTCAGCGTAGATGACCGCGTCTTTCTTGTCGGAGAAGACGGTGATGATGCTCATTGGACCGGGCATCTTCAACGTGCTGTAGGCAGAAAGTGATGCCACCATAAACTTGGCCAGCGCTGGGCAGTCAAGGATCCCATTATAGGGCAAGTGTATCTTGGCAACATCAATAACAATCTTCTTCGTCCTATCATTTAGCTCGCTCCCATATGTAATGGGCAACGCAATCTTTCCCTTCGGTTGAATCCTCCCCGGGTTGACCCCTTGAAACATGTCTGTCTCCTCGAGATCTCCATCAGGGATTTGCAGCCTCTTGATCACAGCGGGCGAGATCAAGTTCAGACCGGCCCCATCGAGAACTAACACTTTCGTCTCCTTGAGGTTGCATATTGTTGGCCAAACCAACAATGGCAAACCCCTGACCGCCATTGTGCGATCAGGGTGATCCTTGGTGTCAAAAATGATAGACGTGCTGGACCGCTTCAGCGGCCTCTGGGTGTCAAATGATGGCTCTGCTGCAGTGATGTCACGCGCCCACTATTTAAGTTGGCGGTGAGAGGTATGCAACGAGGCACCACCGTCGACGCACATGGCCTCCGTAGCTTTCCGGAACCCGTGCTCACTGGACTCGTCGTCCTCATCATGATTATCGTCTCCCTCTTTCTTGCCGCGGCCCCGAGCAGGCCTCTATGGTTAATTATCTTGGCCGTGGTGACCACCTCGACCGCCACACTTCTTGTCGGGCGCCTCGGCACCATCCGGGCCCTACTCCTTATCATGCCTATCATACTCAGCTTTCTGCTTCTCTGCGTGCTGCTCGACCTGTCGTCAATTCAGGAGGTCATGGCCCTTGGTACGTTTGATCTTGTAGTACTACTTGTCGGAGCCTCCTGGCTTGTCGGCAGCCTCCAAGGCCCGGGAGGCGGTGCACCCGACAACATCCTTGCCAGGGTCGTCAGCCTTGGACTTTTTGGCGGTGCCGGGGTCGTTGGATCCCTCGACGGCAAGCATGTCTTGCCCTTACACTTCCTGTTGCGGCGTCAGCCTTTCTTTGCCAGGGAGACGACATCTCCGTCTGTGAAGTTGGTTTCCGCGCTGGTATCTTCGCCGGGGTACTTCCTCCCTTCTTCAGCCTGAGCACATCTATTAGCCAAAACATAAAGTTCGGCAACATTTCTGACCTTGTTCATCACCAGCTCCTCACGCATCTTGCGGTTGTGCACATTATGATGGAAAGCACTGATGACGGCGGCAGGGTGAATGTCTGGGATGTTGTACTGCACACGGCTGAACCTTTGTATGTACTTGCCTAGGGTTTCGCCGTCCTTCAGGGGGATGACATGCAAATCGCTTGCCTGGCCAGGAGCTTGGTGGGCCCCGGTAAAGGCGCCAACAAACTCGTGGCACATATCCGACCAAGAAGAAATGGAATCCACGGGCAGGTGCATCAACCATGACATAACGTTGGGCTTAAGCACCAATGGGAAGTAGTTGGCAAGCACCTTGTCGTCGCGAGCCCCAGCGGCATGCATCATGATAGTGTAGAGGCCGAGGAACTCCGACGGGTGAGTCTTGACGTTGTAGTTTTCTCCAACCTCAGGCTTGAATGTGCGGTGTGTGGGCCACTGGAATGGCGGCAGCTCACTGGTAAAGGTTGGACAACCCACCTTGTAAGGTAAGTCACCAGAGCCCTCCGGTGCTGGGCGGTCCATAGTGAGCGCCGCACGGCTATCCGACTGATGGCGCGCATCCCACCGTTGCTCGATGGTGGTCCGAGCATCTTCCTGAGCTTGCTCTAGAAGAAATTGACGTTGGTCGCAGCGGGCTCCCGGGTTAGACAACACTGTGGAAACGTTGTCACGAGCTCGGCCAGAAGAGCTGGCGACTGCTATTGCTGGCGTGGGGGAGGAGAGTGCACCATGGTCGCAGCACTCCGGTCCTTCCACCACCACCGTCTGCCAGCTCAACATAGCGCCGACACGAGCGTTCCGCTGGTCGCGGTTCATATCTATTGGTGAAGCTGATGAGGCTCCGGATGGTGGCTCTCCACTCGTCGAGCCTCTCTACGGCAAGAGGAAAAGCGAGGAGCAGTTACACGCGCGCCAACACTTTTGCTGGCGTGGGGGCAACGAAAGCTGCATGGACCGTGACACGCTGTGACTTCTAACCACATTAGAAGGAGCTCTATCACGGTCTCGCGGTCGCACGCTACTTCCGCCAGCATCTGGACGTGCATGCTGGCCCGGTGCATCTTGAGACTGACGCAAAGGGCTCTTCCTGCAGCGGCGCCCGGGGGCACCAACGTTGCGGTGTTGCTCGTCATGCACGAGATGGGAAGACCGTGGCGTGGGCACCGGCGGGGGTGTCCTGGAGGTCGCCGCGCCGCCTGTGGGCAGCATGGCGATGCCCTTGGACCCAGTGGTGCGCGGCTCATCTTCTTCGGCACAAACGTCTCCGCTCGCCTAGCTCCAATGGCGAAAGTGTCATGGATGCTCGTGGGCCACGCCTCCGCCACCATCCACGGCCGCATCATCGCGCGCGCTCGCTGGCCCGGGCGGTTCGGCTCCAGACGGATCGATCGCCGCGATCCCCTTCTTCTTGGGAGCCATGGTGATGAAGAAGTCGATGCGCTAACTCCTAGAACAGATTTTCACAGCCTAGCGCCCCCTACCTAGCGCGCCAAAGATGTCGGGGGAAACGACACCTATGCGATCCCTGGGACCCCTACTATAGTTGGCGGGGGAGTAGCGCTACGCAAAGAGCAGGTCTAGTCGATTAACGCGTGGGAATTTTTACCCAGGTTCGGGCCGCTAATGATGCGTAAAACCGTACTCCTGCTTGTCTGTGTTCATTTTGTTTTCTTGAGCTATTGAACTGGCTACTATGTGTGCCTATTCAAAAAGTCTGAATCCTCCCACAGTATGACTTGGGCCTCCCTTTATACGACAAAGGGGTCACCACAGTGGCACACATGAGGTGGAAAGTATCTACGGTGTACAAGTTTATCGCCTCACATCATAGGACAATGTCACATCCCTAGCTAGCACTTGCATTAGGACCTGACTAGAGTGTGCATCATGTTTACTTTCAAAGAAACTTGAAATGGGATTAACAGAAACCCTAGCACCCCTCCCCTAACAACTAGGGTTTGCTAAAATATTTTCCAATGTACCCAAAATGCCCTCCAAAATATTCATCATTTCTGCCTTGGTCTTAAACCTCTACCAAAAATGGTGCACATTTTTCTAGGACAATCTAGGGCTTTGGATTAAATCATATGGTATTTGAATTTGGGCATTTAAATGCTACAAAATATTTTAAATGCTCAAATAATCATAAACTATAATGTTTCCTACTGTTCATATTATATACAGCAGGCATGACAAGTGTTATGAGTTATAAAAATGTTTAGGCATTTTTATTAAATGAACAAAGTTCCAAAAGAAATGAAACAGAAAAGAAAATAGAAAAAAAAAGGGAGAGAGAGAACTTACCTGGCGCCACCCGGCCCACCTGCCGGCCCAGCCCAGCTGCCGCTCCAGCGAGCTGCTTGGCTCGGCCAGGCAGGCAGGCAGGTGCTCGACGGCGACCGCGCCGCGCGCCACGCAGCTGCCCGCCGCCTTGCTTCACCCCCTCGCCGTCCTGGAGGGATGGTTCGAACCTCCACGTCCTCCTCGACCCCCCAGACACCTCCACCTCCCCCCAGCTCCTCTCCTCCGCTCTCCCCGCGCCATGGCCGACGCCGCCGTGATCGCACCGTCGTAGAAGCCGCGTCCACCGTCGTCCCTGAGCTCTGCCTTGGTGTCCTTCATCTCCGCCGTCCCCGACTACTTCGAACAGGCCGAGCCCCGAGCGCTCGCCCGCCCTGGAGACGCCCCCGACCTATTCTTCCCCAACTCCGGCCGCGGAGATCCCCCTCGCCGTTCTGCTCAGCTCCGACCACCCCCGAGCTCGCTCCGGTGCTTGCCACAACCCCTGTGAGCCTAGCTACCTCCTCCCCCTCTCCGTTGGCTCCCTTTTGCCCTACAACGCACTGCACGAAGCTCGCCCGCACGCACCGCCACCGTGCTCGCCGCCGGTGATGCTCCGGTGACCATTTGGTCACTGGCACCCGTCCAACATACTCACCGCAGCACGTAGATGCGAACGGTGCTACGCACGCATCGCCTAGGCCCCTGCAGCCGTTTCTCCACACACGCCCGACGCCGGTCGCCGCCGTCGAGCTCGTTGCCGTCGTCTCCGGCCACCCCAAGTCCGGCGACCACCTCCATCCGATGCGCAACAGCAAGGGCTATCCAACGCACCCAACCGCAGCTCGAACCGTGCACCGTAGGCATTCTCCGAAGCACGCCGCCGCGTTTGGCCTCGCCGGCGGCTAAACGCCGGCGATTTGGACATGTTTTGACCACGGGTTTGACCCCCTGGGTCAATGACATGTGGGCCCTGCCCGCAGGTCAAACCTAGTTTAGGTGTTAATTTAAATTAATTAGTTAATTAGTTTAGTCACTGACACGTGGGCCCTGGCCCCACTGACAGCTAATTAGTTTTAGTTTAACTCTAATTAACTCAGTTAATTAGCTGTGACACTGACATGAGGGACCCACTGGTCAGGTTTGACCTGGACTGGCCCTGTTGACTGGCTGACGTCAGCATGATGTCATGCTGACGCAGTAAAGGTTTTTCTGGGATTTTTAGATTTAAAATAATTCAGGAAATTCCAGAAAATACCCAAAACTCTTAAAAATCATATAAAATCAACCATAGCTCAGATGGAAAAGATTTATATATGAAAAATGATCAGAAAAATCCAATCTTTCTAATGGCACTGGTTTCATGCATGTTTGAACAAGTTAACTTTCTGTATATATCAAAAACATGATAATTCACTTATTTAAATAATAGTTTGAACTTCAATTGAATCCTTGATTGAAATAGGTTCAAACCCTTCTGGTTTTAGTTGCTTTAGCCAACACACATGCATCTTGCCATGTCATAAACATGCATCATATTGTTGCATTTGTTTGTTAATGATTGTATCGTCGGTATTCCCTTTGTTAGGTCCTGCTCCCGAGGATACTGCTGCGTATCCAGTTGAAGAGCAGTACCCGTCAACTACCTTGTCAGGCAAGCAATCATTGATCATTCCGATACAAACCCAATCTTCTCGCTCCGGCTCTCTTTTACTGCATTAGGGCAACAGCGCGTGAACTGCTACTTGCTGCGGTAGTTGAACCCTATTCCCTTGCATGACCTGTCATTGCCATAGTAAATAGTTGAAACCCACTAGCATGTGTAGGAGTTGATTGAGCCATGTGATGTGTGATCCACCATGCTATTTATTTATATTGCCTGCTATGCTTAGAGTTGTGTCTGGTCTGGTTCATCTGGGTGATGGATCAGAGTGAAATGATCTTACCGATAAAGAGAGGGAAGTGTGGAATACACTTGGTAAAGGTATCGATGAAAGGCCATGTAGGAGTACATGGTGGGTTGTTTCATTGGGATCGTCAATAGGACCCGAGATCTGTGTGTGTGATTCAAGTTACAGTTACTACCACACATTGGGCCCTGAAATATGACCCCGCTCGACTTATTGACTGCCCTTGTACTCTGTCCAGGAGTTGCAACTAGTTTCTGGTGTTTATAGTTTACTGGAGGTCGTGCACAGCGCTGACCCTCGGGGTGGGCTGTGATGCGACAGGTACGTGGCACGGTGTACCGGTTGCCCGTTTGGTGACTCGAGAACCCTGTACACATCGTTTGGGGCCGTGAGCGACACCCCGGCCGGATCTCCCCACGGATGGAACCCAAATAGGCGATAAACCTGGACGAGAGACTTGAGTGGTTGGTTAGGTCGTGGTCTACACCCACGTCGGCTTTCGCTTGAAGTCTGCCGAGCACATGTCGTGTGCAGACGCTAAGTGGTGAAAACATGTGTGAAGAAGTACACCCCTGCAGGGTTATCAATCTATTCGAATAGCCGTTGTTCGCGGTACGAACTACTTGGTTACTCTTACTGTTCATAGACAAGTTGATGGATACTACTAAAAGCCTCAAGATAAGCGTGAGTGCCGTGGATGGCCCTTCCGTAGGATGACGGAAGAGGATCCTCGGTAGTGTATTGATGTGGTGAGTAGAGGACTCGTGTTCGTAATAACATCTTGCAATCTGTTGAGAGTTGTAGTATAGGTTAGCCAAGGTCAAAGCTGGCATTCTGCTATAAACTCCACTACCCCCCTTTGATAATGTTGCATGTATGATAGGTTCTGTGGTAAGACTTGCTGAGTACCTTTGTACTCATGTTTGCTTAATAACTATTGCAGAGGAGAACCCTGCCCCTGCTGATGGGTTCTACATAGACGTTGACGTCGACGAGTAGCTTGACACCCAGACGGTGATCTGGAGCTTGTGGAGGGCCTTGTAGATAGTCAGGCTACACCAAGCCTGTTTTATTTTCTAAGTTGTCTGTACTCAGACATGTAGCTTCCGCTTGTGCTTGTATGACTGTATGACTTGAGTGTTGGGTCATGTGACCCCTATCTGTATGACTATGTTGTGTATGGCTCTTGGAGCCTTTTAAATAAAGTACTTTGAGTCTTAGAGTTCTGTTGTGATGCAATGTTGTATTTGCACATATTGAGCATATTGCCTGTATGATTGAAATGCTTGGTATGTGTGGGATCCGACACCTAGTTGTTTTCCTTTGGTAGCCTATCTTACAGGGAAATGCCTCCTTGTGATTCCAATGAGCCTTGGTAGCTTGCTACTGCTCGGAACACGTAGGCTGGCCGGCATGTGTCCTTCTTTGTTCCTGTGTCTGTCCCTTAGGGGAAATGTCACGCGTTGTTCCTTTAAGTCCATGTAGCTTGCTACGACTTGGGTTCATACGTAGATGACCGACACGTTCGTTGCTGAGTCATGGATGCCTGTCTCTGTAATTTAGTGCCACTTTTGGTTTATAACTAGCCATGTCGGCCCGGGTTCTCTGTCATATGGATGCTAGCGACACTGTCATATACGTGTGCCAAAATGTGCAAACGGTCCCGGGCCAGGTAAGGTGGCACCCGTGGGGTTACCGTGCGTGAGGCCGCAAAGTGATTTGACGTGTTACCGCTAGATCGGTGTGACTTAGGATCGGGGTCCTGACAGACAAACACATTTAATGCGCTGCCTATGTGTCCTCTTGCTTTATCGGGGACGGTAGTAGAGCTCGTCCCGCCCATCGCTGCCTCGCCTTGTTCCGACGCGTGTCCAAGGTGACGAGGCATGTAGCGCCATGCTGGCTGGCTGGTTGCTGTGCTGGTGCGGTGGCAGTGTCTACACGATGATCTGCATGCCACCATGCAGGTGCTTGACCAGTTGGCCTCGGAGCTGCATGCTGCCACGCAGGCGCTTGTCCAATTGGCGGGTTGGTTGCCATGTAGGAGTGGCCGCGGGGCAGCGAAACCTTGGCGGGTGCAGGCCTGACTGTGGCCCGACAGACACCACAGACAAGGGTCTTGCCGGGGTCTCGTGGCTGTCCCCCGCAAGGATCTTGCTGGGGGTCTTCGATCATCCCCGGCAAGGCTTTTGTCGGCGGTCTTCGTCATCCCCAGCAAGGATCTTGCCGGGGGTCCTTGTCTTCTAGTCCTCATCTAGATTCGCAGGCCTTTGGTCTTCACAAAGATCTGCATGCCACCACGCAGGCGCCCATGGATCTTGGTGTTGACGTTGTTGATGGTGTCAGAGCTCCCAGGCACAAGGGTGGCGGCCTTGCCAGTGTTGGGAAAGTTGCCCCAGCAAGACCCTTGCCGAGGCTAAGTAGGCCGTCCTGGAAAGGGTGTTGTTGGGGGGAGTCCATCTTGCCCCTTTGCTCAACATGCCTCTGGCTTGAGTGTTGCGTTGGCAGTCTCGTGTTTTTCCCTCCTGTTCCCCGCCAAGCATGCCCGTAGGTGTGGATACAACTGCCCGTGCACAAGTAAAGGGGTGCAAAAAGGCCCCTACTTTTGTGCACCGACAGTACGAATAAATTTCTTTTGAAGTTGAAGAACAAGAGCGAAAATAGCATCAGCTTAAGTATTGGTTTTCTTGAGTATAGGAGCATCCTCACAAGGCAATGTCCCAATATAATTAAAGAAATCTTGGATGGACCTTTTTCCCATAATGTTCCATTGTCCCACATCAAAAGTTTTAGAATCCAGATTAACAAGAGATCCAATGTTAGGAGTCCTTTCTTCATCTCCTTCTGCCATACCGAAATCACTCATGGTGATAAGTACACAAGTGAGTGAAAGAAACCAAAGAAGGCAAATAAAAAGGAAAATATTTTTGTGTCTTTCTGAAAATGTTTTAGAAGTGGGGGAGATGAAAACGACAAGCAAATGGAAAATAAAGTAAGTGCAAGAGATGAGAGTTTATGACAAGTACTTGGTAGGCTTGATGTAGAACCTCCCTGGCAACGGCGCCAAAAATTCTGCCGGCTACTTCTTGAACATGCGTTGATTTTTCCCTCGATGAGGTAAGGGTGATGCAGCAAAATAGAGATAAGTATTTCCCTCAGTTGACAACCAAGTTATCAATCCAGTAGGAGGCACAAGCAAGTCTCCAATCTATGCTCCTGCACAAACAAACAAACTCTTGCACCCAACGCGGAAAAGAGGTTGTCAATCCCTTCACAGTCACGAAAAAGAGTGAGATCTGGTAGAGGTAGATTTAAAACAGAAGTAAAAAGATAAAGAAAGTAAACACAAAATAATTGCAGCAAGATATTTTTGGGTTTTTGTTTTGATGGATTTGAAAATATATGATGGATAATAGACCCGGGGGCTATAGGGTTCACTAGATGCTTCTCTCTTGAAGAAAGCATACGGTGGGTGAACAAATTATTGTAGAGAAATTGATAGAAAAACGTAAAGTTATGACGATATCTAAGGCAATGATCATGAATATAGGCATCATGCCCGTGATAAGTAGACCGACTCCTACCTACATCTACTACTATTACTCCACTCATCGACCTCTATCCAGCATGCATCTAGAGTATTACATCACAGACAGAGTAAGGCCTTAAGAAAAATGACATGATGTAGTGGGACAAACTGATGCAATATGATATAAACTAATGGAAACAACACAATACGTTCCTCGCTACCCTTACTATTTCACAGGGTGACGACACTGCACGATGGAACCCATCACAAAACACCTCTCCCATTGCAAGAAAAACTAATCTAGTTGGCAAACAAAAACGATAGCAAAGAGAAATACAAAGCTATCTCAATCATGCATGAAAGAGTTTAAAGAAGACTCAAGTAATATTTATAGATAATCTGATCATAAATACTCAATTAATTGGATCTCGACTGACACACCGCAAAAGAAGATTATATCAAATAGATCTTGTCGGTGTACAATAGTAAGGGCCTTTTTGCACCCCTTTACTTGTGCGTGGGCAGTTGTAGCCACACCTGCGGCCATGCTTGGCAGGGTAGAGGAAGGGAAAGCACGAGACTGCCGAGGCAACACTCAAGCCAAAGGCACGAAGAGCAGAGGGGGAAAAGGGACTCCCCTTGGCAACACCCTTGCCGGGGCGGCCTGCATAACACCGGCAAGAGTCTTGCCGGGGCGACTTGCCCAATGCTAGCAAGGCCACACCTCTTGGACCTCACGGCTCTAACACCATCCAACAACGTCAAGACCAACTTCAGGGGTGCCTGCATGGTGGTGTGCAAATCTTTGTGAAGACCAAAGGCCCGCGAATCTAGATAAGGACCAGAAGACGAAGACCCCCGACAATATCCTTGCCGGGGAGGACCAAAGACCCCCAGCGTGATCCTTTCCGGGGACAGTCAGGAGACCCCGGCAAGACCCTTGCCAGTGGTAGGGTGTCTGCGGGGCCACGACCAGGCCCGCGCCCGTCAACTGGACAAGGGCCTACATGGCAGCATGCAGCTTCTAGGGCAATAGTCAAGCACCTGCGTGGTGGCATGCAGATCTTGGTGAAGACCCCACCACCATAGGAGCACAGCGACCAGCCATCCAGCGTGGTGCTGCATGCCCTGTCAACTTCGATGCGCGTTAGAGAAGGGCGAGGCGGCGACGGGCGGACAAGCTCTGTTTTCGTCCCCAATAAAGCAAGGGGACACATAGGCGGCGCATTAAATGCGTTTGTCCTATGATGCCAGGAGATAAACCTCTACACATACAATAGGAGACCCGCGGCGTACTGGGAAAGGATTCGGACTTTTTGGACAGGCATGCATAGTAGCCAGTTCGAGAGCTCCAGAATAGTAAATATACACAAACAAGCAAGACTAGAGTTTTACGCATCACTTGCGGCCCGAACCTGGGTAAAATTCTAACGCGATGATCGACTAGACCTGCTCGTTGCGCAGCACTACGCCCCGCCAACCATAGTAGGGGTCCCTGGTGTCGGAGTAAATGACCACGGGTAGCCTCATCGTCCTCCCCTTGTAATTCAAAAACATCGGGGCTGGTTGCGCCCCTCAAGCATCAGGAGCAAAGAGTCGCCTTCTAGAGGCCGGCTGGTCCAAACAGTCGGCTGGTAGAAGGCGGCAAGCCATAAAGGACGGCCACGAAGTGGTCCGACTCCCGGTAGAGGGCCTCTAGAAGAGGCCGGCTCCCAACAGGAGGCCCCTTCCACCTTCAGAGTTTGCACCCAGATAAATGTGACGAGACGGGGCGTGGCTACAGTGCAGTCCACTACCCCCGAATCCCGGGCAGAGCGTGGCCATAGTACAGCGTACTGGGTGTACATTGATATGTCTCCAACGTATCTACTTTTCCAAACACTTTTGCCCTTGTTTTGGACTCTAACTTGCATGATTTGAATGGAAGTAACCCGGACTGACGCTGTTTTCAGCAGAACTGCCATGGTGCTTTTTTTGTGCAAAAATAAAAAGTTCTCGGAATGACGTGAAAATCCACGGAGAATTATTTTGGAAAATATAAAAAATACCTTCAAGAAAATCCAGACCAGAGGGGTCCCACACCCTGTCCATGAGGGTGGGGGCGCGCCCCCTCCCTCGTGGGCCCCCTAGTGCTCCACCGACGTATCCCTAGATCCTATATATTCACTTTTGAGGAGAAAAAAATTCAGAGAGGAAGAATTATTGCATTTTACGATACGGAGCCGCCGCCAAGCCCTAATCTCTCTCGGGAGGGCTGATCTGGATTCTGTTCGGGGCTCCGGAGAGTGGAGATCGTCGCCATCGTCATCATCAACCTTCCTCCATCACCAATTCCATGATGCTCACCATCGTGCGTGAGTAATTCCATCGTAGGCTTGCTGGACGGTGATGGGTTGGATGGGATCTTTCATGTAATCGAGTTAGTTTTGTTAGGGTTTGATCCCTAGTATCCACTATGTTCTGAGATTGATGTTCCTATGACTTTGCTATGCTTAATGCTTGTCACTAGGGCCCGAGTGCCATGATTTCAGATCTGAACCTATTATGTTTTCATGAGTATATGTGTGTTCTTGATCCTATATTGGATGTATATAGTCACCTACTATGTGTTATGATCCGGCAACCCCGAAGTGACAATAATCAGGACCACTCCCGATGATGACCTTAGTTTGAGGAGTTCATGTATTCACTATGTGTTAATGCTTTGGTCCGGTACTCTATTAAAAGGAGGCCTTAATATCCGTTAGTTTCCAATAGGACCCCGCTGCCACGGGAGGGTAGGAAAAAAGATGTCATGCAAGTTCTTTTCCATAAGCACATACGACTATATTCGGAATACATGCCTACATTGCATCTATGAACTGGAGCTAGTTCTGTGTCACCCTAGGTTATAACTTCTACATGATGAACTGCATCCAACATAATTTCCCATCACCGATCCAATGCCTACGAGCTTTTCATATATTGCTTGTCGCTTATTTACTTTTCCGTTGCTATTATTACAAAAACTACAAAAACACTATCGTTACTTTTATTGCCGCTACTGCCACTATCATATTACTTTGCTACTAAACTATCTTGCTGCAGATACTATGTTTCCAGGTGTGGTTGAATTGACAACTCAGCTGCTAATACTGAAGAGTATTCTTTGGCTCCCCTTGTGTCGAATCAATAAATTTGGGTTTAATACTTTACCCTCGAAAACTGTTGCGATCCCCTACACTTGTGGGTTATCAAGACTATTTTCTGGCGCCATTGCCGGGGATCATAGCTCTATTCTTTAATAATTTGAAGGAATCAAAAACCAAGATCTTACCGTCAACTATGAGGGGAGGTAAGGAACTGCCATCTAGCTCTACACTCGATTCTCCATCTGTTATGGGTAAATTTGTGACACCTACTCATGCTGTTGAATCTGATATGTCGTATGTTCTTGATGATGCCACTTCTGCTATGTATGATGAAACTAATTCTATGCTTATTAATACTCTGCCACTAGGTGAATTTCTAGATGAACAAATTGCTAAGGCTAGGGAGAATGCAAATATTGAAACTGATGATATTTATGAAAGTGATGATGAAGATTCTCCCAATAGATATGAATTGCCTGTTGTTCCTGAGTGTTATGTTATGGATGAAGAAACTACTAGAGACTTTCTTGCTTGCAACGATAGATATGAACTTAAGAAATTATTAGCTAAGCTGAAAGAAAAGTGTTTGAATGCTAGAATGAAACATGACCCTGCTTTCGCTACTTCACTTATCTGTGTTGCCGATAAGGATTATGAATTCTCTGTTGATCCTGAGTTAATTACTTTGGTTGAATCTGATCCTTTCCATGACTATGAATCTAAAACTGTTGTGGCACATCTTACTAAGTTGAGTGATATAGCCACCCTCTTTACCACCGATGAAAAGATCCGTTATTACTATATCATTAAGTTATTTCCGTTCTCGTTAAAGGGTGATGCTAACACTTGGTTTAATTCTCTTGATCCTGGGTGTGTGCGTAGTCCCCAGGATATGATGTATTACTTCTCTGCTAAATATTTTCCCTCTCATAAGAAACAAGCTACCTTACGAGAAATATATAACTGTGTGCAAATTGAAGAAGAGAGTCGGGGAGGCTTGTCCAATTACTTAATGCTTTGCCTGATCATCCTCTTGAGATGAATGATATACTTGATGTCTTTTATAATGGACTAACCGATGCTTCCAGAGACCACATGGATAGTTGTGCTGGTTGTGTTTTCAGGGAAAGAACAGTTGATCAAGCTGAATTACTATTGAATAATATGCTGGCCACTGAAAATAATTGGACACTACCTGAACCAGCCCCTAAACCAAGTCCGAAGAAAAGAGGTGTTCTATTTTCTGAGTCCTGAAGATATGCAAGAGGCAAAGAAATCTATGAAAGAAAAAGGTATTAAAGCTGAAGATGTTAAGAATTTACCACCTATTGAAGAAATACATGGTCTCGATAACCCGACACAGGTAGTAAAGGTAAATTCTCTTTATATATTTGATGAAGGTGATATTCCTCGTTATAAGTCTGCTAGCCAATGCTTAGATGAGTTTGACAATTTTATTGTGAAACAAGAAAACTTCAATGCTTATGTTGGTAGAATATTACAACACAATGCTTATATGATTGAACGCTTGAGTGATTATCTGTCTAGAGTTAAAGGTGAACTGAAACTCATTAGTAAACATGCTTCTATGGTTACCACTCAAGTAGAACAAGTACTTAAGGCTCAGAATGAATTTCTCAGTGAATTAAATGGTAAGAATAATGACTATGCTCTTAGAGTTGCTACTAGAGGTGGTAAAATGACTCAGGAAGCTCTGTATCATGAAGACCACCCTAAGAGAATTGAGCAAGATTCTCAGAGAGCTAATTTAGATGCACCTAGTTCTTCTAAGAAGAAGAAAAAGAAAAATGATAGAACTTTGCATGCTTCTCACCTGAGAATGCTAAAAATATCTCTATCTCTGATGCTGAGACACAATCTGGTAATGAGCATGTACCTAGTGATAATATTAATGATGATGTTCATGATGATGCTTAACCTAGCAATGATAATGATGTAGAGATTGAACCTGCAGTTGATCTCGATAACCCACAATCAAAGAATCAACGTTATGATACGAGAGACTTTGTTGCTAGGAACACGGTAGGGAAAGAGAACCATGGGTTCGGAAACCCATGCCTTTTCCTCCTAAACCATCAAAGAAAAAGGATGATGAAGATTTTGAGCGCTTTGCTGAAATGAATAGACCTATCTTTTTGCGTATGCGTTTGACTGATGTGCTTAAAACTAATCCTTATGCTAAATACATGAAATATATTATTACCAATAAAAGTAAGATAACTAAAGTAGAAATTTCCACCATGCTTGCCAATTGCACTTTTAAGGGTGGAATATCCAAGAAACTAGGAGATCCAGGAGTACCTACTATACCTTGCTCCATTAAAGGAAACTATGTTAAAATTGCTTTATGTGATCTTGGAGCCGGTGTTAGTGTTATGCCTCTCTCTTTATATCGCAAACTTGACTTGAGTAAGTTGACACCTACTGAAATATCTTTGCAAATGGCTGATAAATCAAATGCTATACCTGTCGATATTTGTGAGGATGTGCCTGTTGTAGTTGCAAATGATACTATTCTAACGGACTTTGTTATACTTGATATTCCTAGGACGATAGTATGTATATTATCCTTGGTAGACCCTTTTTGAATACTGTAGGGGCTTTTATTGATTTCAACAAAGGCAATGTCACTTTTCATGTCAATGGTAATGAGCATATTGTAAACTTTCCGAGGAAACAACCTCGGGTCCACAATATCCATTATATTGGAAAATTTTCATCTATTACTACTGGAGGTTTTGAATTTTATCTTCCTACTATCAAGAAGACATATGACATTCTTATTGTTGGGGACATACATATCCCCATTGAGGTAACCTAGTGTTATTCGAAAGTTCTCCGCTTTCTTGTTATTTGGAAAGAGTTTATTAACAAGACATGATCAACCTTGTTAATGAATTCCTTTTGATGAGCATGGGATAGGTGAATCTAGATAGCACCACTTTCTGTACCCTCCTTTTACTTTCTGTTAATTAGGATAAATAAAGAAAAAAAATAGTATTTCCTGTCTGTTTCCAGACTTATTCATACCATAAAAAAATACCCCGATAATAAAAGTACTCCAAATGCCCTAAACATGAAATATGATTTTTTTCTCGAATATTTGAGAAAATATGGCACATAACACACATAGAGGGGAGCCCGCACCTGGCCACGAGGGTCCAGGGCGCGCCCCTGCCTCGTGGGCCCCACGTGGCCCCCTCCACTTATTCGTGCACCCACAGTCTTCTTCTTCCTCCCAAAAAATACACCAACCAGCTCAAACCCGAGTTCTAGCTCATCTTCCTGCCATTTTCGATCTCCTTGCTCAAAGCACCTTTCACCAAACTATTTGGGGAGATTGTTCCTTGGTATGTGACTCCTCCATTGGTCCAATTAGTTTTTGTTCTATAACTTTATTTATTGCAAATTTTTGCTGCTGTGGTGACCTTGTTCTTGAGCTTGCATGTAAAAATTTCTTGGTCCCAAGTAGTTCTAATGCATGATATAGTCTCTAGGCACTAGTAGGAGTTGTTGCTATCAATCTTGTTGAGTTTGGTTAAATTTTATTTTGAGTTACTATAAATTTCAGAAAATTTCAAAAAAAATGCATAGGAGAAACTTCCAAGGTGGTTCTTCAAGGAAGCAAGAACCGAGGCTCGCGTTTCGTGAGATGGACGATGAACTACCGAGGGATGCTGATGTGCGGCCTTGTGAATGGCCGTCAGATGACTTTATGGATCAGGTTTGCATCAAGGATGAATTTTACGCATATGTGCGCAACGCTGACCGCAAGGGCGTCATACAAGATAAGTGCCCTCAATAGCGTGGCTTAACTGACACCATTTTGCGAAGGTTTCAATTTTCATCTTCACATAATTCTCACACTGTCATGTTTGACCTTTATGATAAATCCTATACCATGTACTTAGAGGATTTTAATGATGCTTGTAAGCCCCCTTAGTTGGTCGGTATGGGTGATCCTCGCAACTCTGAATTTAGAGATTTCCTTGCTAGTATCACAGTGGGGGAATCTAGAGAAATCACACATGCTACCATAGGGAGCATCCATTTTCCTGCTATTCATTACTTTGCTCTCTTTATTGGTAGATGCATAAATGGTAAAGATGAGGCTTGTCACATGTGTGTCCCAGATCTTAGTGTTCTCAAGAGTGCTATACTAGGTGATAGACAATATAACTTGGGAGCCATTGTTGCACGTAGGCTACACCATAATGGTATGCATGGAGATTTATTTGGTGGGATTTATGCCACTCGCATAGCCGCCGTCTTGGTGTGCCTGTGCATGAGAATGATGAACATTTACCTCCTGCTCATTTGGGTTGCCATGCTATCACTAGTCACCGGTTTATAGAGAGGGATGAACAATCCCTCAAATATCGACTAACTTTAACAGGCGTCATGCCATCCCTATTGTTCTTCCTGCCCCTACTTTGTTTTATTTTCAGGCAAAAGGGAGATACACTATAACCATAGAGGAGGCAAATGCGTATCATAATATGACGGAAGCAGCCCGCCTTCGAAATGCACCTCAGCAGGTAGTAGCTACTGCATCTCAGTACAACCCCAACTACGACTTTGGATATCCGTCAGGCCAATACTGGCCATAGACCAACTTAGGCCAAAAACCTAAGTTTGGGGGAGTACGTGTTTCTAACCGACTTTACATTCATGTTCACACACTTATTCTAGTTGTCGGTGCTCACACTCTTTCGCTGTACCATCCATGTTTAGTTTAATTTCTTTTTCTTAGTCTTTTTCCCGTGTGCTTGAAAAACCTTAAGAATAACAAAAAGAATATTAGATGTAGCTTCTAGCTAGTTTAATTTACTTGTAGTAGTAATTAAAAGAAAACATAAAAAGATTTCCCGTTCTTCTTTTGCTTGTTGGGGGCTTTCCCGTGTAAATAGTTTCTTTTATTTTCCTTGGGCGTTAAGAGTAGAAGACCATGTTGAAAATGCTTACTGGCTCTCATATGCTTTATTGTTGATTTAACCTAGAGCCATATTACCATGTCTTCTCTCTTGTATTAAATGTTTGCAGATTCCAGCTTAGTCCAATGCACGTGCACTATTATTATTTTCCACATCGTTCGGTCGTGTGAGTGAAAGGCAATAAGGATGACATATGATGAACTAATTGAGATGCGAAAAGTAGGTATGAAGTCGACCTCTCTTGTTTTTGTAAATATGATAGTTCATCATTCCTGATTCAGCTTGTTATGAATGAAACATGCTTGCAATGACAATTAGAGATCATAGTTGTTTATGCCATGCTTAATTAGCTGAGGATTTATAATGGTCTATCTTGCATGCCAACATGATATTAAAATGGTTGTGATGTGGTATGATGGGGTGGTATCCTCCTTTGAACGATTTAAGCGATCTGACTTGGCACATGTTCACGCATGAAGTTGAAACAAATCAACATAGCCTCCACGATATTTATGCTCATGGTGATTTATATCCTACTCATGCTTGCATTCATTGTTGAATAATTTTAATGCATGTTTATGACCGTTGTTGCTCTCTAGCTAGTCGCTTCCGAGTCTCTTTCTAGCCTTCACCTGTACTAAGCAGGAATACTGCTTGTGGATCCACTTCCATAAACCCCAAAGTTATTCCATATGAGTCCACCATACCTTCCTATATGCGGTATTTAACTGCCGTTCCAAGTACATTTGTAGGTGCCAAACTCTAAACCTTCAAATGAAATTATCTTTTCTATGCTCGAATAGCTCATGTATCAACTAGGGCTGTCTATATCTTCCATGCTAGGTGGGTTATTCTCACGATGAGTGGACTCCGCTCATCATTCATGAGAAAATGTCTAGTAACCGGGATGCCCAGTCCCATGCTCAAAATCATAATAACTGAAAAAAACTCCCCCAGGGCTGTTGCTTGTTTGGACGGTACCCCGTGGATTCGGATGGTCGTGGAGTGTACTTGTTGGTGGTCGGGGGAGTATAAACTTTACCATTCTATTTGGGAACCGCCTATAATGTGCGTAGCATGGGAGATATCGAGATTCTTGGTTGTTATGTTGACAATGAAAGTATATCGCTCAAAATGTTCTATTTAAAAATCGAGCTCTGGTACATCTACAAATCCCTGCTTCCCTTTGCGATCATGACTGTATCTCTTTTACCATGAATTACAATGTCTAGTCCGTCCTTGATCTTTAAAGGTGCTTTGCATTTATGTTTTGCGGTCTCAGAAAGGGCTAGTGAGATACCATCTTGCTATATCATATCATGATTGTCTTTAGAAAGTGTTGTCATCCGAGGTTTATAATTATTACTCGGTAGTTGATTATGCCATTGATGTGAGTAGACATAAGACCTGAAATTTATTGTGAATGTGGTTAGTTCATGATCATTGCTGAAACCCTGAATGCTGGCTTACATATTTACAACAACAAGAGAAAACAGAGTTTGTCAAAGTTTTTCTTTATCACTTTTAGTTTATCAACTGAATTGCTTGAGGGCAAGGAAATGTTTAATCTTGGGGGAGTTGATACGTCTCCAACATATCTTGTTTTCCAGACACTTTTGCCCTTGTTTTGGACTCTAACTTGCATGATTTCAATGGAACTAACCCAGACTGATGCTGTTTTTAGCAGAACTGCCATGGTGTTGTTTTTGTGCAGAAATAAATAGTTCTCGGAATGACCTGAAAATCGACGGAGAATTATTTTGGAAAATATAAAAAATACCTGCAAGAAGATCTAGACCAGGGGGCCCACACCCTGTCCATGAGGGTGGGGGGCGCCGCCCCCCTAGGGCGCACCCCCTGCCTCGTCGGCCCCCTGGTGCTCCACCGACGTATCCCCAGATCCTATATATTACTTTTGGGGAGAAAAAATTCAGAGAGGTAGAATTATCTCGTTTTACGATACAGAGCCGTCGCCAAGCCCTAATCTCTCTCGGGAGTGATCTGGGCTCCGTTCGGGGCTCCGGAGAGTGGAGATCGTCTCCATCGTCATCATCAACCTTCCTCCATCACCAATTCCATGATGCTCACTGCCGTGCGTGAGTAATTCCATCGCAGGCTTGCTGGAGGGTGATGTGTTGGATGGGATCTATCATGTAATCGAGTTGATTTTGATAGGGTTTGATCCCTAGTATCCACTGTGTTATGAGATTGATGTTGCTATGACTTTGCTATGCTTAATGCTTGTCACTAGGGCCCGAATGCCATGATTTCAGATATGAACCTATTATGTTTTTAGATATGAACCTATATAAACCCCCATTGTGCCCATGCAAAGAGTTCAGACACACATATATTCCACACCCCATGTGGAGAAGGGAGTAGAGCTGGCATTGCCCTTCTTCCTCCTCTAGCCGAACAGCTCAAGGAGCATTTCTATCCACTTGTTGATTAAGTGATCATGCGGAGACCCCACAGAGCAGGCTTGGAGTGTTATCTTCTAGGAGAGCCCCGAACCTGGGTAAAGTTCGTCGGCATTCATGTCTTCGCCTTATCCTGTTTCTAGGCACCAGCGATGTCTTACTAGCACCCACAATGATTAGCCATCCTTTGGCACATGTCACACCAACCACCCATCATTTGGCGCCCACCATTGGGCTAGGTGCATAAACATCCGGTGACCTGCTCTGGACGGGAAACCTCCTCCGCCCTGGCGAGTGCAGCCAGCCCGGCACACATGATGGCGTTTGCGCCGACGCGCTGCATGGCGCGGAGATCGGCTGTGCAGGGAGCTATCTCGTTGATCTCATCGGCGAGATTAGCCTCACCAATGAGCCCGCGCCCGACGACAGCGCGGTCAGCTCCGAGAGATGCTTCATCGACCTCCTTGGCAGGCTCAACATCGCTAGCGAGCCGGCATCTGACCTAGAATCGGTCGGTTCCATCGACCCAATGCTTGTTGACTCTGACACGGAGTCTCTCAACGCTTTCCCCACCAACGTGGTGGTCATTGACGACCCACTGCCTCGTGCGGACAGCAACGGCAGCACTGTCGTAGAGGTGCTTGTCATCAGCCACGACGAGACATCCGACGCCGTTGCCCACGACCCGTTGCAAGCGACGCTGCAGGACTTGGCCACACCGATCGTGGCAGATGCCGATGCCGAGAGCCCAGCCGCTTGGGCATGGTCCAACAACGCAGGGCCGCCCTCGCCAGGATGTTTGGAGAGGACAACCCTGTCGACGCCACGCCCGCGGAGAACCTGTGAGCTTCCCATGCGGCTGAAGACGAACACGACCACCTGGAAGGTGACGAGCGCCACTACATGACGACGCGCGTCCAACAGCTCATCGACACGGCTGCCGCGTAGCAAGAAGTCGGCTGCCGTGTGGCATAACCTAGCCAGCGGGCTGACAATCTTCTTCCTTGCCGAGAGCGCGGCGCGACCTGCGGGATGCCGACTGGTGGCGGCCGCGATTCAATAGATCTAGATCCGACTGCTAGCCGCAGCCGGACGCGCATCACCATCGAGCGCGACCAAGATGGCCGCCCGCGAGGAGTGGAACGACGGGACGACTATCAGTCTCCCCCGTGCAGGGAGAGGCGCATCTCGCCAACGCCTATTGAGCACCCAATGCTCAGCGGCCGGTTGGGTCGCCGAAAAGGATCTGAGAAAATGTTGCCCGCCATCGGATCGACCGCCTCGTGCGATCCCTGGTGCTGGAAGAAGAAGATGCGATCGTCCCGCCTTGTTTTGGCCCCCACATTCGCGACGAGCCCTTCCCCAAAGGGTTCTCGCTCCCACAAGATATGCCTAAATACAACGGCTCCATGAAGCCGGAAGATTGGCTTGTTGACTACTCCACCGCCGTCAGCATAGCAAATGGCAACAAGCGCGTTGACGTGAAATACAACCCACTCATGCTCCAGGACACGACGCGGACCTGTCTCAACAGCCTCAAGCCTTACCACGTCAATAGCTGGGTAGATTTCACCGAAGTCTTCATCCGCAACTTCACCGGCAACTACAAGCGGCCGCCCAAGCCTCGCCGGCTCTCTCTGTGCGTCCAAGGTCCCACCGAGTCCACCCGTGACTACCTGACACAGTGGGCTGAACTGTGCAACTCCTGTGAGGCGGTGCACGAGATGCAGGCCATAGGGTACTTCACGGCTAGGTGCAGAGAAGGCACATTGCTCAAGCGTCGACTCCTCTGCGATGAGCCGGCTACACTCGACAAGCTCCTGATCACTGCAGACAAGTACGCCACTTCCGACATCTCCATGAAATCAAAGCTCCAAGTGGATGCCTCCGGGAAAGTGCTCCCTCCGGCTCCTAGGACACTGGCTGGCAACTCCAGCCGGTGCCACCAGCAGAGTGACCACAAGCGCAAGGCCCCAATGCCAGCTTCCACCAGCCGGCAAGTGGCGATAGTTGAGGACCAGCAGCCGGAAGGACTGCCTTTACCCAAGCGTCCGAAAGGCGGCAAGCTAGCTTGGCAGCCGGCCTTCTCCTATGAACAGACTCTCGATGCTCCCTGCAAGTTCCATAGTGGTGCGAAGCCGTCCAATCACACAACCAGGAAGTGCCACTTGCTCACCCGAATCTCCAAGGGCGAAGGACTACTACCGCAGCCGCCTGCTAGTCAGCCGGCTCCGCCTCCCTGGCAGCCAGCGGCTCGTCCAGTAGTCGGCACCATCCAAGATGAGTTCCCCGAAGAGCTCGGGGCCTATGTTGTCTTCACCAGTGTGGTTGATGATACGCGTAGCCGGCGACAGCAACACCAGGAAGTCAACGCCGTCGCGTCTGAAGCCCTAGAATTCATGCACTGGTCTCAGAAGCTATTCCAGTGGAGCTAAGCTGACCACCGGAGGTGATGTCTTCCCCGGGCTATTATGCTTTGGTATTCGATTCCACCTTTGCAACAGACTCATGAGCTGCTCGTTTCTCCCGAGTCTCGATAGATGGCGCCAGAAGCATACACATTCTTTACCGCGATACCATGGAGAAGTTGACAATCAAAGAAAGGCAGCTCCAGCCCAGTCGGACTATCTTCCACGGCATTATGCCCAGCCTCTCCTACTCACCAATCAACAAGATCAAAATGGATGTTCTCTATGGCAACAAAGATCATTTCCGCCGTGAAGCAATCTGGTTTGAGGTGGTCGATCTGGAGAGCCCTTACCAAGCACTGCTTGGCCGGCATGCTCTGGTCAAATTCATGGCAGTTCCGCACTATGCCTACCTCAAGATGAAGATGCCAGGAACCAAGGGCATTATCACCGTAACTAGGGACTACAAGAAGTCGGCCGCTTGCGCCGCGGCCAGCAGCCGGCTGGCCGAGTCCCTCATGGTCGCTGCTGAGAAGAAGCTCCTAGACGGGGTTGTGGCCATGGCTGGCAAGCAGCCGGACCTGTCACCAGAGCCCAAAGAGTCAAAGACCCAATGCTCCTTCTAGCCGGCCAAAGAAACCAAGAAGATAACCTTGGACCCGAAACACCCGGAGAGATTTGCTGTCAAACGGTCGAACATCTACAGCAAATAGGAAAGTGAGCTCGTCCATTCCTCCGTGAGAATCGGGACATCTTTGCATGGTCACCCAAGGACATGCCGGGTGTTCTGACGGATTTCGCCGAGCACAGGCTACATGTCAGAGCAGATGCCAAACCAGTCAAGAAACCTCTGTGCCGCGTGTTAGAAGAGAAGAGAAGAATCATTGGTGAAGAGATAGCCCGGCTCCTAGCAGCCGGCTTCATTATGGTAGTATACTTTCTAGAGTGGCAAGCCAATCCAATCTTTGTACTGAAGAAAAAAATAAGTGGCGAATGTGTATTGATTATACCAAGTAATAGACTCAACAGCCGGATGCGAGTTGTGAGTTTTTTAGATGCCTATTCGGGATACCACCAGATCAAGCTGGACCCAGCTAACCGTCTAAAGACCGCCTTCATCACACCATTTGGAGCTTTCTGCTACCGGACCATGACGTTCGGCTTGACAAATGCCGGTGCCACCTTTCAGCGTTGCATGCAGAAGTGCATCCTCAAGCAACTCGGCAGAAATACTTCCCGTCTATGTGGATGATATTGTGGTGAAGACGGAGAAGCGCGCCACCCTCTTGGAAGATCTCAAGGAAACTTTTGATAATCTGCATCGTTTTTAGATCAAGCTCAACCCATAGAAATGTGTCTTTGGAGTACCACCCGGCCAGCTCCTTGGCTTCCTGGTCACAGAACGCGGCAACGAGTGCAACCCTGTGAAGGTCAAGGCCATCGAGAGGATGGAGAGGCCCACCCGGCTGCGAGATGTCTAGAAGTTCACCGGCTGCTTGGCATCCCTCAGTCGTTCAACAGTCGGTTGGGCGAGAAGGTTCTTCTCCTGTACCAGCTCATGATGAAAACCACTCACTTTGAGTGGAACGACAAGGCGGATGAGGCCTTTCTCCAACTGAAGAAGGCATTGACCATGCTGCCTGTCCTGGCGGCCCCTTCTGCTAAGGAGCCCATGCTCCTTTACATCGCCGCGACCAGCCGGGTGGTTAGCATAGTCATTGTGGTAAAGCGCTGAGAAGACGGCAAGGCACAGCCGGTCCAAAGGCATGTGTATTATTTAAGGGAGGTGTTGTCGGCCTGAAAGCAGAACTACCAACACTACCAGAAGATGTGCTACGACTTGTATTTCGCCGCCAAGAAGCTCAAGCCGTACTTTCAAGAACACCCCATCATGGTCGTCTACACTACCCCACTTGCCGAGACCATAGGCAGTAGAGATGCATCAGGCCGGGTGGCCAAGTGAGCCATTGAGCTGGCTCCTTATGCCATCTTCTACCAGCCTCCCACCGCCATCAAGCCTCAAGCGTTGGCCGACTTCCTCGTCAACTGGGCCGAGACCTAGTACTTACCACCTGCGCCAGATTGTACCCACTGGCGGATGCACTTTGATGGCTCAAAGATGCACACCGGCTTGGGAGCCAGCAGCGTCCTTGTCGATGTGCTGGGAACCAGGGTACCTAGACTTGCCTGTCTGCGGGCCGCGACGCACTCCTACTACGGCCTGGTACGGCCCAGCTGATCGACTAGCTGCCCAAGACCCTCGCGAGGGGATTAAGCCTCGCGAGGAGAACGACGCCAAGACCCCCTCGGGAGCAGCCTCAGCCAGGTGCTCCGGAGGGGCGGAGAATCCAGGGCCAAGCCTGCCTCAGGAGGAGGCAGTGATATCAGCAGTGACGCATGGCGCGAGTGGGTGCCAGCGCGTGCTAGAGGCGCAGTTACCATTTTGGTGCAAGGGGGACAGCGCAACCACTAGTTCCCGAGGAGCGGGGCAAAGGTTTCCTCATTGGTGAAACGAGACCGAAGACCGCAAGGACGGCAAGGAGGATGTCACCGTCGAGCCCACCATCGAGACATCGCCTGATCCTTTGGCAGGCGAAGATTGCTTTTGGCAGGGCAGGAATGTGTTCTCACTCAAAAATGGTCATTGTGGGATCCCTTCCCGCCTAAACATTTCGAGGGAAGAGGACCGTGGCCGCCTATATAAGTAGCTAGAACCCCCACTGCAGAGGGGACGGACCGATACACTTTGCCACCATACAAGGAGCAAGAATACTAGCCTCCTGACCCTCCTGAGCTCACCTCCTGAGCGAGGAACCACTGCACTAGCTTGTATACCGGCTCTCCCGAGGCCAATCCACAAAAGCAGGAAGTAGGGTCTTACACCACGCTGTGGCCCGAACCTGGATAAACTCTTGTGTGTCTTGTCCGTTGTTTGCTTGAATCCTTCCACCGCGACGAGATCGAGGCACTTTGTAGACAGGAGTGGGAGGGATCTTCGTTCACGCCCCTGTGTTCGAACTTAACGGGTTTTGCGGAGCCCTGAATCTGACATCTGGCGCTCCAGGTAGGGGGCGTGTCAAAATCTCGCCTCTTTGACGACCTCGCCCCGGCCTCGTCCACCAACCCCGCGTCGCCCAGCTCCAACAAACCGCGACCACGATGACGGAGGCGCACTAGACGCGTGCGGAAGCCCGTGGCGTCCGCGCAGCTCAGGCATCGCCCTTCGGCTGCGGGACGCGCTGCCACCCGTCCTTGATCGGGGCTGACGACACGATGAGCATCACCAACCCGCCGCCAGAGGACCGGCAGCACCCTCCGCCCACTCGATGCCAAGGCCGTGCGGCAGCACAGGACGTCGAGCACGCCGTGATAAGCTCGCTGGATCGGCACGAAATGGCGAACATGAGGGCCGCGATACGGGTGGCAAGGGAACTGCTAAGGTGCCGGTTGCTCGACAGCGGCCACGACGCACTGCTCCTTAGGGTGGCTGAGCTCCTCGACGCCGCCAGCACCGGAGCCAACCGTTCTGCGTCCACATAACGACGTTGGGGACCAGGTGCCACCTAGCCGCACATGGTCTCCTGTATGGTCAAGACCCGCAGCGACCTACGAGGGCGACATGGGGTATGACCCGCTGAACCCTGCATATGACGCCGCTCCTCTGCCTCGAAGCCCTTTGCATTCAGGAACCGCCCATGTCGAGGAGCCACCAGGACACGACCCCAGGACTACGCCGAACGCTAGATGCAACCAGGCGCCGGCACAAGGGGGCTCAGGAGCGGAAGGTCGGCAGGCGGATCCCCCGCTCTTGGCCCTCAATCCTTTAACATCATCGCCCATGGCCATGGAGCGCGAATGGGACACACGCAGGTGCCTGCGGGGGCCGGCACTCGCAGCACCAGCTGTAGGCCTTGGGCCAACAATATCTCTGGCCCCGGGCCTCGGCAGGCCAGGGGGCTACTCTGGTTTCCATGTCAAGATAGAAAGGGAAGGCAAGGCCCAGGTCAGGCCCTTGTCCCCCCGCGCGTGACCCATCGCGCTTGAGCCCACCTTGGATTTCACCAGGGGCTCGCTGGCGGCGGGTATGATGTGCGTGGAGAGGGGCCTTCTCCCCCTACGTCCAACCTCAAGACGCCGCCCCTCCTGGCGCACCATCCCCCGGGCTGCGGAGGGTGCGTCTAGAGGTGGTACGGCAGCCCGTCCTACGAGCACTAGGAGGGACCAAGACTGCGGCTCCGTCCCCCTGCTCACAAAATCTCGTACCCGCTAGGCCCGACCCTAATCAGGAAGGGCTCAGGGGCCATTAGGAGCGTGGGTAGGGCGGGGTCCCCCTCGCACTTCAGGACGCCGCGTCTCTAAGTGACGTTAGTCCTTAGGGGCGAAGCACACTCGGAGATCACGTGAGCGGTGCACCTGGTGCTCGGAGGCGTCCCTATGGCCAAGGTGCCATCCCCCCATCATGCGCAGTGTCCCACTTCATGAATGCCGCCTTCGGGTGAGTTCATGAGGGAGCCGACTAGTGCGGGGAGGGCCCCTCAAAGCGAAGGGGCGGGCACGTCAGAAGATCTCTGCTCGTGACACTCTCACGTAATAATAAGTGGGGCTGTACACGCCCCGGAGTCTCCGGAGCATCGCCCTAGGACCTCGGGGGCTCCCTCCCACGCCGAGTGGAAGCACCATGCTCCGCACTGGCCGTCGACACTGCCCCCCAATGGCTATGCCCACATCCGCCAGTGGTAGCCCTATGGTCCGTGCTTGGGAGAAGACTGAAGACCTGCTCAGGGGCCGGACACGGCCCCTCCTTTTGCTATTCGCATTTGCTCCCTCTCTATCTTCTTTCTCAAGCCGATCTCGCGGCCGTGTGACTCGTTTCTTGAATAAAGGGAGAATTTTTGTCTGTGTTTTGCTATTTCCGTCGTGTTTCCTCGCCAGTCCATCTTTTCGTTTTGCTTAGCCGAGCTAGGCTACATCTGCAACCCAGCCCTATCACTCCTCACGAGCAGGGGCCGAGGCGTGGAGCACGTTCTGTAATGCCCCAGATGTAACACTTTCCCAATATGGCAATATATATAAACTTTGGTTTCATCAATTCCATTCTGGGCTCTTCTTCATTTTGGGTTTCTTCGTTTTGTCGTGTGCGTGTGTGCATTTCTTCCATGTCATGTTGTCATGTGCATTGCATTGCATTTGTGTTGTCACTTGCATCCGGTCCCACTCGTCTCTTCCCGTTGTCCATTTCTAGTTCCGACGCTCTCACACGTGCCCGTGGCATCCCTGAGTCTTTCTTTCGTGTGTGTGGGTGTAACGTTCCCGGAATGACGTGAGACTTGTCGCGCGTTGTTGTTTTGGTACGTGTAGGCCGCCTGTCAAGTTTCGTCGCGTTTGGAGTTCGTTTGGTAGCCAACGGTTAACCTAGTGGGCTAAAAGAACCTCTTCTTTGAGGCCCAAGACCCCCTCCATGACAGCCCACTAACCCAGCACAACCACTCCCATCATCTCGGTCGTCGATTTGTGATCGCGTAGCCGAAATCCGCTTCCCATTTGGAGTCTCCTAGCTCCTTGTGCCTATAAAAACGTCCCCCCATGTCCATTTTTCGTCAAAAACCCTAGATCCACCGCAACCGCCGCCGCTGGACATGTCCGGACGGACCGGACATGTCCGCCCGGACACGCCGGTCCAGTCGCCGCCTGCCACGTGTCCACCGTCGCCGCTCCCTCCGCGCGGGCCCGCCGGGCCCCAGGCCGGCCCCGCGGCCCGTCTCTGCCGCCCCCACAACTCGCCCTTCCCCGTAGCCGCCGGCAAGCCGCCGTTCCGCTGGTCGCCACCGCCGGGAGCCAAGCTCCAGAACCGGCTGGATCCAGCCGCCGCCGGGCCGAAACCCTAACGGGTTGGCGCCCGCAACCCGCTCCGACCCGCTTCGCCATTGACCCGATCCGCGGGTTCAAACCCGATCCGCGAGGTAGCCCTGTTTTTTTCCTAAGTCCTTTTGATCTTATTGTCTGATGGCTTATTGTAATGGCTCTATCTTTTAGTGTGCTAGTCCGATTTGTGCATATGATATGTCAAAATGATCGTGGTGATGTGTACTACGTTTTGTTCCATTGTGTCATGCTTGTTTGAGTTCATCTAGAGGTCTTAATCTTCATGACAAGAGTGCTACTTGATATAAACTACTGCTACTTGTTATTATCATGCCATGTTTGAGATGTGATAACTTGGTGCATGTTTATCCAAATGAAACAAATGAGATGTCAAAATGTTTATCATGAGATGCTTTACATGATGGTTGCTGTAGCATGCATGTTAGGGTTCATATTGCCATGTTAATCTCTGTTGCAAAAGTGCATGTGGATGTTAAGTTTTGTAACATGTTATGAGATGCTAATTTGAAGAGCTTGTTGCTATTGATGTATTTGTCCCCATGTCACATGTTAATATGTTTTAGAATCTCCATTATGTGGTATTTGCTGTGGTGCAAACCATTTTCCATGATATGCCTTGAGGTGACTTAAACATGATTGCAAACATGCCATGCCAACTTAACTGTTTTATACTTAGTGAAATTTCTACTAAGTCTGGAATCTGTCTTATCCTGATGCTATATTTGCTTGATGCCCTAGGCAAATCCATGTTAGTTTTGGGGTGGCCATTGATCATTCCTTGTTGTACATGTTGTTGTCTATCCATACATGCTCTCACTTGCTCATTTGGGTTGCTTTAGCTTATTTAAGTCTTGCTCCCAAGTTGCTATAAAATATTACTATCAGGTTTTTAACGTCATGATCAAAATGTTGTAGCTTGTTACTATTGATCCATGCCTCCTATGGAGTTTCTCCAATGGAGTTGTTTGCTATAGGATATGTCTACTTCGTGTGCATGCTTCTTGTCACCATGTTTGAATGTTGTAGAGTATATATTTCTTTCTCCGAAGTTGCTATGTGGCTGTTAGTTTCAGCTTTGCATTGTTTCTTGTTTCGAGTGTATGTGTTGAACCGTTGCTCCGTTTTGAGCGTTTTCTACATGAAACTTGTGTGATTTTGCATGTAGATTCATAATATCATCTTGTTTACATGGTTGGAGTATGCTTGCTTGATGTTTGGGTGCATCTTGCACCGTTGCCACGTTTATCTTGTTTTGCTCATATCTTCTAGACCGTAGCTCCGTTTTAAACAAACTTTATATGAAACTTAACTAGAATTTCGTGTAGATCATCATGGTGCATGTTAACTTGTTGTTTAGCAACTTTAACTTAAGGTTTGTTCAGATATGGACCATTTTCAACTTATGCATATGAGGACTTACCAGATTCGCTATATGTGGATTCCGGCCTCATTTAATCCTGTTGACTTGTGTTGTTTTTTAGTCCTTCCTGCCTTGTCATGTTTTGCATCATATATAGACTTGTCTTGCATCATAGTTGCTTGAGCACATTGTCATGTTCTTGTGTTGTTTCTCTGTGCTTCCTACCTTGCCATGTATTGCATCATATATAGACTTGTCATGCTTCATAAGTGCATCATACTTGCATCTTGTTGATTGTGCATTGCACCTTGTTTGATTTCGTGCCTCGTTGTGTTCTTGTGTCGAGTAGAGACGGAAGCGGAGACCGAGAACGAGAACGAGGTTAATACCGAGGTTGAGAACGAGGAGCCGTCTTACGAACCCATCGATGACTCGACAGGCAAGATGACCTGACCCAGATATCATTACTATCTTTGCCTATTGCTAGATGTCTCGCTCTTTAGCTTATTACCTCGATGCCCATGTTTGTTTGTCAGCCTACTATTGTAACCATGAATTTGTCTAACCACCCAACCTAGCAAACCTTTGTTTGGCTACGTAAGCTTCGCTCAGCCCCTCTTATAGCATTGCTAGATGCAGGAGAAGATTTGAAGATTTGAAGATTCTTGCTTCATGTTGAAGCTTTTGTTGGGATATCACACTATATAAACTCTTAAACTAAATCATTTATATAATGGTAATGGGTGGAAGTCTAAGCCTCTTGCTTGGTGATTTGTTCCACTCATGCCGCCCTAGGAACCGTATAAACCGGTGTTATGTTCCTTGCTTATGCGTCCCTAACACGGTTGGGGTTTATGGGCCCCCCTTGATAATCCTCTTAGCGCTAAACCTTTTCCAGCAAGTCCCAACATTGGTACTCCATTTGCCGAAACAACTAAAACTTACATAGGGGGTTATAAACCCTCTTATTAATCAACAACCCGGGCCAGTGCTCTACATGAGTGTTGGTCCAAACTAAGCAAACTTTGGGGCCACCTCAAGGAAACTCGAGGGCTGGTAAAAACCTGTAGGATGACTTATCCGATCGTGCCTTGAGACGAGATACGCGCGGCTACTATCAGTGTTTCGGCACGCCGGAAGGATTTGCTGGATTAGTTTTACCTTTGTCGGAATATCTTGAGCATGGGATTCCGAGAATACTCAGGTCTTCCCACCTTAAAGTTGCGACTCCGCAGATCGTGAGCTTGTCATGGACTAAGTTGGGACACCCCTGCAGGGTTTTGAACTTTCGAAAGCCGTGCCCGCGGTTATGTGGTAGATGGGAATTTCTTAATATCCGGTTGTAGACAACTTGACACCATGTTCAGAACACACTACCAGCATGAGTAACCGTGACGGTCATTTTCCGAAAGGGGTTCGGGAAGTGAACACGGTGGGGTTATGATTGATGTGTTTAGATAGGATCACTTCGTGATCACTTTGACGCTCGTGGCACTTCTCTTCTCGCTCTAAACACGTCAGCTAGTGCTAGTGTAGCTGCAATGTTTTATCTTTCTTCAGCCTTGTTACACACCCAAGGCTTATATAGTTTTGCTACCCGGGAACGGGATTGCTGAGTCCTCCGTGGCTCACAGTTTCTACACCACACCAGATGCAGGTACCATGGTGAACTACTCAGGTGACGGCACAGAGTTGTACTAGGAGTACGATGAAGAACGTAGTCGATACTATGTGCACTATCCCGATGATCAGTAGTGGTTTCTACTAGAGGCGATTCGGACCTTGTGGCTTTATGTATTTGGTATCTTTCATTTGGATCTTCGCCCGTAGTCGGGTTGTGATGTTATTTGGATGATGATTTGCTTATGTAATGTATTGTGTGACATGGTGAGTGTAAGCCAACTATCCTTTTGCAATTCCATCCGTATTTTTACATGAGTCGTGCAAAGATTAACTTGAGATCATTCCAGAATGGGCTTATACCTTTAAGTCGTGCCTCGACACGTAGGAGGTATAGTCCCATCCTGGGCATTACACGTTCTGTCTTGTCCGCGGCCGGACCGCCAACCACTCTTGCACTCACAGCAGGTAGTCGCGAGGCGCGCCCGGACGAGGTCGGCGGGCGCTCCGTCCTGGCACGCGACAAGGGCTTAAAGCCACAGCCTCAGGAACAAGCAAGGGAGTGCCCAAAACCCATTCTTGTGTTCAATTACATCATCAAAAGTTTAAGCCTTCTGACACCCATCTCACCCGGCTCTTGAGCCACAACCAAAAAAGCAAATTTATAGCAGGAACGGGATTAAGCATTGACGCCTTCACCGGAACTGTCGGCGTCGCCCCCCTTAGGGACCAGCGCATCCTCGATAACCGGAACGAGCTCCATCACCAACACGCCCACATGGTCGCTCACCCAATTCTCAGAGGGGCCGGCGACCGCCTCTGGCGCAGGCTCCAGTAGGGCCTCGAAGTCTGCATGAGGGTCAAGATGGTGCAAGTTGCCGAAGATGCGGGAAACCGCGCTCCTCAGGATGTTGCGGCTTTGCTCCTCGACGAGCTGCCGAGCCTTCCTGACCCCGCCTTCAAGACGCTCCACCACCCTAGTAAAGAACCCAACATACCCGGCGTCATCATTATCCAGGGGGCCGGCGACCCCCGAGCCAAGGAGCTCCCCTAGGGCCCGGCCGGCCCGGTGCCGCAGGGCCTCAAACATCTTCGAGCGGGTGTGCTGCATTCCAAGGACTCGTGTGGCCTCCTGAGAAGTTCGATCCGCGAGGGTGGAAATGTCCTCCACTTGCTGGTGAAGGCAGGACAATTCCGCCCTAGCGGCGGCACGAGCCATCTCCGACGCTCGCTCGCGGCATTCCGCCTCGGCACAAGCCTTCTTCGGCGCCTGTTCGTGGCGCTCGGCTGCAACGCGAGCCTTCTCTGACACCTACAGGCGATGCTTGACATCCGCCAGATTGCTCTTAAGTGTCGTGATCTCCCTTTGGAGGTCCTTGCGCTTGTCAGCAAAGTGTGTCAAGTGAAGCCCCAGATTCTCCTGGTAATCCTTCCGGAGACGCTCCACCTCCCTAGCAGCCTTCTTCGCCACGACCTCGCTGTCATCAAGGTTTCCCTCGGCCTCGGCTAGCTGGCGCTCCATCGTCTCTAGGCACTTGCGCTCCATGCTCAGCTCCATCACCTCAAGTGCCAGCGCCTCCTCCCGTGCCGAGAGGCCAGTTGGACTATCATCATCAACCACAGGTGCAGCAAAGGCAACCCTTCGAGCACGAACCTGGTGCTCGAGCATGACATTTGAGGCTTTGAGCTCGCGCTCACGGTCCTCCGGGGCCGCGCAGTGGCGCTCGGCGTCCTGGGCCACCTTCAGGGCACGATCGCAAGCCTCCTGAGCCGCGGCGGCTGACGCTTCCACCTTCCATACGGAGGTTTTGTGCTGCAACTGGCTCAGGTTGATGGCGGTCCTCAGCTGGCGCCAGCCCCTCGGCAGAAGCAGACCGTCGGCCACAACACGCACATCTACTTTAGCAACCTCGACCTCGAGACGCTTCAGGGCGTCCAACACCTCCTGCACAAGGTCATGGCGGTCCACGCTCCGGCGCATTGCAAGTTCCAGAAGACGACGGGGCTCGTCCCCGGCACCCGCGTCGCCCAAAGGGGGCTCCCCCTCTCCCTTGTGTCCACGTGTGCCTCGGGGATAGCCCCGGGGCCGCGCGGTACTTCCGGCGCAGGGAGCAGGCGTGGTCCTGATGGGCGGACAGTTGCTCGATCTGCCTCAAGAGCTTGCTGACCCATGGTGAAGGCAAGACCAAGGACACGGAGCAGGCTCCCTATGTACCAAGAGCTGCCTTGCCCCAAGGACGCTTGGGGGCTGGGAGCACGACCTGTGCGATATGACCCGGGCGCGATTTCAAGAGCCCGCGCGAGGCCTCTCAAAGGCCCGGCATGGTCCGAAGAAGGAATGCAAGCGGAAGCTCCTACGGGACTCGTCGGGTGACTCGAGGACGAAGCGGGGGAGACCCTGCAGAGCAAGAGGTCAGCAAAACCACATTGAGAAGGATGGGGAGAGCCGAAGGACACGCACCTGCTTGGTACAGCCAGCTTCATCCTCTTCAGGGCCCTCGGAGCAGGGCCGAAGACGCTCCTCAACCCCCGCCTCTTGCCTAGTGTCGCGAAGGATGACTGGAGCTGCTTGAGGCAGATATGCCTAGTCCCGGAGCAAGGCCACATCAGGCGCCCGCAGCCGACGCCTCGCTCCCTGAGGTGGCGCTTCCCGGACTCGCCTCGACCGTAGGCCGCTGCGCCTCCCCTCGGCTGCTTCAAGAACCAGCAGCGCCTCAGCACTTTCCCCCACCTCCACCAACACCGGCGCCTGAGCTTCGTCCACTCGCTCCAGGGATGGGATCGACCCCAGGCCAGGGGCTCCGCTAGGTGCACCCGCCCCGGAATGGAAGGACGGGCTCGTGAGCCCGGATACCACCAAGGAATCGGATGTGCCTCCCGTGATCAGCCCCCATGCATCAAAGCGGGGCATCCTTTCAGCAAGGGCCCTTCCGGCTATTGGATCCAGTACAAGGGAACCACGGAACCCGGGCAAGCTTCAGGCACTCCACCAAAGAGCAGCCGCATCAGCCCCTGAAGCGTATCAGGAGGGAGCAGCTTCCGCTGAAGATGCGCGCGATCATCAAGAACCCACATCGGCTTGGAATGGCGCTGGAGTGGGGCAACGCGGAGGAAAAGGAAGTCCCTCACCACCATCGCCAAGGTCAACCCGCTATTCCTCAGGTTGGCCAGTCGGCGCATCACATGCTCCGCCCGTGGGTCTGAAAGGGCCTCATGCCCCCGCCAAAGTTCGGCACCGCCGATGCATCAGGAAGATGAAATTGGGGGCTGTACGCGACGGCGTCAACAAACACCCATTGTTGGCAAAACCCTTCTGGGGTTGGATGAAGCAAGAAGTCAATTCCGGAGGTAGCAGTTGCTTCCACCGCGCGCAACGACACGCACCCCGAGCGCTGCCCCCCGTCAACCAAGGAGAGAGCGAAGAAGTGGCGGAGCAAGGCCACGGAAGGGGAAACGCCAACGAAAGCCTCACACAGGAACGCGAAGCCAGAAAGAAGGACGATGGACCCAGGGTCCATGTGTAACGCCCGAATCTTGTAATGCGCGAGCACTGCGTAGAAGAAGGCGGAGAAAGGGGGAAGAAGACCCCCAAAGATAGCATGGAGATGAAGCTGGATGTCGTTAGCACCAAGCTCCATCACCAACCGAGAAGCAAGCCACACCCGGGTCGGTCCCCATTCGTTAGATGCATCAGCCAAGGCGCGACGCACCTTGTCCAGACCTTCCCGGTTCACTATGGCGATGCGCCCCAGTGCCGGCTCGAGCCCCGGCGGCGGCGCGGCAGGCTCGCCGTCCCCCCTCTTCTTCGCCTTATAAAGCATGACGGCGAGAGGGAGGGGTAGAGAAGGCAAGCGAAGAAAGAGAGCGATTGGGAGGTAGAAAGCAGAGGCGGCAGCAAGAAGCCCTACTGGTCATGCGGTTGGTAAGGCGCACGACTACCAAGACTGCGTGGGAGGCGGGGCCGCCATGTCCCATCCAACCGTCGCACGCCAGCCTGGCCCGCAGCCTTTGGGGCCCACGGCGCTTCGTCCTCGACTAAGGCTTCGCCCTGAAGCCAACTCCGCGCGCGCCTTGGGCCCGGGGGCTAATGTCGGTGTACTGGGAACCAGGGTACCCAGACTTGCCTGTCTGCGGGCCGCGACGCACTCCTACTACGGCCTGGTACGGCCCAGCTGATCGACCAGCTGCCCAAGACACTCGCGAGGGGATTAAGCCTCGCGAAGAGAATGACGCCAAAACCCCATCGGGAGCGGCCTCTGCCAGGTGCTCCGGAGGGGCGGAGAATCCAAGGCCAAGCCCGCCTCAGGAGGAGGCAGTGATATCAGTAGTGACGCATCGCGCGCCAGCGGTGCAGTTACCATTTCATTGCAAGGGGCACATCGTAGCCGCTACTTCCCGAGGAGTGGGGCAAAGGTTTCCTCATTGGTGCAAAGAGACCAAAGACCGCAAGGACTGCAAGGAGGATATCACCGTCGAGCCCACCACCGCGTCATCGCCTGATCCTTTGGCAGGCGAAGACTGCTTTTGGCAGGGCAGGAACGTCCTTGTGTTCCTGCTCAAAAATGGCCGTTGTGGGATCCCTTCTCGCCTAAACATTTCGAGGGAAGAGGACAGTGGCCGCCTATATAAGTAGCTAGAACCCCCACTGCAGAGGGGACGGACCGATACACTCTGCCACCATACAAGGAGAAAGAACACTAGCCTCCTGACCCTCCTGAGCTCACCTCCTGAGCGAGGAACCACTGTACTAGCTTGTATCCCGGCTCGCCCGAGGCTAATCCACAAAAGCAGGAAGTAGGGTCCTACACCACGCGGTGGACCGAACCTGGATAAACTCTTGTGTGTCTTGTCTGTTGTTAGCTTGAATCCTTCCACTTCGATGAGATCTAGGCGCTAGGTAGACGAGATTGGGAGAGATCTTCGTTCACGCCCCTGTGTTCGAACTTAACGGGTTTTGCGGAGCACTGAATCTGACAGTCCTCACTTCTCCCAAGGTCGACAAGCTTACATGTTGAAAATTCACTTTTCCGCCTCCAACAGTGTGGCCGAGTAAAAGGCACTAGTACATGGACTTCGGCTGGCCAAAGAGTTCGGCATCCGCCGGGTCCTGTTCTACGGCGACTTAGATTTGGTGGTCCAACAATCATCTGACGACTGGGATGCCAAGTATGCAAACATGGCAAGCTATCACTTCCTTGTCCAGCTACTGATTGGATACATTGAAGGGTGCGAGTTCCTTCACGTGCCATGAGCCGACAACGAGCAATCAGATGCACTGGCACGAATCGGCTCCACCCGGCAAGCTACACCTGCCGGCGTCTCCCTTCAGCGCCTCTTTAAGCCGTCTATCAAGCCTTCACCGGAATCTGAGTCCATCTTCGTGCCGGCTGCACCTGGAGTGGTCAGATCCGACTCGGGGGCTGCAGCAGTCGGCCTGAAGACCTCGGCAGGCGGCCCGGGGGCTGCAGGAGTCGCACCCGGCCAGGGGACTTCAGAACCCGGCCCAAGAACTGTAGCAGTCGGCCCGAGGACTTCAGCGGATGGCCCAGGAACTTTAGCAGTCATCCCGGGGACTTCAGCAGGTGGCCCAGGGACTGCAGCAGTCAGCTTGGCGACTTCAACGACACAACAAGCGGCAGTCGAGTCCACCCCGCCACCTCCCAACCCAGCCGCCCTAGTAACAGTGGTCGTGGGACGATAGATGAAGTCCAAGATCCATCATGGGTACAACCCATCCTCAACTTCCTCGTGAACAGAGAGCTAACAACTGATGAGATCTCGGCCCGACAAGTACATCGCTGGGCAGGAGCCTACACAATAGTAAATAGAGAGCTTGTCAGACGCAGCTTGACTGGAGTCTTCCAGCGCGGCATAGAGCCAGAAAAGGGCAAGGCAATCCTCAAATATATCCACCAAGGAGAGTGCGGCCACCACGCGGCCTCCAGATCCCTTGTCGCCAATGCTTTCTGGCATGGTTTCTTCTGGCCGACTGCTTTGGAAGACACCAAGGATTTTGTCAAACACTGGAAGGGATGCCAGAAATTCAGCTCCAAGCAACACCTGCCGACTTCAGCACTCAAAACCATCCCCCTCACTTGGTCCTTCGTCGTATGGGAGCTGGACATGGTGGGCCAATTCAAGACAGCACGCGGTGGCATGACCCATTTGCTCGTCGCTATGGATAAGTTCACCAAGTGGATTGAAGCAAGGCCAATCAAGAAACTGAATGGGCCGACTGATGTAACCTTCATCGCAGATATCACTGTCCGATACGGTATACCTCACAACATCATCACCGACAATGGCACCATCTTTGCCAAAGGCGCCTTGGCTCGTTTCTGCGCGACACAAGGCATCCGAATGGACTTAGCATCTGTCGCCCATCCTCAGTCAAATGGCCAAGTCGAGCGGGCAAACGGAACAATCATACTCTCCGGCATCAAGCCCCGACTGGTCGAGCCACTGGACCGTTCGGCCGGCTGTTGGATGGACAAGCTGCAGGCCATCCTCCGGAGCATGTGCACCACTCCAAACAAGTCAACTGGCTTCACCCCTTTCTTCCTTGTGTACGGGGCCGAGGTTGTCATCCCAACTGACATTGAGTTCGACTAACCTCGCGTCAAAATGTACACAGAACTAGAAGCAAAGAAGGCGCGAGAAGACGACGTCGATCTGCTGGAAGAGGGCCGGCTGTTAGTACTCAGCCAGTCCTCCATCTACCAACAGAGTCTACGTCGCTACCATGATCGGAAGGTCAAGCCGAAACCTTTCCAAGAAGGAGACCTTGTGCTCCGACTGATCCAGCGAATAGCCGGCCAGCACAAGCTCTCGGCCCATTGGGAAGACCCCTTCATCATCAGCAAAGCTTTGGGGAATGACTCCTACTATCTAATCAATGCCCAGTAGTCCAGGGCACGCAAGTGAGACGACTCCGGCAAGGAAACGGAGCGCCCAAGGAATGCAAACCTCCTGCGAAGATTTTACAGTTGAATGTAGTATGTATCACGCTACCTTTTGTACTAAGCACAAAGACATCGGGTCCCTCGAGGGGCACTCGGGGGCTTCCCTTTTTTCTTATCTATATGATAAGCTTTTCAGCCTATGAATGTATTATTGCATTCTTCTACCTAGCACCGGGTTCGAGCAGTCGACCCGGGGGCTTCCCGCCCTATACTATGTCAGTGCTTACTACAGTCGGACAAGTAGTGTGCCGGCATCTAAGCCCTCTCCTGCCACGAGCCGCAGCTCGCAGAGCGACTGTCCGACTGGCAAGAGCTAAAGGCAAGAAATGATGCCCAGATGAAAAATTGCTAAGGACGAAAGCACTTACATGGGCTAAGACTTACTTAGCTTGCTACTTTCTAAAGAGGCAAAGTTCTAGTCTCCCCAAGGTGGCCGAGCACTTGACCCGGACACAGACCGCAGAGCGACTGTCTAGCTGACAAGGCGGCCGCTAAGGGAAGACGACAAAGGAAAGTAGCCAAAAAGAACAGAAAAGCAAGATGAGTTGGACCTGACAAAGCACAACCCATGTCAAATTTAATTTACATAGCAAAAGGCCCATTGGTCGGCATTCAATATAGTTTGAATACACCCAGCGGGTGGAACTGCGCAAGTTTAACAAGTTGATTCAAAAAGAAACTATAAGACATGAAAAGCAACGGTAAAACTGGCTGCCTAGGCTAGAGGAGCAGCAGGCAGGTCCAGCAGGCTGGTGGAGTCGGCGGCACCGGCTGGTAGAGTGGCCGGCTGATGAGTCTCAGCTTGGCTGTCTCCAGCAGCAGCCGACCAACTCGCGCGCAGCCCACTGCTCGAGGCATCCAGGGCGGCCGCCCCCAAGTCAGGGTCATCCACGTACTCCCGACCTGGTCCGAAAGGTACTCCCGACCCTCCTCCAGGGCGTGGCTACCGAGTGGGACGCGAGGATCTAAAATTTGACCAACTAATCAGGCGATAAAGCAGAACCCGGTAGATAAAGGGCAAGAAAGTTAGATAACTCACCGTGGGTGGCGGGTGTGCGCGATATTACGGTGGCTTGCCGAACTGCCAGTCTGACTCCGACAGCTTAAAGTTGGAGCTGTAGTTCACTAGCCGGGCCACCTCAGCACCCGGCATCTCCTTGGTGCTCAAACGGCACGGGTCACGATGCCCACTCGTACGGCCTATCAGATTAGGCCAGCCTTGAAGAGGGAGCACCCGACGCACAACGAAGGCGGTCATCTGATTCACGCCCGTGAGGCCCTCTGACTCTACCATCACCTTGAGCCGGGCGACAGCGGCAGTGGAGGCGGCTAATAGTGTCTTCGGCTAGAAGGCCCAATTGGAGCGAGGTTCAGCCGGCGGGCCAGCTGCATAAGCAGGCATGTTGACAAAATCCACCGTCGGGTGGACGTTCTTGACATAAAAATAAGATTTTTGCCATAGCTTGACCGACCGCGTCAAGCGTATGGTGGGGAAACTATTTCCAGTGCCCGGGTGTCGCACCGCAACGAAGGCCCCGCACTACGCCGGCTCCCCCCATGATGGCAGTGTCGAGCTTGGAGTAGAAAAACTCCCCCAGAGTTCGAGGGTGGGGAGGATGCCGAGGTAGCCTTTGCGGAGTGTGATGAAGGCGGACAACAGCAGCACTATGTTCGGCGTGAGGTGGTGCGGCTAGAGCTGGTAGAACTAGAGGAAGGCATGGAGGAAGTTCCTGCTCGGTAGGCCGAAGCCGCGGAAGAAGTGCTGCCGAAAGACGACGCGTCCACCGTCCTTCGGTGCCAGCGCAATCTCCATCGCGGGTGGAGCGCGTACCTGGACGAAGTTTTCACCGGGCAGCCGTCGTTCCTGACGAAGGAACTCAAGGTGGTCGTCATGAACGTTGGAACTGTCCAACGCACCGGCATTCGCCTTGTCCTGCGCCATGAGGGCTCGAAGCCTACGGCGGAGCGACGGCTCAATGTTGTGGACGGGCTCAGCAACAATGAACAGCAACGACACTCCGGCGAGAAGCGGGGGTGCGGTGGCTGCAGAGAAGAGGAGATAATTGCGAGGGGAGAAGAGGGCGCGCGTGCGTCTGCTGCACCCTCCTCCCCATACTAATAGCCCAGACGGCGAAGCCGAGGGGGTGGGGCGTGGGATCGTGGGATTAACTGCGCCCACGACCTCATGACCCCGCGTTAACCGCACGGTAACAGTTGGTAATTACTGTGCCCTGGAATCCCGGCCGCCTACCACGGCCATAGCAGATCCGCGGGCGTGTCGAGGCCCGGTGGTGGCGGGACCCAGGCTGAGGCCCTATCCCGTCACGCGTGTGGGCTGGCAGGCCGGCTAGGCTAGCTGGGGCCGCATGGCATGCAGGCAGCGGGCGGCAAGCCTAGTGCCTGGCTTGCAAGGACACCTAGCTCCCGCCACGGCGTTCAAAAATCACCAGGTGGCCCGCCTGGTCCCCACTGACTCCTAGTTGTCGGCGCCCTAGAAAACAGAGGAAGCACAATAACCAACACTCGGGGTAGGAAGCTGCCGAGGCCCCTCACCCATTTCGCTGTGGTGCCTCACCAGCTTCAGGGACTATTGTCGTAGTAAATGACCATGGGTAGCCTCATCGGCCTCCCCTGGTGTTTCAAAAACATCGGGGCTAGCTGCGCCCCTCAAGCATCAGGAGCTAAGAGGCACCTTCTAGAGGCCGGCTGGTCCAAACAGCCGGCTAGTAGAAGGCGGCAAGCCCTAGAGGACGGCCACGAAGGGGGCCGACTCCCGGCAGGCGGCCTCCAGAAGAGGCCGGCACCCAACAGGCGGCCCCTTGCGCCCTCAGAGTTTGCACGCACATAAATGTGACGAGACATGGTGTGGCTACAGTGTAGTGCACTACCCCCGAAGCCCGGGCAGAGCATGGCCACAGTGCAGCGTACTGGGTGTACGTCCTTCACCTGGCGCAGCACTATAGCCATACAACCCGTGAACTCATCGATGTATTATCGGTACGGCCCCCAGGCGGCGGGCCATACCTTCCTGCGAGACACCAGAGGTCACGAGCCAGGACTAGTCGGCCCAGGGAGAAGCCTGCCCTTAGCAAGACGGCTTTCCCCTACCTTGATGATTATGCGCCATTAACCCGAAGATACAGGGAGTGGCTACAATGAATGCCCACCAGGCGGCGGGACTATAGCCACTGCCTCCCCGACAAAGCACGCATCATCAGAGGCATTGCTACAGTTCTGAGCAGCCAGCGGGGCCCACGAGGCAGCGGGCCCCAGCTGCTAGTGGAGGAGCCGGCCACCAGAGACACTGATAGTCGGGTCCTACACCCGACCCGATTATCATTGTACCCCTGGGGGGTAGGCCTATATAAACACCCAGTGCGCCCATGCAAAGGGTTCAGACACACTGCTATTCCACACCCCACGTAGTGAAGGGAGTAGAGCTGGCCTTACCCTTCTTCCTCCTCTATCCGAACAGCTCAAGGAGCATTTCTAGCCACTTGTTCATTAAGTGATTATGCAGAGACCCCGCAGAGCAGGACTAGGGGTGTTATCTCCTAGGAGATGCCCGAACCCGGGTAAAGTTCGCCAGCGTTCATGTCTTCGCCTTATCCCGTTTCCAGGCACCAGCGTTGTCTTACTAGCTCCCATAATGATTAGCCATCCTTTGGCATATGTCGCACCAACCACCCGACACCTGAGATCCCATTTGTGACATTTCCCCGACATCTTTGGCGCACCAGGTAGGGGGCGCTAGGCTGTGAAAAATCTAGTCTAGGAATTGATGCATCGACTTCTTCGTCACCATGGCTCCCAAGAAGAAGGGGATCGCGGTAATCGGTCCGTCTGGAGCCGAACCGCTTGTGCTAGCACGGGCGGGAGACGGTGCGGCCGCGGACGGTGGCGGAGGCGTGGCCTGCGATCATCCACGACACTCTGGTCGTCGGAGCCAGGCAAGTAGCGTCGTTCGAGCCCAAGATGACGAGCCGCACGCCGCTGGGTCCAAGGGTGTCGCCGTGCTGCCCACGGGCGGCGCGGCGACCTCCAGGACACCCCCGACGGCGCTTGCGCCATGGTCTTCACAGCTCATGCATGACGAGCAACACCGCAATGTCGGCGCCCCCGGGCGACGGCGCGAATAGCCCTTTGTGTCACTCCAAAGATGCGCCAGGTGATACGTCTCCAACGTATCTACTTTTCCAAACCCTTTTGCCCTTGTTTTGGACTCTAACTTGCATGATCTAAACGGAACTAACCGGGACTGACGCTGTTTTCAGCAGAATTTCCATGGTGTTGTTTTTGTGCAGAAATAAAAAGTTCTCGGAATCGCCTGAAAATCAACGGAGAATTATTTCAGAAAATATAAAAAATATATGCAAGAAGATACTCACCCGGGGGCCCACGGCCTGTCCTCGAGGGTGGGGGGCGCGCCCCCCTACCTCGAGGGCCCCCCGATGCTCCACCGACGTACCCCCAGGTCCTATATCTTCCGTTTCAGGGAGAAAATAAATAAGAGAGAAGGAATTATCAAGTTTTACGAGACGGAGCCGCCGCCAAGCCCTAATCTCTCTCGGGATGGCTGATCTGGAGTCCGTTTGGGGCTCCGGAGAGTGCAGATCGTCGCCATCGTCATCATCAACCTTCCTCCATCAACAATTCCAGGATGCTCACCGCCGTGTGTGAGTAATTCCATCGTAGGCTTGCTTGACGGTGATGGGTTGGATGGGATCTATCATATAACCGATTTAGTTTTGTTACGGTTTGATCCCTAGTATCCACTATGTTCTGAGATTGATGTTCCTATGACTTTGCTATGCTTAATGCTTGTCACTAGGGCCCGAGTGCGATGATTTCAGATCTAAACCTATTATGTTTTCATGAATATATGTGTGTTCTTGATCCTATCTTGCAAGTCTATAGTCACCTACTATGTGTTATGATCCGCCAACCCCGGAGGGACAATAATCGGGACCACTCCCTCTGATGACCATAGTTTGAGGAGTTCATGTATTCACTATGTGTTAATGCTTTGGTCCGGTACTCTATTAAAAGGAGGCCTAAATATCCATTAGTTTCCAATAGGACCCCGCTGCGACGGGAGGGTAGGACAAAAGATGTCATGCAAGTTCTTTTCCATAAGCATGTATGACTATATTCGGAATACATGCCTACATTGCATTGATGAACTGGAGCTAGTTCTGTGTCACCCTAGGTTATAACTTCTACATGATGAATTGCATCCGACATAATTTCCCATCACCGATCCAATGCCTACGAGCTTTACCTATATTGCTTGCTGCTTATTTATTTTTCCGTTGCTATTATTACAAAAACTACAAAAACACTATCTTTACTTTTATTGCTGCTACCGCCACTATCATATTACTTTGCTACTAAACTATCTTGCTGCAGATACTAAGTTTCCAGGTGTGGTTGAATTGACAAGTCAGCTGCTAATACTTAAGAGTATTCTCTGGCTCCCCTTGTGTCAAATCAACAAATTTGGGTTTAATACTTTACCCTCGAAAATTGTTGTGATCCCCTACACTTGTGGGTTATCAAGACTATTTTCTGGCGTCGTTGCTGGGGAGCATAGCTCTATTCTTTAAGTCACTTGGGATTTATATCTGCTTATCACTATGAAGAATTTGAAAGACTCAAACACCAAGATCTCACCCTCAACTACGAGGGGAGGTAAGGAACTGCCATCTAGCTCTGCACTTGATTCTCTTTCTATTATGAGTAAACTTGCGACACCTACTCCTGCTACTGAATGTGATATGTCGTATGTTCTTGATGATGCTACTTCTTCTATGTATGATGAAACTATCTCTATGCCTGATACTGTGCCACTAGGTGAATTTCTAGATGAACAAATTGCTAAGGTTCGGGAGAGTGCAAATGTTGATGATATTTATGAAAGTGATGATGAAACTACTCCCAATAGATATGAATTGCCTACTGTGCTTGAGGGTTATGTTATGGATGAAGAAACTGCTAGAGACTTTCTTGCTTGCAATGATAGATATGATGTTAAGAAGATATTAGCTAAGATGAAAGAAAAGTCCTTGAATGCTACAATGAAACATGACCCTGTTTTTGCTAGTTCACCTATCTGTGTCACTGATAAGGATTATGAGTTATCTATTGATCCAGAGACTTTGCTAGCTAAAGGTCAACTTGCTGATCCATCAAGCATCAGATGCAGCGAAGAATTTTCTACTAAATGCGCTAAGCGTCAAGCTAAACTGGCGAAACAGGCCAAGAAAGTTGTTGATGAATTCAACTGTGCCACAAAGTCCTCAACAGAAGCTGGTTCTAGTGGCAATGACAGTGCTTCTTCTCCTAAGAAGTCTTTGGAAAAGAAGACTGCTCACTAGCGCAGGTTGTCCAATCCAAAGCCCCAGTGGAAAAACCTCAGTTTCAAATCCCTCGGCACCAAAGATGGCAAAATCTGCAGTGCCTCCTCCTGCCACAAGTCCTCAATTGATGCACCAAAAGATCCAACATCGGTCGTGAACGCATATTGCCAACGCAGTTAGGGCTTTTCTAGCGATTATTTGCTGCATCAAGTGCCTTAGATAGTGGGCAACCATCATCTTCACTGCCCAAGATGAAGAAAAAGGTCACCGCTGGTCGTTGCATTAAGCCCGGCCAAATAGCAAACCTTCAGTGCCGGCTGCTGATGAACATGGGCTAGCTGATGACGATGAGTGTGCCGTGTTCCTCAGAATGAAGCCAGAACAGGTAGATATTGCTAAGAACTCTTTAGTTCAAATGTTGCTGGACCCCAAGAAGTTTCTTGACTTTTCATTGAAATCTAGCGCACTAAGCCAGATACACCACTTGAGTATCTTGACCTCCCTCCTGGTCCGAATCATGTGCTGACTGCCTTCATCATTGGGGAGAAGCACAAAATTGAACAAGCCAAGCTGGTGAAGGAACAACAAATACAGAAGGAGAAGGAGTTGAGAAAAAACATGCTCTCCATATCTCCTTAGTAGCTTGTGACATTACAGTATGAAATCCAACAGTTGTCTAAAGAATAGGATTGCCAAGGCAATCACTATTATGGCATCAAGAATAGATTCATCACTGCCACCACTCAGGTAGTTGATGACCACAACAAGCGGGTAGATGCTAAGTTTGACATGGCACCACCATCAAGTTCTTCAGGTCCCCAGCAAACTCCATATGCCAGTGAAACTGCGCCCTCATCTCCTCCGCAAGTTCAAGCCAAGGCAACTGAAGAAGTTGTGCCTGATGAAAGTACCAGGACGAATCATCAGTCGTGCCTGAAGAAAATCCTCCAACAAGTTCCACAGCAGCAGCACCTACAATGACTTCATCTTTGAAGATCATTAGAAGCAGAGAAGAAGAAAGCTACTGAGAAGGAAGCCAGGAAGATAAAGGCGTCAGCTAGTCCAACTGCTCCTGAAATTGTGAAGAAATGGAAGATGGGAACATTGTCCTCAATTGTTATTACGATTGACTCTATTCCAATCTCATCGGCACCCCCAGCTCCTTCCACTTAAGATCATTACATTGTTCTCTATGGGGTGCAATATGAAATTTCTTAGGCCGATGATGTTGGAGAAAATCACAACCACTCTACTTCACTTCCCGAAGTATCATCACGGAAGCCATCACAAGCTCCGTTGGTTAAAGAACATGATGCTACTTCACCTGGAAGTAGTGAAGCAACCGAGGAGATTTCAATATTGATGGGTCTATAACACCTCCTATCCATGATGATTTATGGGAAGCAACTCACCCAATTTTCCCATCACCACACCTCTGACGTAAGTTCCCTAGTCTCCTGCGTGCACTAAAGAAATTCGTACTGGCTCTAAGGAAAGGCCCTTAGACCATCAATGAAGAAATTCCAACTGCATCAGCTGATGAAATTGCTCAAGACGATCCAATAGTTTATGTCATAAATACATCTCTTCCGCACAATAATTTAATTCCTTCAGCAGACACTTATATTGTCCCAACTGCCACTGCTAAGGATGTAGCAAAATTGCTTGGCATGAATGATCCTAATGATGCCACTAGATCTCCAAGACCAGTGTTTGATGTTCATCAGAAGAAGCATAATCTTAAACATGTTATTGTGATGCCCAATATTGGTAGAATCCTTAGGCGTCCTGAATTCGACAATGCCAAATTCTTCGTAGAGAGGAATTTCTTCGTCGGTGAGTCCCCGTATGACTCAGCCAAGATCAAGTGCCCACGTTTTGGGACAAACTCATATGAACAATTATGAAGCTCTTATGTTTGACAAGAAAAAAGTATTCCCGCATCACCATATTCATCATGTGGATATGGATTCGATTCCCTGCTTCCGCCTTAGACTGGCTGTTCTTCATGATGCTGGATTACTCAGCTTCTGCTCTGACATCTACAACTAGAATGAAGAGCTTATTCTTCAATATGATGCTACATTGCATTTCTCAGGAAAGGCTGACAACATTGCTACATGGGATTGGGATTGGATGGGTTAATACACTCATTAGAAAGAACCAATTGATGAACTTCTATGTGCTCTTCCTATTGATCCACCCCATGAGGAAGCCAAGAAAATATACGAAGAACCTGAACTACCAAATCATCCGATGCAAGTTCGTATGAAGCCATTGGCTGAAGGAGAAGCTCCAAGGACAATGTTCCTTCTGAAGGATTTTCTCTATGTGCCAAAAAAATTCTATTACATTATGTCCAAGATCCACAGTTCCATCAAAGGTCACCACTCCAATACTGAAGAAGTTGTGGGAGTTATGAAGAATCTACTATTCCATATCATTCACCGTACTCCCATAAACATTCATGATTTCTTCATGAGGACTTTGGTCATAGTGGCATAGTTGCCTTTTGATTTGAATCTGTATGCTCCAAGGATAGTGAGATTCATCAGATCCTGGTCTTCAATTAACTACAAGGCTGATCATCAGAATCACTTGAGCTACCTGCCTGAAGTTGAAGTTCTTAAGAGTACCCTATCCACAATTCTTGGCAAGGGCAAGACGGTAATTGATGAATGAATTCATCCTCTTGATGGACAACTTTGTCAACCTCTCTCAACTTCAAACGCTGATGAAACTGCTAGCCATCATACTGTTGCAAATTCCGAAGCACCACGTTTCATGATAGGTCGTGAGTTTCTCATAAGCTTGCACCATCACATTGACAAGAATCATTGATGGTTAAGCATCAATTTGCTTCCATTCAAGCGAACATGACAGTGACACATAATGCCGCAACAATCACTATTATGTCCATGAGATATTTGATCACACTTGGGCCATACTCTCTTACCTCAAAACAGATGATGAACTTGCTCCAATTGACATTCAAATGAACTTTGACTAGATGAACTTCCTCGGAAGAAGTTCAAGAAAACTCAAGTTCCTCCTCTTATCCCGAGCTAAGAGTCTTAATCGCGCACCATTGATGAAAATAAAGCGGTTGAATACACTGCTGCTGGTCCATCTGCTTCGCACGACCCTGACAAAGCTGGCGCCTCCCTCACCTTCACCATGATGATATTCTTTAGGGGCGTTAGTCCTTAGCTTTGTCTCCTTTTGGTCATGTGATGACAAAGGGGGAGAAGTTTGAGTTAGTATTCAAACGATTCATTATGTGGGATGTTTGTTGCTAAGTTGCAACACTTGAACTTTATTTGATTCGCTGTTTGATGGTTTGTAACTTAGTAGTTGTTGTTCATCTGACTCTTTTGCTACACCTGATACTCATGCTCTGATCTTAATTATATCTGCTCATGCATGCACAATTTTGTTAGACGCCAATTTTCATCATGCATTCATATTCTTAAAATATCTTATGATCATGCATGATTGGATTCCAAGATATATGGGGAGATCTCCACAATTTCAACATGCAATGTGCATTTGCAATCCAAAGCAAATTCCTAAAATGCACATCTTCAGGGGGAGTTCCTCAAATATATTGTAATCAATTTCTTCATACTATGTAGTTACACATCAATCATTTACACCCATCGAAAACCTAATGGATTTGTCACCAACCACCAAAAGGGGGAGATTGTAAGTGCCTCAAGTGCCCCCTTAGTGGTTTTGGAGTATTGAAGACAATTAGGTTGAGGGACTAATGTTTTTGTGAGTGTACACAAGAGTTATAGTACCCGAAGATTTGGTTTAAGACATGGAAGACGACCCCTACAAATGGATTTCTTCAAGTGAATAATCTGGTGATGAAATTGGTAGGGCCTTTGAAGAAATTGATGTGAAGACTTTGAAGCTTGAAGAATTTTCTTTTCCTAGTTTCTTTCTTCTTATTTCAGTCATAGGAAAAATCATACTGTTAAAGGGGGTCTAGGTGAATCATAGTTCTGAAAGTGCAACTAATCCCCGGGTGGTTTTGGTACTTCATAACAACAAATAGCTCATTGAACTAATATCCATTCAGGATAAATATTTTAGGATGTTCAATGATTGTCATGGCATGGAATAGAGATGTGGAGCCCTCAAAATGCTAAGGACAAAGATAGGAAAAAAGCTCAAGACTCTTCATCTTTATTTTGGTGATCCAAGTTCGCATTAAGTCCATATGAAAGCCAATACTATTAAAAGGGGATGAGGTGTTGTTTAATGATCTGAGTTGGCTTGACATATTCTTTGTTGTTATTTGTTTCACTTCAGTCCCACCAAGTTATTACAATCGGCACAACCAATATGACCTTTGCCCTAAGCTCTAGCACATCGGTCCTACCGAGATTTCCTAGCGTTCACATTTTTGAACTGATCGGTCTCACCGAATTTCATTATTCGGTCCCACAAAGATTGGTCAAATGTGTGTAACAGTTGGATTTTCTTTGGAGGCTATATATACCCCTGCACCCCCATCTCCATCAGAGAAAGAGAGAGCCATCAGAACATGCCTACACTTCCACCATTCATCTTCTGGGGGAGAACCACCTAATCATGTGTTGAGATGAAGCCATTCCATTCCTACCATTTGAACCTTGATTTCTAGCCTTCCCCAAGTTGCTTTCCAGTCCAATTCTTCTTCCACCATATCCAAATATGTGAGAAAGAGTTGAGTGTTGGGGAGATTATCATTTGAAGCACAAGAAGAAGTGGTTCATCATCAACACACCGTCTATTACCTTTTGGAGGTGTCTCCGAGTTTGGTTTGGTGTTTCTTGGGAGCCTCTGACATATTGTGGAGTTGATCCAAGAAGTTTGTAAGGGCAATGAGATCACCTACTTCGTGAAGATCTACCCGAGTGCGGCAAATCTTGGATGATGGCCATGGTGGGATAGACAAGGTTGCTTCTTCGTGGACCCTTCGTGAGTGGAGCCCTCCGTTGACTCGTGCAACCATTACCCTTCATGGGTTGAAGTCTCCATCAACATGGACGTACGATATCACCACCTATCGGAACTCTTCCCTTTACATTCATTGAGTTTGCCTTCTCCAAACTCTTCCCTTTACGTTCATATATAATGTTTTACTTTCTGCTCCTATACTCTTAGAATTGCATGTCTTGGTAAATTTCTTGCTTGTACAACTTGCTAAGCTGTCCACAACTAAAATTGGGAAAATGATAGATTTTTATTTGGTCAAGTAGTCTAATCACAGCCCTCTAGACATACTTTCGATCCTACAAGAGGTATTAGAGCTTTGGTCTCTGTTAGTCTTGATTTCCATATCTTTGGTGATCATAGCCTTGGTTTCACAACCTAGGAGAGTATGGCGTCTAGCGACGGTAATTATCATCGTAGAGGTCCTTACTTTGATGGTACTAATTTTGCTAGTTGGAAGCATAAGATGAAAATGCATATTCTTGGTCATAACCCCGCCGTTTGGGCAGTTGTTCGTATTGGCTTGCAAGGTGAATTCTTTGAGGATGGCAAGGAACTGGATCGTGAGGCATCCACGGAAGAAATGAGGATGTTGAAGTACAATGCTCAAGCTTACGATATTCTCTTCAATGGATTGTGTCCCGAAGAATTCAACAAAATCAGTTGTCTTGAGAATGCAAAGTAAATTTGGGATACTTTGGTTGTTAGGCACGAGGGTACCGCGTCCATCAACGAATCCAAGTTATATGTGCTTCAAAGTAAACTTGACAAGTTCAAAATGAAGGACGGTGAAGGATTCACCAAAATGTACTCTAGGCTTGCTCTCACCACAACTGAGTTTGTCGGCTTAGGAAGTGAAGAGATAACCGAGATATACATCATCAAGAAGATTCTTGGAGCCTTGGATGGAAATATTGATACCATGTGCACATTGATCCAAATGATGCCCATTTACAAAGATATCAAGCCGACGGAAGTCATTGGTAGAACTTTTGCTCATGATATGTCACGGAAGGATAAGGAAGAGCTTCAGAACAAGTCCAGCGGTGCAAACAAAGCTTCATGTGATGCTCTGATACGTCCAAAGTGCATCACTATTTTATATCGTAATTCATCCTTATTCATTGATATATTTCACATTCCGATGATGTTCTTATGTTGTTTTGGCCTATTTTACATAGTTTGCAACTTTCCGGTGCTGAAGCAGCAGACGCAGGATTCAGCGGTTAAAAGTGGACGCTGAGTTGCGGAAGAAGAATACCTCCAAATTACCTGAAAATCGACAGAGGGTATTTTCCAGAAGGATCACGAAGACACGCAAAAGAGCAACCAGAGGGGAGCCAGGGGCAGCCCAGGCGGCCACCCCAGGCGGCCCCACCCCTGGCCGCCCTAGGGGGGCGACTGGGCCCCCTCTCCGCTTCTGGGGACCCCCTTTGGCATATATACTCCTCGTCATCCAAAAACCCTAAAAAGGAGAGTTTTGACGGAGTTCCGCCGCCGCTCCGTGGCGGAAACCTACGGAGAAGAAAAATCCATCTCCGACGGGAAGATTCCGCCGGGGAGATCACCTCCCGGAAGGGGAGATCATCGCCATCGTCATCACCATCGTCACGGGCATCATCGAGATCATCATCAACATCCTCCCCAACATTAGCACCATCTCCATCTTCATCCAATCTCATCTCACCATAGCAACTTGTGTTGTAATCCGTACTATCTATCCTCTCTACCCTATCGGTGTTGATTACTACTTTGTGGTGAATGCTATTGAGTTTTGTTGGAGAAATATCATTATGTCCAGATTGTTTATCACCCATCTATCTCCACTGATCATGATCTCTTTTATGTCTTGTGAGTAGTTACTTTAGTTCTTGAGGACATGGGAGAAGTCTTGTTGTTAGTAATCATATGATGTTGAAGTAATATATGTTGTTTGATACTTAAGTTGCGTTGTTATTTTCCCAGTGGTGTTGTGTGAGTCGAACACTCAACACTTCGCCTTATTAAGGACCTAGGGGAATACATTGTGTACAAAGAATGCTTACGGTGGGTTGCCACAGTGACAGAAACCTGAACCCTAGTTCCCACGCTTTTGCACAAGGGAACACTGGATCATCGATCGCATTGCTATGGTTAGGCTTTTGCCTTAAATACTATCTTGTATTTGCGGATGCTTGCAAGGTGTTTAATCATAAGAGTGCACTTATCTTAGTCTAGAGGGTGTACTAGCATAGATCCACCCACTTAACACTTACCAACACATCACATAGTACCGATACGGAATATGGCAAAAGCACATGACTACCTCTCCCGTGTGTCCTCAAGAACACTTTAGCCTTTATAAGTTCAGTTGCTAGGCCTCTCCTTTGCTCAGAAAGGATTGGGCCACTTGTTACTCTCCAGTGGCTTTTACTTTGCTCGCATTTACTTTCCTGTTGCTTATATCAAGAAAACCCCTAAAAAGATATTTTTCAGTGCTTGCAGTTACTCCTTGCTCAGAATCACTTGTCAATACCTTCTGCTCCTCGTTGGGTTCGACACTCTTACTTATCGAAAACGCTGCAATAGATCCTTTACGGTTGTGGGTCATCAACTACCGTTTTTTGGCGCCGTTGCCGGGGAGTGTAGCGCTATTGGTAAGTGAAGTTGGTAAGGAAGTTTTTATATTTCTGTTTTTATTTTGCTGTTGTTGCTCTTTGTCCTTATGGACAACCTTGCTATTGGATCGTTGCTTGAGGAAAGACGCCCCACATCTGTGGTGGTTGCTCCTCCCCCTACTGAAATTGTGCCCTATAAAATACCAGCTGGTATTATCGATTATGTTTTGGCTAATCGTTATGCAGGAGACAGACATCCCGGTGAACACTTGCTATATCTGTCACAACTATGTTCATTATTTAAGCTTGCAGGTGTATCAATGGAGTTTGTCATGAGGAAATTGTTCTCCGTATCGCTTATAGATAAAGCTTTAGATTGGTATAAGCTTCTCGATAACTCACACTTGCTTGATTGGCAAGAGCTTATGTCTCTCTTTTATACCAAGTTTTATCCTCTTCATGAAATTCATCGAGACAGGAACTATATCTATAAGTTTAGGTCTCGTGACGGAGAAAGCATTGCTCAAGCTTGGGGGAGATTGAAGTCCCTAATGCTCAAATGTCCTATTCATGAGCTCCCCAAGGAAATTATACTTACAAATTTTTATGCCAGGCTTTCTCGTCAGAATAAGGAGATGCTGGATGCCTCCTCTAGTGGGCTATTTCAGACAAAGAGCGTTGAAGAAAGGTGGGATCTCATTGAAAGGATCCATAGGAATACCAAAGATTGGGAAAGCGATAAAGGTATTGAACCCGCTATAAATTATGGGCATGATTATATTGAGAGCTATGTGAAAACTGATTACTTCAATACCTTTTGCTCTAAGATTGGTCTTGATTCCCATCTAATGATTGATTTCTGTAAGGATTTTGCCTCTCACGTTGATTCTTTTAGAAAGAAGAGAGACCAGCATCATGAACCTTTCAAAGAGTTACCTGTTAATATTCATGTTGCTGACCCTGTTTTGCCTGCAGTCATATATGAAAAACCTCCTCCTCCAGTGCGCCTGGCCTGGCCAGCGGTGGGAGTAGTAGGGGGCGGTGAGGCCTGCGCGGTAGCACAGCCGGCCACGGGAGGCAGGAGCAGGCGACATGACCGGCGCTGTTTTGTGCGGCTGGAGCAAGAAGACCAGAGGTTGAAGAAGCACGACGGCCATTGGATGGACATCGTACGGTCACTGCAGCTAGAATTGTTTATATTGACTAATTTGACAAAGCCCTTGGTACGTGTCAACTTAGTAGGCCCACAGTTCAGCTTCTGAAATGGTGCGCCCCACATGTCCGGGGGAGGAATCATTTTTTGGGCGGGTGAAGCTAGAATATCCAAGATTGAAGAAGAAGCACGGCATCCGTTGGATGGACATCCAACGGCCACTTGCTGCTAGAACCGTGTGTTGACTATAAGTTGACAAAGCCTTGCATACATGTCAACTCTCTTTTTTTGTAGGGGACGCATCAACTTAGTAAGGCCACAAGTGTGTGGCAGAGAAATTATAGCCTATTTGAGATTTGTAAGAATATGCAGCCAATTTTTGAATTCTAATGGAATTTACTACGGCCCATTTACAGTTTGTTAAAAGTACAACCATTTCAACCAACCGTTCAAAACAGAATTCAATAAAATTTCCCATATTTTGATGGGATCCGAAATATTTATATCCCGAAATTTCTAGTAAGATTAAATACAATTTCAATATAAATCTATATTAGGTAAAAATCCAATGAAACATTGCGCTCGCAACAATTAATGAAATTAAAAAATTTCAATATCCAAAAATAATATTTTATAAAGTAATTACGTCTTTGGTTCATTTTTTATAGTTACTGCCCAGTTTTTATAATTACATCCCATTTATTATTTCTTCAAGCCCATTTTCTTGTTAAGCCTAATGCATCCCTCCTAGGAAAGATTTGCAGCCTAGCGGGGCGGAGAATAACAACTTGACCTTGCTTGGGTATTCCCAAGAAAAATATAGCTGGGCTAGCCATTTTCAGGTTGAAAAATAATAATATTTGGGCTGGATATCTGACCTGGGCTAGAGGGGCCACACCCCGCCCAGTCAATAGCTGCAGCAATGTTTTTGTTGTTGTTCAGAGAAGAAAAATTAATTCTGGGCTAAACATCGCTCAAGAAAAACTCTGCAGTGCTCACACCTCAAAAACACAAATATTGCTCGAGCTGCTTGGTCCCAGCTGTCGGCCGCTTCTTGTGCAATTCTCTCGTTTATTGACTACATTGGATGACAATGGTGTGGGACCGTGATGTGCGGAAACGAGGAGGAAGCAAAAAAATTAATGTTTTATATACTAATAAGGAGGCACTTGCGTACGTGCGGCTATGGCCCTGGTGGGTCCCTACTGTCATCCGCTCCAACTAAAGTCATCTCCTCATCCTCATGTCCATTGACCATGTTGAGAACGCGAGACGGCGGTGCCACGGCGAGCGGAACAACTCGAAGGACGACGGAGAGGGCCTTGAGGGATACAGCGCCCCCTGCTCATTCGGGAAGCCAGTATCATAGGGACACATGTTCGCGACGACATTGTCGTTCGCTTGTTGTTCACCGGTGCTCGTTGAGGAGACGGAGGTTGCAACACAGATCCTCCTGCGCTGGTAGCTCTTCCGCCATTAGGGCGTCGAAGTGCGGCCGCACCTCCTCTATGGTGAACACGGCATGAACCGGCTTGGATACTGGCGCCGGCTCCTGGACGGAAGCTACGTCCATCGTCTGATTGTCGTCGCTCAGCTTGGCGAGGTAGCTGGCGCGCCAGCATGTCCGGCTGCAGGACCGACCCGCTGCCAAGCACGAGTCTGACTGCCCTGGCCCACCCAGACCGCCTCCCTCGCCAGTGCGCGCTTCCCGCCCGAAACGATCAGCGCCGCCCGCCCCGCTTCCCTGTGCATGCGATTGCTCTGCCTTCAAACGACACAAGTGCCGTCCATCCATCCTTTTGCCGCCCACATTAATGATACACGGTTGTCGAGGCGGCTACTCCGGCGCCACACGTCCGTCAGACCGCCACCCACCTTTGCTATATAAACTGTTGCGCCGGCCATAGTCACAGTCATCCGCATCCGTTCCTATTCTCCTGTCCACACCATTGCTGCCCACCATGGCTTCCTCGCGCTCCAGCGCTCTTCGGGACGGGCGGACGAAGAAAAACAAGGACATGGCAGCCATTGCTGCCGACTGGCTGGCTGGCAGGCAGCCGGAGGACGACGACGTCCCAATGGAGAACAAGGTAGTCGACGTTCCGGCGCCAACCCCCTCCTCCGCGCCATCCTCGCCGGTGCATTGCACCATGACCATCGGCGAGGCCCATTCCCAATATATGGACACGGTGAGGCAGAAGCATGAGGAGCGGTTCCGGAAGGCGCAGGCCGACGCCGCCTACGACCACCATCTCCTCCAGGAGCACGTGCAGGCGGAGGAGCAGATCGGCTTGGAGCGGGCGGAGCAGGAGGCGCTGCTCGACTCGTACCGCTGCGCCCGCGAGGGCCGCCGTGAGCGCTGGCGGTACCGCATGCGGGTGGCGGAGGCTGCGGCCGCCTACAAAGAGGGCGATGAAGTGGGCGAGGTGTTGTTTGGCGCGACCGAGGACGAGGCAGAGGACAATGTCGGCTCCGACGAGTTCCCGCTCCGCTGGCGACGACGAGGCCCTGCTTCGCCGAGGCCCCGCGGCGCCAACAACGAGGCAGAGGACACCGCTGGCTCCACCGAGGCCCCACCCTGCCGGCAATGAGGGGGAGGATTTCCCCCGCTCCGCCGAGGTGTCGCCCACCGGCAACTAGAGAAAGGACATCGCCGGCTCTGCCGAGGCCCCGCCCCGCTGCCAAAGAGGGCGCGCCACACAGAAAACGAGGAAGAGTAGAACATGGTAGGTCGCCGCCGCTTGGGTCCAAGTAAGGCCGCCGCTGCCCTAATCGCTATGACAAGCTAGGCGGGTTGACCAGTAATGGCCGGTTAGCTTCTTGGCGGCGACGTGGTGTCGGAGAGGTATGTTGGAGAAGGACGCTGCTTCTACTTAACTGCTGGTGTAGTTGGCTGACTGACACGTGGGCCCAATAGGGATCTGGGCCACATGTCAGTTACGCAACTGCACCTGCAGTTAAGTCACTCAAGCTTCTGTTCGGCTCAGCCGGACACAGGTGGGTAGCTTCGGTTAATTAATTATACCTCCAGCGCACCCCTTTTTAGTTGAAGAATGTATGAAATGTAATGAAATCCGGCATGTTTATATGAAATCTAATCATGTATGAATGAATTTATTTGAATTAGTTCGAACTCTTGTATCACTGGCATTGGATGAACATGCAAAACAATACGTACAAGTTTCACATGTACTCCCAGGGTGATCACCTCGTTTGCAACAGTTTCACATGTACTCCCTCCGGTCCTTTCTAGTTTGCATACAAGTTTTGTCTGCAGTCAAAGTATCTCTATTTTGACCAATCTTATAGAAAAAAGTATGCACTTTCACATTGTGCGAAGTAAAAAGGAACAGAAGGAGTACAAAGAGTTTGAGTAGCTTTTTAGCATTCCTTTACATTGCAATCAAACACACAGGCCTGGCAATTCATAGAGAACATTCAAAACAATCGATGATTATGCATCTCAGTGATTCACATGTCAGAGCCAATATTTACTTAAGAACTAAAGAATAAAGAAAAAATTGATCGACGCTGCTGGCAGCAAAGTGCGTCCCATTCGAAAATATCAAACGCATGTCTTCTTGCTAAATCAATGATCAAAATTTGACAAGGTTTTCCCATTCCAAAATATCAAATGCCTACGATTGCGGAATGGGCAGGGTTTGCCATCAGTTCGGACATTGACATGGCACCTCTTGCTAAATAAACCAGCTAACCGCCTGTTCTTTTTGTGCAGTTCCACCAAAGTCAACCAAATTCGGGCGTAGCTTGCATGATTTCACCCTTATATGTTGCAACGCCTTGAACTTATCGGCACCTCCTTTCTAGTGGTGGATTCAAGCTGAGCACCCCTATTTGCACAAATACAAAAAAAAATGATTAATATAAAGCAAACTATACTATGAATTGACAGTTTAAACAGGCACCTACATGGTCGATGTAGAGCACACTATTAGAAAAATGGAACTCACCGGAAAGAATCCTAGAACAACATTGTACTCGCGCATCACAACAAAAAAATGGAGATTTGTCCGTCCCTCTGAGCTGAAGTTAGTTTGGTCTTGTGGGGGGTAATGTAACCATCCTTCACCTCCTCCTTCCGATGAGAAGATAGATAGGGCTTCTTCATCCTGGCATAATCCGACCTAGTCACTTCACATACTCCATATTCTTCTTCAGGCCTTGTTCGTTTAATCCTCCTCCCAAGGGGATTGGAGTGGATTGGAGATGATTTCGGCTTGTAGGGGGTCTAATCCCCCTTCAAAAACCATCTCAACCGAACAAGGCCTTAGAGGAGGATGATCCTGTTGTGCAAAGACAAGAGGATAATTAAATGCTAGCATCCCTGTTTGCTCGAAAAAAAGGAAAGGAAATATTTAAAACAACACAGATGAAGCACTTCTTAAGGACAATACCACTTTAGATGACAGTATCTAAAGAGTAGAACAACACCAATAGAGATGACAAAGCTCAATCATATGAATGAAATCAGTGGGCGAGTACCAACCTTTGTCAGGAGGCTTATTGTTTAGAGCATACAGATGAAGCACTTCTCCGGAACCATCTGTTGCTATCTACTGTGGTGGCCATGCTTACTATATACTCCTCGATTAGATTAATGTCTCCAACATCTTCTTGTGTAGTTCCACTAAAATATATGGTATCTTCAAAGAAGATCCCTGTTTGCACAAGTAGTGATAAATACGTATTACATTAAGAGTGGCCTCAAACCAGTGGCAAAACAACTGCTCGTTCCAGCCATAGCAATAAATTAAGATGCAAAACTATATCATTACTTGTGTCATCACAATTCAAGTGCTTCTTTACAGCACCAGGAGTTGATTTTTGTTTTTCTTCCGCTCATTCTTCCCCTTCATCACTTGGTTTAGTAACAGACAAGCTTCGCCTTCAATGTGAAAGAAGGCTAATACTGACCTCTCATGATGCGGAATTCAAACAACTCACAAGAAGAAGATCTGACCCAAATTTGCCACCACAAATAGGAAGTAAGATCTCGCTTGTGCTGTTCCACCAAGATCAAGCAATCAAGCAACATTGTCGGTGCGACATTTTGGTTGAACTGCACAAAACACTCTTAATACAAAAGTGTTTTGTGAAGTGCAACAAAAGGTCACAATGGCAATGAGGTGAAGTAGATAACCATGTTTACACAGAGGTGCAAAGGAAACAACTAGTGGTCAATAACGGTGGATGCCACAGAAGCCAACAAAAATAAGCATCTACCTTATCTAAATGGGAAAGAAAGCAAGACATTAGCATTTCTCAAACGGTGGCATTGATTAATATTAACAGAGATTATACTAACAATAAAATTCGTTAAACATGTAATTTGCTTTTAACTGTGGCATTGCATGAATTTTCAACCGGCATTATTAGAGGGTGCTTGTTTACAGGGACATTTTGGTGGAGGGACTAAAAAAACTCTGTATCAGTCCCATCTAAACCAAACAGGAGGGACTTTTAGGGACTAAAAGAAGGCATTTGGGACTAAAGAAAGAAGACCCCGAGGGAGAGTCTTTTTTGGACTTTTTCCAATAGTTGCCCCTGCCACGCATGGTGTCGGTGTACAAAAAGAGGGGTACACTTTTTGTGCCCCTATGATTGTGCACGGCCAGTCTGAGACATGGGCACCGCCACACCAAGCACGGCAAGGGAGGTGAGCCAGGGTAAGACCGAAGCTCGATGGAGGCTGAAGCGCAAAGCGAAGACCACAAAGAGCAAAGGGACGAAGCGGGTTCCCCCGGCAAGATCCTTGCCAGGAGCCAGTTTTAGCAGCCCCAGCAGTGGGTCAAGGATTCGGGAGACATCCCCGTAGTGGCATACATATCTTTGTGAAGACATTCAAGACCAGATACACACTAAGAAGACGATGACCCTTGGCGGGATCCCAGCCAAGGAAGACCACAAGACCTCCGGCAAGCACCTTGCAGGGGATGACAGCAAGCGCCGCGGCAAGACCCTTGCCGGGGCGCCGACAAGGCCCTTGCCGAGGACATCTGCAGGGCCAACATCAGGCTCACGCCAACTAAACCTCCACCGCCATATGCAGCTGCCGACCCAACCAGCTGGGCAGGCACCTGCGTGGCGACATGCAAAACTTTGTGAAGACCCACCATTGCTCCACCTCTGCTGCCTGCCTGCCTACATGGCATCTCAGGCATCGCTGGCCAGGGCGTGTGTCGACACAACAAGGAGCGGCGACAGACAAGATGGATGTCTCCCCCGTCCCCGATAAAGCAAGGACACCTAAGCAAGACGCATTAAATGCGCCTAGTCATGTAATGCGAGGGATAACCTCGCATCACTGTACCCTTTCCACCTCCTGTGTGCCACTGTGGCAACCCCTTTTCCCTATAAAAGGAGGCCCAAGGCTACCAGGAGGGAGATTCGCCTTTTTGGAGCTCCTCATGCCCCATAGCTAGCTGAAGAACACAGATATACAACCACCAAAGTAGGAGTAGGCTTTTACGCATCCTTGCGGCCCGAACCTGGACCAACGAACCGTGTGCTAAATGTTGGATCCGCTCTTCTCTCAACCCCGCGCCCCGCAACCATAGTAGGGATTCTTGTGATCCCATAGGTGTCGATACAATACCCCGACATCTTTGGCGCACCAGGTAGGGGGTCTTGGTTGTGAGAATCAGCTTTAGCAGTTAGTTCGACGCTCCTTCGTCATCATGGCACCCAATAAGAAGACGATGGTGGCGGTTGGCCAGTCGGAGGCCGGACAGCCCGTCCCGACGCGGGCGAGCAGTGGGCCGATCGCGGAAAGGACACGAGGCGCTGCTCGCGAACACCAACACCGTCCCAGCAGCCAGAGTTCGGGAGGTGGCGATGTTTGTGCGCCTGGTAACGGGCCGCACACTGCCAAATCTAGTGACGGAGCCAGGCCCTCCGCGAGTGGTACGGGGCCCTCCAGGATCGCTGCCGCATCACCTGAAGGCGACGCAAGGACCTCCAGGACTCCCACACCGGCGCCAACAGCGCGCTCCTCCCAAGAAGCGCGCGACGAACGACGCCATCACGCGAAGCTCCCGGGCATCGTCACGGGAAGAGCCCCGAGCACCACTCCCGATACGTAGAAGACCTGCCCGCCCGCCGAAGCGCTGGTGGAAACGGCACGCGACCGCGGGATCGTGATGGAGCTCCTCCTGACATGGTCAGGGGTCGAAGTGCGTCGCGGTCTGTGCAGGTTTCGCTACCGCTAACCCCAGCCGAAGCACTGGCGCGCGTAGTTGCTCCTCGACTTTCCCCCTGTTACGGGGAAACTCGACGAATGGAGAGCCACCATCCGAAGCCTTGTCGAGGTCGCCAAGAAGGATGAACCAAGTCCAGCGGAGCCCCCAGGTCGACGTTCCGATGGGTTCCCACACATCGGAGGCGGGAGGACCTGCAGCACCGTGGCCACGGTGCACTCTCCTCCTCCTCGCCCGGTACCGCGTGTGTCGACTCGTCGGAACGTCGCGGGCGACGATGGCTCCATAGAGTCGTCCGACCCACGGACCCACGGCGACCAGCGTCAAGTTCTTCAGGAGCGAGCTCATGAAGACGCTCGAACCACCATCGAGCGCCGGCGCGGAGCGCGCCACCAGTCAGACAGGCGAGCAGGGCCTGCTGTGAACCACCCAGCACCGGAGAGCCCTGGAGGCCTACCTTATGAGGTAGGCTGTCCGGCTTTTACCCGCGAGCTGCGGCAATTCAAGTTTGAAAGTACCTCGACGATTCAAAACCGATTCCTGGCGGAGTTCGTTGCATAATGGACCGCGACGCCTGCGAAGAGGTCCAGGAAACTGCTCTCCCCGGCAAAGAGGCGAGTTGCGACTCGATCATGTACTTTGATTGTGCTTTCTCCTTACAGGGCACCGAGGCTGACGTACTGCTGGTCGCGCCGACTGGAGAGCACCTCAAGTACGTGGTCCCGATGCAATTTCCCAGGGAGGTATCAACGAACAACACTGCTGAGTATGAGGGGCTGCTTGCTGGTCTTAGGATCGCAGTAGACCTCGGAATCAAGAAACTCATTGTCAGGGGCGATTCACAGCTTGTCGTCAAACAAGTCAACAAAGATTACCAGAGCCCGTTGATGAAGGCCTACGTCGATGAAGTGAGGAAGCTGGAAGAGCGCTTTGATGGTATGCAGGCGGAGCACGTTCCCCGAGCGGATAATGACATCGCCGATTACCTGTCAAAGCGCGCTGCCCTCAAGTTACCTGTGGAACCAGGTACCTTTGTGCTTCAGCTTTCTCAGCCATCCGTTGATCCATCAACAGAGAAAAACAAGAGGAGGAAATTAGGGCCCGGCAAGTACTTTCCCGCCGAGCTCCCCGGAGATGCCGGCAAGGATGTTGCCGGGGACACTGAGACCGCCACGGGACGGCTAGCTCCGGCGGAGCGTCAAGCTCTTGCCGTCAAGACAACCGCTCCCATGGCGGAGGAAATGCCTTTAGTCCTCGCCATCGAGCCCCAGGCTCTAGCATGGGCACAGCATACCGTCTGATTCGTCCAGACTGGGGAACTTCCTGAGGAGTAGGAAGAAGCGGAAAAAGTGGCCCGTCGGTCTGCTATGTACCAATTCGTCGATGACGTCCTGTACAGAAAGAGACCGAACGGCGTGAAATTGAAGTGTATCCCTCGAGAGGAAGGACTGGGGCTTTTGGCAGAGATACATGGAGGCATATGTGGATCCCACATAGGGTCAAGAGCCCTTGCTGACAAGGCATTTCGGCAAGGCTTCTTCTGGCCCACTGCCCTCCATGATGCAACGACACTGGTCACCAGGTGTGAAGCGTGTTAGTTCCATTCAAAGAAACTTCATCAACCAGCTCAAGCCCTTCAAACCATTCCTCTCTCCTGGCCCTTCTCGGTGTAGGGGCTCGACATCGTGGGCCCCTTCCCCCGCGCTGTCAGGGGCTTTGAGTACTTGTACGTCGCAATCGACAAATTCACAAAGTGGCCAGAGGTGGAGGCAGTGAGGAAGGTCACAGCAGAGTCAGCCATCAAGTTCTTCAAGGGATTAGTGTGCCGTTTTGGTGTACCCAACAGGGTCATCACCGACAACGGCACACAGTTCACAAGCCGCACCTTCATGCAATATATCCAAGACCTCGGCAGCAAAGTCTGTTTCACTTCCGTTGCTCAGGCACGAAGCAATGGTCAAGCTGAGAGGGCAAATGTTGAAGTGCTGCGGGGCTTAAGGACAAAGACCTTTGACAGGCTGCACAAGAGCGGAAGGCGCTGGATTGATGAATTGCCGACGGTTCTTTGGTCGATCAGAACGACGCCAAATCGAGCCACCGGCGAGACACTCTTTGCCCTGGTATACGGGGCAGAAGTAGTTCTCCCCACTGAACTCATATACGGGTCACCTCGAGTGCTCTCTTATGATGAGCTTGAGCAAGAGCAACTGCGGCAAGAGGACGCAACGCTCCTTGAGGAAGATCGTCTTCGGGCGGCTGTGAGAGCAGCACGCTACTAGCAAGCCTTGCGCCGCTACCATAACCGCAAGGTCCGTGCCCGAAGCTTTGAGGAAGGCGACCTTGTTCTTCGGCGCGTTCAATCGGCCAAGAATACAAACAAGTTGACGCCGAAGTGGGAAGGCCTTTATCGGGTAATACGAGTCAGCATGCCTGGCGCAGTCCGCCTGGAGACCAAAAATGCCATTCCAGTGAGCAATTCCTGGAACATTGAGCATCTTCGCAAGTTTTACCCATAAGGCGCGGCTTGCCGGGCCCCCCGGCAAGCTACCATTTGTACAAGCCTTGCCGGCAAGGCATGTAACCCTTTGTACAAAGCCAGGCGCAGACCCTGAGGATAAATAAATGAAGTGCTAGCACCCTAAGTTATAGCATGCATGCTGAGTCGAGTCTCGTCCTTGGTTAGGGTTGATAGTGCTTAGCGGCGGCTAACCCCTAGCTTAGAGGTCGAGTTTGCATCTCTTTGTCTTTCTTTTATCTCCTTTGGTTCATAGGATGTACATATATCCTTGCCGAAACCACTTTGGGAGAAGGAAAAGGAACATATCAGCATCAAGGCCCCTGGCAAGCCAGTGTTGCCGGGGGCTGCAAGAGCAAAGATTCACCCACGGCTAACCAGGGTTGCCGGGGGCTGCAGCTTCAGATAAGTTCTCTATCCCTGATCATGCATTCCATTATGGGCTGAGGTATGTGAAACCTCGTTTTTTCCTTAAAACTACCATGCTCCCCTAACTCTAGGCCCTGGGGCTCGCTCTTGGGGCCAAGTTGGGTCGTAGTCGTGGTAGCAAAGGGGTAAAACGAGGAGCCTAAACCCACTTCATCCCTGCCTCCGCCAAAGGTGTGAGAAAGGTCGAGCGAAGTGGGGAGACGGGAAGGCCTGTTGCCGGGCGAGAAAATGTTTATCGTAAAGATATCAAGGATTTATTCCTTGTCGTGGGTTTCACCCACAAACAAATGACCCGGCAAACATCCCTTTTTCATTAAAAACATTCCATTCAGGTACAGTCCGTAGGGAATGAAAAACATGAACAAGGGGATTACAAGTTTTAAATTTAACAGATGCCCGAAGGCTTACAAACTAAAAAGAGATAAGATGCGCGTAATGCCTTCTTGTCCCTCTCCACAGGAGGCAGGTCAAGGAGGCGAGGAGGGCAAAAGGAGCGCCTAGGCGAGCTACGGTTGGCAGAAGACACCAAGAAAACATCTTGGTGGCCGCCCAAAGGCTGGATGGTGATGGCGGCACCGGAAGCAGAGCTCGAAGACGAGGCGGCAGGACGTCAGTACGCGCCGAAGGCGTCGGTGCCCGCGTACTCCGACATGACAACCTTGCCGCCCGCCCTCTTCCTCTTCCGTAGCCTTCCTATGCCAGCCGCCAAGGGGACGGCCCCGAGAAGTTCAAGGAGTCGGCGACGCGGATGATGGGGTCGCCGGTGCCACCAGGAGCGGCGCCCGACACCTAGTCGGACCCGTCATCCTGCCACCTACCGCCCTCGCCGTCGCTACCGCTGTCCTCCTCGTCACCCTCACTCGAGGAGGAATCTTCGTCATCGAAAGAGCTCTCCATGCAGCACCTTGCACGAATCCCAAAGTGCCCGAAGACCTTGACGGAAAGAAGGCCACCCTCCATCAACTTAAAATGGAGAGTGAGCCCGTCCGTCAAGCTGTAGATACGAGCAAACGTCTTACATCCCTGACGAAGATACATCACATGAGGAGCGGGGAAGTCGACGCGGACCTGCGTGCCACTGATCCCACAGCCCCTCACGTGCAGCCGCAATGACTCCGGCGGATCCAGCTCCAACTCCCGTGCAAATGGAGTCAGAAGACGAAGGCGACGGCGCGGCGGCCGCCGCAACCTGACGAAGAACTCGCAAGGGTCATCCCCAACATGGCCCTCCACTGAGGGAGGATCTACTGACGGGGGCGAGGCCGGCGGGCCGCCCCAACCTCCTCTTCCCCGAGCGCCCCGGCCTCGCCCACGGCCTTGCCCCCTCCCCCTTCCCCTCGCGGCCGGCTCTGCCATCGCAGGTGCGGGAGAAGGAGGGATGCGTGTTCGAGCGGCGACCCTCGCCGCCACCGTTGAAGGGCCGGGATGTCCTGTCTCCAGGATGAACAGAAGAGGGGAGCAGAAGCTGAAGGAGGAAGAAGATGGAAGAGTGCGAGACGCCGTCCATCCCCCCCCCCCCCCCCCCCCGCTCTTTATAAAGGAACGGGGTTGGGGCTCGACCGCCCCGCTCGGCCAATCAAGACACGGAAGGCGCAGGGAGCCAGGAATGACCCGCCGCCCCAACTAGCGACGGCCCGGTTTCCTGCCTCCACCGTGTGCCACCCCAAGTGCATGGGAGGCACATGGCAGACGTGCAGAACCGAGGGGACGGGTGAGGCGACCTCTCCCCACCTCGGGATCATGGGGAGGGGATGCCTTGAGGACCGCGCCTCGGCCCCATTCATTAAATGAGCCGCGCCTCCACGCCCCCCCCCCATTTATGGGGAAGGCACGAAGCCGCCTCTTTACTGCGACGTGATGTATGCCTGCGGAAACCGCCCCCCGCATGCCGCCCACGTCACGCACGCCCCTCCATGCCGCGCCGCGCGCGCGGATCATGGGAGGCGCAGCGCACGGAAAGTCTTACCACGGTAAAAACCATCCCGCCTGCCCGCGCACCGTTCTGGGCCTAGCCCAACAACGCATCGCGCTTATATGTGGCCCAGGCCCGGGGGCTCCTGTCGGTGTACAAAAAGAGGGGTACATTTTTTGTACCCCTATGACTGTGCATGGGCAGTCTGAGCCACGGGCACCGCCACACCAAGCACGGCAAGGGAGGTGAGCCAGGGTAAGACCGAAGCTCGATGGAGACTGAAGCCCGAAGCCAAGACCATAAAGGGCAAAGGGACGAAGCGGGTTCCCCCGGCAAGATCCTTGCCAGGAGCCAGTTTTAGCAGCCCCAACACGATCCTTGCCCGGGCTGGCTTTAGCAGCCCCGGCAAGACCCTTGCCACGGCAACTGGCCCCACGCCTACGGAGCGGATCACCCTTGAGTCCACTGCCCCCATGGGGCAAGGATTCGGGAGACATCCCCGTAGTGGCATACAGATCTTTGTGAAGACATTCAAGACTAGATACACACTAAGAAGACGATGACCCTTGGCGGGATCCCAGCCAAGGAAGACCACAAGACCTCCGGCAAGCACCTTGCCGGGGATGACAGCAAGCGCCACAGCAAGACCCTTGCCGGGGCCCCGGCAAGGCCCTTATCGAGGACATCTGCAGGGCCACCATCAGGCCCACGCCAACTAAACCTCCACCGCCATATGCTGCTGCTGACCCAACCAGCTGGGCAGGCACCTGCGTGGCGACATGCAGATCTTCGTGAAGACCCACCATTGCGCCACCTCAGCTGCCTACCTGCCTACATGGCATCTCAGGCATCGGTGGCCAGGGCGCGTGTTGACACAAGAAGGAGCGGCGGCGGACAAGATGGATGTCTCCCCCGTCCCCGATAAAGCAAGGACACCTAAGCAAGACGCATTAAACGCACCTTGTCATGTAATGCGAGGGATAACCTTGCATCATTGTACCCTTTCCACCTCCTGTGTGCCACTGTGGCAACCCCCTTTCCCTATAAAAGGAGGCCCGAGGCGACCAGGAGGGAGATTCGGCTTTTTGGAGCTCCTCACGCCCCATAGCTAGCTGAAGAACACAGATATACAATCCACCAAAGCAGGAGTAGGGTTTTACGCATCCTTGCGGCCCGAACCTGGGTAAAGAAGTGTGTGCTAACTGTTGGATCCGCTCTTCTCTCAACCTCGCACCCCGCAACCGTAGTAGGGATTCTTGTGATCCCATGGGTGTCGATACAATACCCCGACACATGGCCCCTTGTCTCTATTAGTTCATTACTAGGGGTAACATGGTATTTTAGCATGTCATTTAATAACCTCTAGTCCATGTTTAGTCCTTGGAACGAAGCAAGTACTGACTAGGGAGTTTTTAACCAAACAAGGCCTTAGATTAACAACAGCTAGAGAGTTGCACGGGACAGTGGACGCACCAACACCATGTGCATCTACCGATGTATTGGGGTGATGCATAGTCTGTTGCAACAAAGAACAAACAACCAAGGAGCATATTTGTGTTGGTCCCAGTTTTGTGATCTTTAGACACCTTTCCCTTTGTGAGCGCAGCAAATCTAGTCCTGCTCAAACTCTACAGCCTTGTCCCCAAAACAAAAGATCAGTTCGTTACAGATGTGCGTACTGCGTTTGTCATTGTTTTCCCTTTTCGACCAACGTTGGTGTTGGATAGCCAGTCTGTACTACTACTTTCCCCACTTCATTTCCTCTGTGAACCACGTCCTAGATTTATGCTATACAACTTTCCCCACTACTTTCCCCCATTCATGTCCTCTTTGAACCACGTCTTAGATTCATGCGAGACAACTTTCCCCACAACTTTCCCCTTCCTTTCCTTTTTGAACCACGTCCTAGATTCATGCTATACAACTTTTCCCACTACTTTCCCCCATTCCTTTCCTCTTTGAACCACGTCCTAGATTCATGGTATACAACTTTCCCCACTACTTTCCTGTTTGATTCAACACCTAGATTCGAGTGCAGAAGCGGAAAAAGCCCACATGCAGCTAGAGCAATGCATGTGGAATAAGTAAATTATACCTTAAGGGCAGATGCGTTTCGAAGGTCCTAGCTAAACAGTTTCCGAGGATGACTGGTTATGTGTTGACGGATGGATACAGCTGGATGTAGGTTTAGAGTTGAGTGCGTGGTGCTTTCCATGTATCCCCAACACCGGATTGCATAACCGGAAACCTTCGGGAATTAATAGGTGGGTTCTTCAAGTATCTCGTAGGCATTCTTCCAACGAGTGCATGGTTTGAGGTTTGGGGTTCAACATCGAGTGAAGAGGTTTCATGGGCGTTGTTCCAATTGGGAGTTGCATCTTAAAGGGTCCTTGGCTATGCTGATCCGGGGATTGCAACACCCTTTGTAACACGTTCCATGGGGCATTTAGCACGAACATGTGAGACGAAGCTTCTATCATGTATTTGTTCCATCTGCACCTTGTTGTTTTTATTTTATCTATTGTTCTCCCAAGTGGCTTCTCGAGAAGATTGTTGTACCATTAAACTTCGGAATTCATTCGTTCATTTTGTTCGAATGGTTATTGTGAAGACTTTTGTTGCAAATATCTAGTCATTGATTCAACTTATCTATTTTGCATCAATGGCTAACGGTTGTCATCACATTCAGGATGGCTCCTAAGAAGGTTCCCAACCCAACCCAAGAGGGCGAAGAAGAGCGTCCTCCTAAACGTCCTCCTTCCCCTCCTGCTCCGTCTAAGGCATGGGGAGCAATTATGCAAGCGACCAACCAGAACACTCAGATGCTCATGCAAATGATGCAGAACTTTCAAGCCAACCAAGAAAATCAAGGCAATCATGGGAACCAAGGCCAAGGCAATATGTTCAACCAAACTCACTTTGCGACACTAAACAAATTCCTAGCAAACCAACCGAAGTCTTTCAGTTACTGTGTGGACCCGCTAGATGTTGAAGACTGGATCACAAACATCAAAAAGCACTTTGAATGCAGCAACGTGAGGCCCGAGGATTATGTCAAGTTTGCCGCTTTCCAACTCAAAGATCAAGCTGTTGATTAGTGGCAATAGTACAAAGATTCCAGAGGTGATCGTGAGATCTTGTGGACTGACATCTGCAAAGATTTTCTCTCTCACCACATTCCAACCAGTGTCATTGAAGGCATGCGTGAGCAATTCCGCAACCTGAAGCAAGTCACCTTGTCTTTCTATCAATACAATGTCAAGTTCCAGAATATTGCCCGTTATGCGAAGCAAGACATCCCCGATGCCAAGAGCAAGATATATCAGTTCCGAGGTGGTCTGAAAGATGAAATCCAACTAGCTCTCACCTTGTTTGAGCCGGATGAATTTGACCAATTCTACAATATGGCTCTCAAGCAAGAGGCAGCTCAGCTCAAGAGTGAAGCTTCCAAAAGGAGGATTAGAGATGTTGTTCACTCCTCTTCCTCTCAAGTGGTTGCCAAGCAGTAGAAGTTCTGGCGACCACCTTTTCCAGTGCTCCGTCCTCCAAACAACAACAAGCACTCAGGTGGTCGTGGTTTCTCCCACCCACCCAACCCAAGCAATCAGTCCAAGCCTCAGGTTAAGCTTCAAGATCAAGTGGTCCTTATCATCGGCCTCTTTCAGAAGTTACTTGCAACAAGTGTTCTCAGAAGGGTCACTATGCCAACAATTGTCCCAACCCAAGGCGCCTTCCGCCTCCTTCACCTGTCAGCACTACTATTGTCAAGCACAATCCCAAGGCAGCAAGAGTAAATCTGATGAATGCAGCTCAAGCAGAAAATTCTTCAGATGTGATAATTGGTAATCTTCCAGTTAACCTTAAACCTGCTAAAGTTTTGTTTGATTCTGGTGCATCACATTCCTTCATGTCATGTCCATTTGCATCTAAGCACAATATGGACATAGTGGCCTTACCTCAAAAGTTGCAAGTTATTTCTCCGGGTAAACACATGACTTCTAGTACGGTGGCTCCGGATATATCTATTTACATGGGTGATTACAGTTTTCTGGTTCCTCCGGTTATTCTCGGCAACTCCGACATTGATCTTATTCTTGGGATGGATTAGCTCTCCAAGCATGATGCAAACATTGATTGTGCAAATAAGGAAGTCAAGCTAACTCATCCTGACGAAGACATGATTATCTTCGCAGCTCGAGATAACATAATCAGGCTTTTCTCTCTCAATGACAAGGGCGAGATTAATGCCATTTCTCAGATTCCGGTGGTTCATTAATATGAGGATGTACTCCCTCAAGAGCTTCCAGGCATGCCTCCCCATCGTCAAGTTGAATTCATCATTGAATTCGAGCCCGGTACCGAGCCAGCATGTCGGTGTCCGTACAAGCTTTCTCCTGATGTGTTGAAGGAGCTGAAGAAACAACTCAATGAGCAAGAACATATGGGTCTAATCAGGCCTAGTACTTCTCCTTGGGGCTGTGGTGTTCTATTTTTCAAGAAGAAGGATGGCATGGAACGCCTTTGCGTTGATTACCGGCCATTGAACAAGAAGACAATAAAGAATAAGTACCCGCTCCCAAATATCAATGAATTGTTCGAGCAGCTCAAAGGAGCAAAGGTGTTCTCGAAGCTCGATCTCCGGATGGGTTACCATCAGATTTGTATCCATGAAGAGGATATTCCTAAGACCGCATTCAGAACGAGTTTTGGCTCTTATGAGTACACGGTCATGTCTTTCGTCCTTGCTAATGCTCCACCCACTTTCTCTCAGATGATGCACTTTATATTCAACCCGTACACCAATGAATTTTTTCTCGTCTATCTGGATGATATCTTGGTATTCTCCAAGAATGAAGAAGACCATGCCAAGCACCTCCGTTTGGTCCTTGACAGGCTCCGTGAACACAAGTTCTATGCGAAGTTCTCCAAATGTGAATTCTGGCTGGATAAAGTCCTTTATCTTGGCCATATTACTTCTGCCGAGGGCATTTATGTTAACCCCGAGAAGGTTGAAGCTATTGTCAACTGGGAACCTTTGTAGAATGTCAAGCAACTCTGAAGATTCCTTGGTCTCGCTAGCTATTGCAGAAGGTTCGTTGAGAACTTCTCTAAGATTGCAAAGCCTCTTTCCAACTTGCTCCAGAAGAATGTCAAGTACTCATGGACTCCTGATTATGATGTGGCATTCAAAACACTCAAAGAGAAGCTCATTTCTGCTCCGGTTCTTACTCCTTCGGATGAGTCCAAGCCTTATGAAGTTTTTTGTGATGCTTCATTGCAAGGTCTTGGTGGTGTTCTCATGCAAGACAAGAAGATCATGGCATACACTTCACGTCAACTGAAACCAAATGAGAAGAATTACCCCACACATGATCTTGAGCTAGCAGCAGTTGTACATGCCTTGATCACGTGGAGACACCTTCTGTTGGGCAGAAAAGTGGACATCTTGACCGCTCACAAGAGCTTGAAGTACATCTTCACACAGCCAAACCTTAACCTTAGCCAGACTCGTTAGGTTGAGATGATTCAAGAATACGATCCAAGCATTGAGTACACTCCTGGCAAGGCCAATGTCATTGCAGATGCCTTGAGCAAAAAGGTGTATTGCAACAGTCTCGTTCTCAAACCATTCCAGCCTGAACTTTGTGAACCATTCAGGAAGCTCAACCTCCAAGTTGTTCCGCAAGGCTTTCTTGCAAAACTTCAAGTTGCTCCTACCTTGGAAGATCAAATCCGGGAGGCCCAACTCAGTGATGCTATGGTGGAGAAAGTGAAACATGGTATTGCTAAGGGTACTCCCAAGTACAAGTTCTATCGCTTTGATGAGAAAGACACCTTGGTGTTTGAGGACAGGATTGTGGTTCCCAAGGGTGATCTCAGGAAGCTCATAATAAACGAAGCACATGACTCCCTCCTCTCGATACATCCAGGAAGTTCCAAGATGTACCAAGACCTCAAGCAATCATATTGGTGGACTCGCATGAAAAGGGAGATCGCCCAATTCGTGAATGAATGTGATGTCTACATAAGAGTGAAGGAAGAGCATCAACGTCCAGTAGGACTCCTTCAACCTCTGCCTATTCCCGAGTGGAAATTCGATCACATTGAGATGGATTTTATCACTAAGTTTCCCAAGTCCAAGAAGGGCAATGATGCTATCTTTGTGGTGATTGACAAGCTAACTAAAGTAGCTCATTTTCTTCCCGTCAAAGAATGCATCAACGCAGCTCAGCTGGCAGAGCTGTACACCTCCAGAATTGTTTCCTTGCATGGCATTCCTCAAGTGATCTCCTCGGACCATGGAAGCTTGTTCACTTCCATGTTCTGGGATTCTTTTCAGTCAGACAAAGATTCGCTTCAGCACTGCGTTTCACCCTCAGACTAGTGGTCAAGTCGAAAGAGTGAACCAGATCCTGGATGATATGCTAAGAGCTTGTGTCATCTCCTTCGGTATAAATGGGACGATTGCCTTCCGTTTGCCGAATTCTCCTACAACAACAGCTTCCAAGCAAGTGCCGGCAAATCTCCTTTTGAAATCCTCTATGGCAGAAAGTGTCGTACCCCTCTCAACTGGTCCGAGACTAGTGAAAGTCAACTTCTTGGAAATGATTTGATCTCAGAAGCTGAAGAAATGTGCAAAGTCATACGTGAGAATCTCAAAGCCGCTCAATCGCGTGAAAAGAGCTACTATGACGGCAAGCATAGTGACTTGGCTTTCGACATTGGAGACCATGTCTATCTCCGTTTTTCTCCCATGAAGGGCACTCAGAGATTCGGTATCAAGGGCAAGCTGGCTCCAAGATATGTGGGCCCTTTCAAGATTCTTGGCAAGAGAGGCGATCTAGCCTACCAACTCGAGCTTCCCTCCAACTTTGCAAATGTGCATGATGTGTTTCACGTGTCTCTACTCCGCAAGTGCTTCAAGACGCCTGAACGCACGATTCCGTTTGAAGAGATTGATCTTCAACAAGACTTGTCTTATCGTGAGCACCCCATTGCTATTCTTGAAGAAACTGAGTGCAAGACCCGCAACAAGTCCATCAAATTCTTGAAAGTGAAGTGGTCACACCATACCGACCGAGAAGCTAGATGGGAATTAGAAGATCACCTTCGTTCCGAGTATCCCTCCTTCTTTCAGTCCTAGATCTCGGGACGAGATCTTTTTGTAGTGGAGGAGAGTTTGTAACACCCCATATGTGATACTTTCCAATTATGGCAATAAAGCAATTCTTATCACTACTAGAATCTGGGAATTTGCCATTAGCCAGCTCTTTGCCATCTGCCAGCTGATGGCAAAGAACTTCTTTGCCATCTGCTTATAAAAAACAGATGGCAAAGAACATGGTTGCCATCAGCGAATTCTTTGCCATCTGCTAGCAGATGGCAAACAATCTTTGCCATCTGGCAGAAGATGGCAAAGAGGTAGCCAACTCCTGTTGCCGTTAAGTGGGTAACGGTGTAGCAGCCCCACCTCTTTGCCATCTGCCAACAGATGGCAAAGAATCTTTGCCATCTGCTGGCAGATGGCAAAGATATGGGTTATTTTTTTAGGTAAAAAAACTATGGGGTTAATTATCCCCTCCCTCTCTCCCCACCCATCCACATATGTAAAAAAAAGGGAAACCACAGCCACGACTCGTCCGCCCTCAGCATCCGTCGCCGCCGGCGCGCCACCTCCACACGCCACCCGCCGCCATGGACGCCTCCGCCACGGCCCTCGCAGGCGCGGCCCTCCCACCCCCCCCTCTCCGCGCAACCTCAACGCGCTCGGTTCTCCGTGGCGCTCCCCCGGACGGCCCCTCCTCCCCCGGCCCTGCGGCTCCGGTCTGTCCGGCGCCTGGCGGCGGCGGCCGAGGGAGGGACCCCGGCGGGCATGAAGGAGACGCTGGACAAGGTGGTGTCGGCGCACAAGGTCGTGCTGTTCATGAAGGGGACCAAGGACTTCCCGTAGTGCGGCTTCTCCCACACCATGGTGCAGATCCTGCGCTCCCTGGACGTCCCCTTCGAGACTCTCGACGTGCTCGCCAACGACGCCCTCCGCCAGGGCCTCAAGGACTACTCCAGCTAGTCCACCTTCCCCCAGCTCAACATCGACGGCGATCTCTTCGGCGGCTGCGACATCACCCTCGGTATGTATGCGCTCTCTGCCTTCTCCTTCCACCACGATTATTGCTCAAAATTTTGGGAATTGTTGCTCTACTGCTACACGCTGGAAATTACGGTGTGACAAGCCTGTTATCACTAAGTATCGGGGCATAGTGATTCGTTCGTTAACCTGACAATTGTGGTAGATCTGGCATGTGTAAACTCCATGTCTGTTTGGCTGTTTCAGTCATATAATTTGATCATGTCGACGGCAAGAAACATCACTGCTGGCTGTTGCATACTGTAGCTTGAAGGGTCTGGGGCCGAGTCAATTTGTCTTAGCTAGCTGCACCGGGTAAATTGGTTCAGTTCTTCAGATTCAAGAGATGAACGGTCAGTCACTCCGTTTGCCCTTGAAGCATATTTGTTTTTTTCTTTTTGGGAAGAAAAACTGCAGAGTGTTGCTTGAGAAACTGCAATAGACATTTTGTAAGGCGGGGATGGGAAAAAAAACTGGGAACATGATAGAACAGGGTCGATATGGAGTAGAACCTAAAAGTATATCAGTTCACCAAGATGAATTGGTTCACGGAGTTGAAAGGCCAACAGAACGAGTGAGAACTGTAAGTGAACTGGAAAGTACAAGTCTCGAAACATGTTATGGAGATTTGATGGAGGAACTGTCATGGTGACTTGGTGAGTGTATTGAGCAGTGAGGAAAATGTGTCATTTGCATGTCAAAATGCGTGCTGGCCATGGATTTCGGCTGTGGTGATGGAGTGTCCTAATATTTATGGAGGAGTGATGGCCATCAGTGCATGTAGTAGAAGCTTTTAGAAATCTTGATGTTTATGGAGGGAAATTATCACTCAAACTTGCTCATATTGTGTCAATATAATCGAATAGTTGAAATGCCATATTCATGTGCTATATGCTACTCCCTCTGATCCAAAATAAGTGTCGCTGTTTTGAACTGATGAGGTTACTTCAAAACTGCGAGTCTGCGACACTCATTGTGGATCGGAGGGAGTATATTATATGGCCATACGAAAATTCCATGAGACACCTAAGCCTTGTGCATGTTTTGACTATGCATGGTTTACATACTTGAGTTTCACAAAATTAACACGACTGCTATCTTATAGGCGACCAAGGGGTATTTTGTGAGGCCTACAAGGTGGATACAGTGACCACATTGGTAGTTTACTTATACATGATTTACTATCAAAGATGGAAACGCCTTGTATACATGATTTACTATCACATTTTGTTCATCGTTTACTCTCCTTCTACACTAGGTTACCAGTGAATGCACATGTGATGCATTTTTATTTCCCTCCATATAGGATACAATGTAAGCATTAAATATTTTGTCCATGATATTTTTGTATCAGTTGCCACTTCCATGCTTCCTATCCAATTTCCTCCCGCCTCTTTACCTGCTGAGCTGATATCGAAGTCTCCGACTCGATTTCGCTCGCAGGGAAGAATTCCGTGGCTGGTTGCACTATCCTGACCGATGAGTCCCACAGCGGCATGCTGCTGGTGTCCATCACCAGCGACATGACAAGAACTGCCTTGAGCACCAGGATGTATGGCGTTGTGGCGCATCTTGTTCTTGCTCAGTGCGAGTAGTTGGTTAACAAGTAGTTTTTTTGTGTGTGTTGTGAGGTGGGTCATAGCCTTCGTGCCACGGCCATCTATGCATCTTGTGCTAGCCGTTGCTAGTCATGACGTCCTTCTGGACATGCCCGTGTGACTTTGGGTTTGGCTCTGATAGGATTTGTTTAGGCCATGAACTACTTTAGGAATCGAGTATCTTGTTAATGCTTCGGCCAACCTGCTCTATTTTAATCCAATCCTTCTTATGTTTGTTTGTGCAGATGTTTTAATCCACGCGAGCAAGGTCTTTGATGCAAATGTCAGCATGTTGCAGTCGAAAATAAATGTAGATAATCTTTATGCTCCACTTTCTACTCAATATATCTGATGAAACTTTTATGCATTCACTGATTACACATTAATTAGTTCATATAGCAGTTTGTAATTTACTATTTTGGAGATGGAATTAAAAAAGTTTACCCTATTTACCTTATGGACTCTCAGTTATCTTGCTTGCACAATAATAATAATATCTGATGTCTCTTCTTGATAGGTATGATTATGTAGATTGAATGATTTCTGCGACGGTTCATTATTTGTGCAATAGTTGTGTTTGTTGAGAAAAGCTTCGTTGTATATTTCTATTATTTCTACATGTTTTGTGTGTAGGATCTTTTCTAATTTCTCTTGACAAATTGTTTGATGAGAAACAAAGTATGCCAGCGATCTGGCTTGAGTACATACTATGGTCACCTGACGTTGTTTTCCCTATGTCAGATGCATACATCCAAGAAGCATACCATTTTAGAAGTTCTTGGCTTCTTGCCCAAATATAATGACACGGTTCGAGTTGTGTTCTGCTCGGTCATATTCTTCTTACACTCATGTACTAAGGATCTCTCCTTTGTATCATCGACCTTATATTCCTTCACAGTAATATATATATATAATATAAGTGAAGCTCAAACTACCAGGAACAAAGATTGAAGCATGCAAGCAGACTTGCCAACATGGTGTTTTTTTAATGTACAGTGTCAGGGTAGAAAATCATTCCAAGTGATTTAAGGGGGCGTTTTGGTCTTTACTTGCTGGAGCGCTTTTTGGGGTGATTAAAGGGGGCGTTTTGGTCGTCTTCACTGCCACAGCTAGGGCAACATCTTGTTATTTTCTCTCCAAGTTGATTGGCAGACCTTTGGTTTGCTGGTTGTGGCCTAAAAGATTGAGATATTTCCAGTCAGAGGTAATCTTCGGCTTTTAATAACAAACTGCGTACTGTATCTGCACTAGCAATCTTTTTCTTGAAAACTTTCCCCCAACTCATGAGAGCTTTCATGTTCTTTATTTCATATAACTAATACTTTTGATTCTTTTGCAGATTGCAAAGTGGAAAGACAAGCTGTTGAACTACATGCTTTTTCAGAGAATAACACCAACTCTGCCCAATACTTTCATAAATATGGCATCACCTATTGTCGACATACCTTTCCATATTTTCGTTGGTGCAACACTAATTGGACTCATCCCAGCATCTTATATTACTGTAAAGGTAAATACCAACGCGCGCAGTGATCTGCGCGGACGCGCTCCCCTGCATGCGCCCCTGCTCTGCCCGGGCTTGGCTACGCCCCTTCCCCGACCTCCTGGCGCCCCCACCCTGCCTCCCTGCAAAGCCGGCGGCAGTCGCTGCCCTCCCTCTCAGTCACTAGTGACCAGTCCCCGGCGGCAGCAAGCGGGCAAGTGAGCAAGAGCAACCCAATTTCTGATTTAGGATTAGCTTTTTTTGCACTTTGGTATCCAGTACATCAACACATATAAGCTTTATTCTCATTTAGGGCTAGCAGATTGCAAAGTATGCCGTTATCCTTCTAACGGGGCTAACCCCGTTAAGAGGCTTTGCCATCTGCCAGCTGATGGCAAAGGCACAGGCTCTTTGCCATCAGCCAGCTGATGGCAAAGAGGCCTTTGCCCACTGGAATTCAGACAAACTGTCTGCCATCTGCTGGCTGATGGCAAAGCCTTTGCCATCCGCCGACCATGCCTTTGCCATCTGCCATGGCAGATGGCAAAGTGCCAGATTCCAGTAGTGCATTTTGATCCTTGTCCTTTTCCTTGGGGGTTCTTGTCATTTAAGCTTTATTTTGGTTTTGCATTGTCATTTTATTTTCTTATGCATCCATGCATTGCTTCATCATCATCATGGCATCATATTCATTTTAGCTTCTTTACTTGTCTTTGGTTGTGATGTGAGTCACCTTGATCATTGTGTTGTGATGGTGGTGCCTAGCCATGTCTTGCTTAAACCCTAAACCCCCCTCCTTCTTCTTCACCTCTTCTCTTTCCTCCTTTTCTTCCTTTCTTTAATTATTTTTGCAAGTGACCTAGCCTTTCCTTTAATGTTCAACTCCTCCCTTTTTCTTTGTTGCTTTGACATGAGTCACCATGCAAAGCCATGCCCCATTTTAAAGTGATTTGGTTAGGTTCAAAAATGAGAGAAGTTTGAACCATATTCAAACTCGTTTTATTTTTCTTCCTCCAAAAATGTCCAAACCTATTTTATAAAATAGGGTATAAATCCAGGAGCATGGGGACATTTTATTTATCTCCTAACTCTATTTCCTTGAGCCTGCACTTTTCCTTTTATTTTCTGTCTGAGGAAAATAGAAAAAGAAAAGAAATGGAAGCAGCACCAGCAGTAGAAGTGCAGCCCAGGTAGCAGGCCCATCTATTCCCCTGGTCCAGCTCCAACCGGCCCGCGCTAGCAGCCCGCGCATCACTCGCACCTCTTTTCACCGGCGCGCTCACTTACCCCCGCTTTCTCTCGCACACGTGGACTGCCTGGCCCTACTCGTCAGCGACTGCACCTGCAAATCTACCAACCTTTTCTTCCACCTCCAGCGACGCCATGGGGACCGTGAGACCGACGCCATCATCGCACCGTCGCGCCTCTGACCCCCCTTTTAAGCTCTCAGCATGTCCAACCCTCTCCCTAGGGTTCCTCCTTCCTCCTCCCGCCGCCTGGTGAGCTAAGGGCCACCAGATCCGCCACACCATAGCTGTCCAGAACACATCTAGGAGCACGAGCTCGTCGTCGGCGTGCATCCCGTCGACCTCGGCCTCGCCAACCTTGCGGAACTGCTTCCTCGTCGTCGACTACGTCGCCTACGTCCTCTACGCGGAGCCGATCTCCTCACCTGCGACGTCTTCTTCCTCTTCTTCCACTCCGGCGGCCGCAGCTGTTCGAGTGTCGTCGTCACCGACTCCGACCACCTCCGGGCCAGCCGAACACCTCGCCGTGTTCGTGGTGAGCGTCTCCACCTTCCCGTGTAGTTTTCCCCTTCCTTCGCGTCTTGTAGACCATAGTTCATCGTGCACCCGAGATTGTCGCCCTCAGGACTCGTCGCCGGCGAGTATTTCGACCACCGCTGGCCTTCTTCTATCGCCCGTCTACTTCGCCTTGTCGAGTAGGAGCTGTTAGCGCAGTCGTCGCACCGTTTAGACCTCTGCTACGTCTCGTCGACGTTCGTCGCCGCCGTTCTGTTGTGAGCTCGCCGCCGGCATTGTAGTTGTTGCTAGGAGATACCAGTGCGTGGCGTGGATACGGAGTTCCCCCAGGAACAGCCCGCACCCCTCCGCCGTCCGTTTGGGTCGCCGGAGCAGCCCCGACGAGCCCCTGTTTTCCCCCTACTGCTGCATCTTCAGTTTACTCTTTAGGTGATGCCTCTGTATTCTGTCAAGAACACTTGCGTAGCCCAGTGGCTCGGCTCTTTATCAGTAATGGAGAGGTCCTAGGTTCAAAACCTATCGGGGGCAGTGGGATTATTCCCCCCAATTTTGCCTCCTGTGAGTCGGACAGGCAGAACCCACCTGTCATTCTCTCTGTACTGCTCCACCCTCTCGCTCACCCATGCATGCCACCTCAGCGCCCCTGACCCCACAGTTCAGTGGCTGCGGCTAGCTCAGCCTGGGTCAGTCTGGCCTTTTCCATTTGTTTTTCTTTTTCTTTTTTTCCTTTTCTTTTTCTTTTCTGCATTTACTTTGCATATTTAATATCTGTTTAAATATGCATCTGATGGAAATGAGTTATATATGAAAACTGCTTAGTTTTTCATGTAGAATATTTGTATCCTTTTGTTGCCATGTTCAAAACATTTAAAATGTTGTTTGAATTATTTTATGTTTAAAATGTGCTGAAACTTGTAACAATCATAACTAAATATCTACAACTCCAAATTTAACAAACTTTATATGCATTTGGGGTGGAAAATGTGTAGAATAATATGGTGCTCTTGTTTTGCATGTTTAACAACTTAAAAATATGAGTTTCTTAGTTCTGTCCAAAATGCATTTAAATGAATATGGGAGTTTCCGGAAATTGTTGTTTGTTCTTTCCGGCCCATTTAAAATTGCTAGCATGTTGTTGTAGTCCTAGTTGCACCCTTGCCATGTAAATCAACTCTTTTAAACTTGTTGGGTGCTTGTTTAAATAATCTACATAACCTTGTGAACATGTTACTTTTGTTCTTTTGCTTGTGTTCATACATGTGTTGTGATCTTGTTTTGCTATGAAGTTTGTGCACTCTTGTGTCCCTAGAAGATGCATCATATCTATTCATGTCCATATGCATCATTCCCATGCATCATGTGTTTGAGCATTGCATGATGATTGATTGTGTTCCGGTGTTGCATTGTTGTGTTGGTTAGAGCCCGGTGACGATTCAGAGTTCGAGGTTCCTATCGAGGCTGAGTTTGAGGAGCAAGGTTACGATCCCTCCGTGGAATCAACAGGCAAGATGATCATTCCCAGATATCACTAATATCTTTGCCTATGCTAGATGTCTCGCTCTTTAGATATTGCTTCGATGCCTATTCCAGGTTGTCAGCCCTCCTCTTGTTGCCATGAAACCCTCTATCCACCTTCCTAGCGAACCGTTGTTTGGCTAAGTACGCATCGCTCAGCCCCTCTTATAGCGTTGTTAGTTGCAGATGAAGATTTGAAGATTCTTGCCCCGTGATGAAGTTATTGTTGGGATATCACAATATATAATCTATTAAACTAATTCACCTATATATTGGTAATGGGTGGAAGGCTAAGCCTCTTGCTTAGTGTTCTGTTCCACTCATGCCACCCTAGGAACCGATAAACCGGTGTTATGTTCCTTGTTTTTGCGTTCCCAACACAGTTGGGGTTTATGGGCCCCCTTTGAAAATTAGCTGTGCGCTAAAGCTTTTCAAGCAAGGCCCAACGTTGGTTTTACATTTGCCTAATAACTAAAACTTGCATAGGGCGTTGCAAACACGAGTTCTTAATTAACAACACGTGCACCGCTCCTCATGAGTGTTGGTCCAAACTGGGCAGACTGCGGGGCCACCACGGGGAAACCTGAGGTCTGGTATACACCTCTAGGATGTCCCATCCAGTTGTGGCCTGAGACGAGATACGCGCGGCTACTATCAGGGTGTCGGCACGCCGGGAGGTCTTGCTGGATTAGGTTTACCTTTGTCGAAATATCTTGAGCACGGGATTCCGAGAATACTCGGGTCTTCCCACTTCGGAGATGCGACTCCGCAGATCGTGAGCTTGTGATGGGCTAAATTGGAACACCCCTGCAGGGTTTGATCTTTCGAAAACCGTGTCTGCGGTTATGTGGCAGATGGGAATTTGTTAATGTCCGGTTGTAGATAACTTGACACCTTATTCATGAATACACTACCAGCGTGAGTAACCGTGATGGTCTCTTTCCGAAGGGCTTCGGGAAGTGAACACGGTGGGGTTATGTTTGATCGTGAGTAGCTAGGATCACTTCTTGATCAACTTGGCGATCGTTGGCACTTGTTCTCTTCTCGCTCTATACATGTAAGCTAGTGCTTAGTGCTTGCTGCAACCCTTGTTTATAGCATTTCCTCACCTAAGGCTTTGGTAGTTTTGATACCCGGGAACGGGATTGCTGAGTCCTTTGTGGCTCACAGATTCAACACACACCAAATGCAGGTACCATTGAGAACTATACCGGAGATGGTTGAGAGTTGTACTGTGAGTTCGATGAAGAGCGTGGACGTTACTATGTGTCTTATCCCGACGATCAGTAGTGGTTGTTACTAGGAGGATTTGGGCTTGTGTTATTTATGGTATCTTTTCGTTTGGATTTCGTTTGTAGTCGGACTCTGATGTTATCTGGATGATGTATGTTATTGTATTTCATTGTGTGACGTGGCGAGTGTAAGCCAACTATCATTTTACACTTTCATCCCTGAATTTTACATGGATTATGCAAAGATACCATACTTGAGATCATTCTAGTATGCGTTTATGTCCTTAAGTCGTGCCTAGACACGTGGGGGACATAGCCGCATACTGGGCATTACACGGTGTCTATCATAGGGGTGTGGGGCGCAGGAGCGGCTTGCGCCCGATCTGGAGGTCGGTGGGTCTTGAATGGATTGTCGGGGGGCGGTGCCAAGCACGACGGTGCGGTGAGGTCGAGGGAAGGGCACAGGCATGGGACTGGGCCGGTGGTCGCTGTCATTTCAAGGAAGATCGTCAACACTGACTGGCTGGAGGTAGATGAAGGCGATCTGCCTGTTCTTTGTACGTCGGACGGTGCAGAAAAAATGGGCTGACCTATTTGTTTTCAGTCAAATTTTATTTTCATAGAGTCATGTAGTAATTTAGAGTGCCATGCATGTTGTAGAGCTATCATATGTCTCCCGTCATTTAATTCTCACCGACCTGCTATCTTCTACCTTTACATTGTACTAATTGTGCACACACTTCACCCATAATCACACTATTGTTTTTTATGCATGGGTTTTCAGACTCTGACGCAGTGTTGATGAATGCTGAAAAGAAAAGACAGAAGTCGCTCAAGTGTAATTCGAAGATAAGCACTAAGCGTTTCAGCGCTCTAAAGGATGAAGTGTCAGCAGTTGAAGACAGTAAACGTAGCTCTGCAGTTGATGATCTCAATTGCCACACACAACCATCCCACGTTCTTGCTTCAACTTCGCGCTATCAAATGTGGTCGCATATTGCATATGGTGTCTAGCTTGTATTGCTTCCAATTTGGTTAAATTGCATCTGCTTACTTTACACATTATACCTTTGATAATGACATGCCTTCCTGTTTTTGATACATACTACATATTTCTATTAACCATGTTTGTACATCAAACTAATGCTCTTTTGTATCCCTCGTCAATCACTTATGATGAGACATTCACCCGCGTGGGTTATTGTGAGACGCCATACTCGTTTAAGGAAGGCGATGATGGTGGTCCTCTGCAGCAACGTAAACGTAGCATCTGTATCGATTCTCCTTGTACTGATAGTGCATTACAAGGTCCAAGACTCCGCTCCCCTACTCCACCATCCAAGGTGCTTTCTCTAACTTGGCAGTGTGATATCTGGTTGCATGTTGCATATGGTGTCTAGCTTGTATTGCTCCTAATTAGTGTAAACTACATCTGCTTAGCTTACACATGATACGTGTGAATATGACACGCTTTCCTGTTTTTGGTACATACTATATCTGTCTATCACACCATGCTCTTACATGAAACTACTCTTCTTGTGTATCCTGCATCAGTCACTTATGATGGAACACCTTTAAGTTGGCAGTGTGATATTGGTTTGCGTCTTGAATATGATTTCTAGCATGTATTGCTACTAGTTTGATGAACGCCACCTATGACGAGACAGTTTTAACTTGGCAGAGTGATATTGATTTCACCTTTCATATGGTGTCTAGTTTGCAGTGCTTCTAATTTGTTGAAGTGCCTTCTTCTTAGTTACCACTTCATAGGTGTGAATATGTCAAGCCATTCATTTTTTCGTACATATTCCGTCCTCGTATCATGACTTTGCCTTTCATCAGAGTAGTGTTCGTCAGTATCATGCATGAATGAGTTTGAAGAGCAGATTATATTCCTTTTTCTTGACGGTTTGACCTCACAATGCAAAATCAATAAAGCTGAAGGAAATTGGCAAGGCATTGGATGATGGTGGTCCTTCCGAGCAACTAAAACGGAGGTTCTCTACAGATTCTACTCTGCCATCCTCCCAACGAGATTCGCAAGACAACGCAAGGCTAGACAGTCAACGTAGCTGTGTTGATGATGAGCACATCTCCCCTACTCCACCATCACAGGTGCTTACTTTAACTTGAAAATATTATATGTGGTTATGTTTTATGTATGACGTCTAGTTTGTATTGCTTATGATTATGTTGAATTGTATCGCGTAGCTTACAACTTATACCTGCAACGATCACTTACCCATGAGACACATTTAACTTGGCATTGTGATGTAGGTTGCATCTTGCAGTGTCTTCTAGCTTGTACTGCTTCTAATTTCATGAAATGGCACTTACGACGAGACACTTTTTACTTGATAGAGTGATATTGGTTGCATGTTCATATGGTGCCTAGCTTTCATTTCTTCTAGTTTTGTTGAAATGCCTTCCGCTTACTATTTTTTCATACACATTCCATCCTCCTATCGTACGTGTGAATATGAAACGCTGTCTTTTTTTGTATATATTCCATCCTCATATCCTGCGCTTGACTTACATCAAAGTAGTGTTCGTCTGTATCATGCATGAACAACTTACGCAGAGCTAATTTTATTCATCTTCTTGTGGTTTTGACTTCATAAGGCAATATCAGAAAATAGGAAGGAAAACAGTATGTTAGGGGATGTTGGTGGTCCTCTGCACCGACGCAAACAGAGACTCTCTAGATTTGCCACTACTACTGCTAATGAAGTTGAAGTCCCAAGTGTACATGATAAGTTCATCTCCTGTACTCCACCATCGCAGGTGCTTGCTCTCAGTTGACAGCGTGATAATTGGTTTCATGTTGCATATGTTGTCTAGCCTGTATTTCTTCTATTTTGATTAAATTGCACCTACTGAGTTCATACGTTATACATGTGCATATGACATGGCATTCTGTGTCTAGAATACACTTCATCTATCTATCATACCATGTTCTTACATCAAAGTACTACTGTTGTGTATCCCGCATCAGTCACTCGTGATTGGACACTTTTAAGGCAGTTTGATAGTGGTTGCATCTTGCATTGATTTCTATGTTGTACTGCTTCTAATTTTTCGAATTGCCACTTATGACAAGACACTTTTAACTTGACAAAGTAATATTGGTTGCATCTTTCATATGGTGTCTATCTTGCATTACATCTATTTTCTTGAAAATCCTTCTGCTTAGTTTACACATCGTAGTTGTGAATATGTCATGCTGTCCTGTTTTTCTTACATATTCCATCCTCATACGATTGTATTACATAAAAGTATTGCTTGTCTGTATCATGCATCACTGAGTTCTGAAGAGAGATATTAGTCTTTTGTGTTGTGGGTACGGCTTGACATGGCAAAGTCAAAAAAGAGCAAGGAAAATAATATAGTAGGGAGTGGTGTTAATCGTCGGGTGAAACGGAAAAGGATCTGCCGTCCAAATTCAGCTGGTACTTATAGTGAAGTGGAAGGTCAAAGTCCACCTGCTAAATCTACAAACATAGTATCACCTACTCCACCAGCTGTAGCATCCGCTTCAACTGTACCAGCATCTCAACGAGTTACTTGTTCATTTGCTCCGGAACTAGCCAGTTCCCAAGCTGCCTTCACACCTAACACTACTTCTGAAGCACTGCTGACACAACAGGACTTGGCAAGATTAGATGAACCTCATGAGCATCAACACCAAGACGGTACCTGACCGAGTCAAGTTGCAGTTGCATGCTCCTTTATATGTACTCTCACAGTTTGATGTACACTAACCCTTTCCATATTCGTTGTTGAACTAGCACCACGACGCAAGCGGAAACATACATCAGGGATAATGCTTTACAGATCAACAAAATCTAAAGGAGAAAGAATGGAGATCCATTTTGAGGCAGGTTTAAAAAGGCCACATGATGCTACAGAGTTAGCCAAGATAGTATCAGAGGCAGCCGTTGCCGTTAGGTGTCATGCACGTATCCTCCCAACGTGGATCCAGTACAAGAATGTGAAAGATAATACCCAGTTTAACACCTTACTTGACCATTTATCCGTAAGTAATGTTATTCATCACAATTAGTAATATTGTCTTGCTCTGTCCCATACTTTCTAGCTAATAAGACTCACATACTTTTTTCAACAGATGAGGTAGAAGTTGGATCCGAAAGATGATGCAACTAAACAAGCATGCACTCATGTTTTTCAGTCTGCTCTGCGACAGTATCTGTACCACCTTAGAAAATTTCACTTTGAAGGCAAGGCTAACAATGAAATTGCCCAAACATCTCCAGTGGAATATATTACAGATGAAGACTGGACAGCCCTCGTTAAACACTGGTCTGATCCAAAGTATCAGGTAGGCTATATGTATTTGACCAGACCACATATTGAACTTGTATTTATGTATGTGACTTACAAGTGTATCTTCTTCTAGGCTAACTGTTTGAATAACAAGACCAACCGTTCTAAAGTGAAATTCCAACAGACAACTAGATCTCGTAGCTATATTGCACACTGCGAGGCTCTTGTAAATAGCTGCTACTTACTTCTTTTTTCTGTGCCATATTATTGTATCTATATTGACTTGTTCCAAATACAGAGGAAAGCCTGTGCGAACCAAAAAGAACCTCAACCGAATGGAGTGCAAATCTTCAAGGATTGCCACACCAGCAAGATGAATTGCATGAGAACACCAGTTCAAGCCGTTGTTGTAAGTCCTTACTCCTCCTACCTTTGAACTGATTGGTACTGTGATGTGCTCATTTAACTAGTTGGTTTGCAGCCAATGTTAGTTTCTCTGTTCCCTTTTATACACAGTTGTCTTAACGTATCATTTCACCTTACATGGTTTAAAAGAGATGAAGGATATTCTTTTGGTCTTGATCTGTATTCTAGTTGTTATGTTCATGTGTGCACACAATGATAAAATAGCATGTTTATTTTATATCTGTTTGCCCATGATATGAATGATGTCATACTATGTCCATCCTACTTTAAACCATGTGTGACACCCCGAGACCGGTGCGCCAGGTGTCAGCCAGTTATTCATTGCCTTTGCCATGCCAACTGCTTGCGTGTTGCATTTTGCCATGTCATCATGTGTGTTGCATCATCATGTTTTCAAAACATGCATCCGTCCGAGTCCCCTCGTCCTCTCCATTGTCCATTCTGAGCCCAGACACACTTGCACGTGCCCGCGGCGCCTCTGAATATTTATTTTATTAGTGGCCGGAAAACATTCTCGGAATGGGTTGAAACTTGGCGTGTGGTCTTATTATAGCATAGGTAGACCGCCTGTCAAGTTTCGTCGCGTTCGGAGCTCGTTTGATAGCCCAACGGTTAACCGTGTTTACCTCCAGAAGCCTTTTTCTCTTTTGGCCTAGCACCCCTTTCACACAGCCCATCAAGCCCATTCTAACCTCTCCATGCTCTTGGCCGTTCGATCATGATCGCGTGGCCGCGAACGGCTCCTCATTTGGACTCTCCTAGCTCCCTCTACCTATAAATATGTGGCTCCTCCCGAAATTCTCGCAGATGAACCCTAGCCCCGCTCCTCTAGCGCCGCCGGACATGTCCAACCCCGCCGGACATGTCCAGCCGGCCACATCACCCTGACCAGCCACACGTTGCCACGTCACTCCGCCGCCCCGCTTAGCCAACCAGGCGCCGCCACCTCACCCTCTCTCTCCTCCCACCTCACCGCGGCCCGCGGAGCCCGCGTCCGCCTGCCCGAGCCCGAGCCGCCGCCTGGCCGTAGCGCGCCCGAAGCCAGCACCTCCGCCGCCAGCGCCTCTGCCCCGCCGCCCGCTTCCCTTGCGCGCGCCTCGCCGGAATCCGCCGCTTCGACAGGCACCGGCAGCGTCGCAGCCGCCCGCGTCCGCCGCCGGCCCGTCACCGCCCGTCGCTGCAGGGAGCCGCCGCCCGCCTTACCTCCGGCCGGATCCGGGCAGGCCCCGTCGGATCCGCCCGCCGCCACCTGCCCGGCCCTGTCGGAGCTCCTTCGCCGCCAGTTGCCCAAGCGCCGCCGCTCCATGGCTCGGGTTCGAGCTGAGCGGATGGCGACGCCCAGCGCCCACCTGGGCCACGGCCTCGCCCAACCGGCGCTCGTGGGCCCCGACTCCGCCCGCGGCCCCATCGCCCAGCCGCGAGGCCGGCCGCATCCACCGGCCCAGCAGCGGCCAGAGGCCCACCTCGGCCGGCCTGCCTCGCCCTCCTTCTCCAACTAGGCCTCAGCCCGCAAGGTGAGATAACCCATCTATCCAGCGCCCATGCATCTTTTAGCTATTTTGCACTCACCTCTTGCCTGTGTTTTTTTGGCTAAGTCCCATAAAATGCATATTATGTTGCTATATTCATGTGCCTGTAACTTGTTGCGTGCTTATCCAATTTGAATGAATGATATGTCAAAATTACCATGGTGATATGCTCTACACTTTGTTCCATTGTGCCATGCTTATTTGAGTTCATCTAGATGCTCTAATCCCTGTTGCAAGAGTGCTACTTGTTATAAACTACTGCTACGTGTTATTTTGTTGCCATGTTTGCGATATGATAACTTGGTGCATGTTTATCCAAATGATGCAAATGAGATGTCAAAATGTTCATCATGAGATGCTTTACATGATGGTTGCTGTAGCATGCATGTTAGCGTTCATATTGCCATGTTAATCTCTGTTGCAAAAGTGCATGTGGCTGTTAAGTTTTGTAACATGTTATGAGATGCTGATTTGAAGAGCTTGTTGCTATTGATGTGTTTGTCCCCATGTCACATGTTAATATGTTTTAGAATCTTCATCATGTGGTCTTTGTTGTGGTGCAAACCATTTTCCATGATATGCCTTCAGGTGACTTAAACATGTTTGTAAACATGCCATGCCAACATAACAGTTTTATACTTAGTGAAAATTCAACTAAGTCTAGAATCTATCTTATCCTCATGCTATGTTTGCTTGATGCCCTAGGCAAATCCATGCTAGTTTTGGAGTGGCCAATTATCATTCTTTGTTGTCCATGTTGTTGTCTATCCATCCATGCCCTCACTTGCTCATATGGTTTGTTGTAGCTTATTTATTTATTGCTCCCAAGTTGCTATAAAAATATCACTGTCAAGTTTTTAACGTCATGATCAAAATGTTGTAGCTTGTTGCTATTGATCCATGCCTCCTATGGAATTGCTCCAATGGAGTTCTTTGCTGTAGGATATGTCTACTACATGTCCATGATCTTTATATACTTGTTAGAGTGGATATGCCTGTTGTTTTGTGCCTCCGAAGGCAGCATCGTGATGATGTTTTTGACTTCCCAGATTTTGGCTAAGTCTGGATAATTTTATTGCAACTTGCCATGCTTGTATCAATGTCTTCCAGCAAGGTTTTGGGTGTGTTCTAAGTTCATACTTGTCAAGTAACATGTCTACTCCACATCCATGCTTCTTGTTATCATGTTTGAGTGTTGTAGCATGTATTTACCTTGCTCCAAAGTTGCTATGTGGCTGTTAACTTCAGCTTGCTTTTATATCTTGCTTCATGTGTATCTCTTAGCCCGTTGCTTCTATTTGGGTGCGTCTTATATAAAACTTGTGTGATTTTGCATGTAGAATCATAATATCATATTGTTTTCATGTTTGGAGTGAGTTTGCTTGATGTTTGGGTGCATCTTGCACCGTTGCCTTGCTTGTCTTGTTTTGCTCATATCTTCTAGGCCGTAGCTCCGAATTAAACAAACTTTATATGAAACTTGACTAGAATTTCGTGTAGATCATCATGGTGCATGTTAAACTGTTGTTTAACAACTTTAACATAAGGTTTGATAAGATCTGGACTAATTTCAAACTATGCATATGAGGACTTACCAGATTTGTTGTAGGTAGTTTCCGGCCTCATTTAAACTTGTTGGCTTGTGTTGTTCTTGTGTGCTTCCTACCTTGCCAAGTCTTGCATCATATATAGACTTGTCTTGCATCATACCTTGCCATGTATTGCATCATATATAGACTTGTGTTGTTCTTGTGTGCTTCCTACCTTGCCATGTCTTCCATCATATATAGACTTGTCTTGCATCATACCTTGCCATGTATTGCATCATATATAGACTTGTGTTGTTCTTGTGTGCTTCCTACCTTGCCATGTATTACATCATATATAGACTTGTTTTGCATCATATATAGACTTGTCTTGCTTCATAATTGGTTGAGCATATTTTCATGTTCTTGTGTTGGGTGTTTACCGTATTCCTTGCTTCTTCTCGTTAGTGCTTGTTCCGTTGTGATCGTGAGGATTTGTTCGACTTCACGTGGTTCTTCTTCGAGGCTTCTTCTTCGTCTTCTTCATAGATTCATTCTTCTTCCTTGCAGGATCTCAGGCAAGATGACCATCACCTTGGATACCTTTACTATCATTGCCATGCTTAGTTGTCTCGATGCTTTCGTTACATGTCGCGCTACCCATCATTTATGTCAGCCCCTCTCCTCAATGCCATGAAACCTCTAACCTTTGACACCTTCCCAGCAAAACCATTGTTGGGCAATGTTACCCGCTTGCTCAGCCCCTCTTATAGCGTTGTTAGTTGAAGGTGAAGATGGAGATCGTTCCATGTTGGGACTTGTTGTTGGAATATCACAATATCTATTATTATTATTAACACACCTATATACTCGGAAATGGGTGGAAGGCTTGGCCTTTTGCTCGGTGTTTTGTTCCACTCATGCCACCTTAGGAGACGATAAACTGGCATTATGTTCCTTGATTTTGCGTTCCTTACACGGTTGGGTATATGGGGACCCCTTGACACTTTGTCTTTGAATAAAACTCCTCCAGCAAGGCCCAACATTGGTTTTAGTTTACCTCATCATAATAACTTAATTAATTAATTAAATTTTCATAGGGGGTCGCGCCCTCGGGATTCTTTCTACATCGTAGGGGGGCCCGTGCTGATGGTGTTGTTCCCAAACGGGGGTTATGCGGGGCCACTACGGGGAAACTCGAGGTTTGGCTCATTTAGGATCACCCATCCGGTCGTGGCCTGAGACGAGATACGCACGGCTACTATCAGGGTGTCGACACACCGGGAGGTCTTGCTGGACTTGTTTTACCATTGTCGAAATGTCTTATGCACCAGAATGCCTAGCCTGATCGGATTTCCCTAAGATAAGGGGTAATAATTATTATTACTTCAGTTGATCATGAGAGCTTGTGATGGGCTAAGTTGGGACACCCCTGCAGGGTTATGATCTTTCGAAAGCCGTGCCCGCGGTTATGTGGCAGATTGGAATTTGTTAATGTCCGGTTGTAGAAAACTTGACAGAGGATCCGAAGTAAAACACACAACTGTGTGAGTAACCATGACTGGCTCTTTTCAGTTTGAGAAGAGAACACGATGGGGTTATGTTTGACTCGTAGGTAGTTCAGGATCTTTAGCGATCACTACTAGTTGCGACCGTTTGCGTAGATGCTCATCTTATTTTTGTACTCGTAAGTTAGCCACCATATATGGCTTAGCCGCTGCTGCAACCTCACCACTTACCTCTTCCTACCAATTAAGCTTTGATAGTCTTGTTACCCATGGTTATGGGATTGCTGAGTCCTCGTGGCTCACAGATACTACAACAACAGTTGCAGGTGTAGGTTTCCAATGTCTTGACGTGAGAGCGATGATCGTTGTGTTGGAGTTCTTTCTTCTTCTTCTTCTTCAGTCTTGGGTTAGGTTCCGGGTCAGCAGCCTGGGATAGCAGATGGATGTCGTTGTTGTTTTCATGTTTGTATCCGTAGTCGGATACTTTTTATTGATTTTTTTGTATTCATGTGATTTGTATGTTGTATCCCCCATGTATGTATGTAATGGTACGATGTAATGATATCCATCTTGCTAAGCGCCCGAAATGCAGTTGTGCCCCAATCACGTAAGTGTCACGTGATCGGGATAGAATAGCATCTTGGGCCTGACAAGTTGGTATCAGAGCCTCGACCAACCATAGGAGCCCCCTTGATTGATCGTAGCTTGGCCGTTGTCGAGTCTAGCTCAAAACTTTTTCGTAGTCTAGTTATATTGGAGAGTAGGAATTCTTTTTACTCCTCAGTCCCTTCGTCGCTCTGGTGAGGAATCTTGACGTAGGTGTTTTGAATTACTCCTCTTTCCCTTCAATTTTTTTTAGGATCGTTGTTAGTTTTCGTTCGTTGCGTTGTCGGTTCTTTCATCTGGTGCATCTCTCATCAAGTGGATTCAACCCTCTTCTTCCTTGCAAGTTCAATCATCAGTTCTTTCGAACGAATGTCGTTTTCCCCGTCCGTTGTGTTCTTTATTTTTCTCACCCGCCAACCCTTTTTCATTCTCGGACTGGAATCCTTAATCGAGTATCCATCCTACTCGTGTGAATCCTTTGCATTCTTTCCCCAGTTATGTCAACTGGTGAATTCTCTTCTAGTTCTTCATTCTTCATCTCTTTTCTTTCCGGTGGTTCCAATTCTATTATTTCCAGTGTTCATCATATTCTTTTTCCTCGGCTTAATTGTTTCCAATTGCTCATTCTCCTCTCGCCATTTAATTGTTCTGGAGTTCCGAAGAAATCTGAGAATATTCGTCTGTCTTCCAATTAATTCGAGGTCGTCACCTCATTCAAGTTTTTCAATCGTTCCGGTGCATCGTCTCCTTTTTAATCCTTTCCAACGGCGTTTTCTCTTCGGTGGGCTCATAACCCACAGGTCTTTTCCAGGATCTTACCTGACTCTTTTATTTTCCGGAGTATTCCTATATTCTTTTGAAGTGTGACGTAAGTATGGATTCCATCAGTCACATGCCTTCATCAAGATCGCCTATAATTCCTTTCATCATTAGTTCAACCTTCTTCTTTTAATCCTTCCGGAGTATTTTCATGAATTCTTTTCTTTGTGTTCCACCGAGGGCCATCGATTCAGAAGATTTCTTCGTTCTCAGTTTTCAACTTCGTCCTACAAATATTCCTCATGGATGCCTCTTCGTTCGTTTCACATTTGTCCGGTGCTTCCTTAAAGTATTCTTTAATAAATTTGTGATCTCTTCGTTCTCTTGTATCTAACTTTCCTCAAGTGCCTTATTCTCCCGGCGATTCATCATAGTCACTCAATTTTATTCCTTACAGTGGTCATTCTTTTTCTTCACTCGATTTTAATTCTTCTCGGTGGTTTGTTCCATTTCTTCACTAGGCTTTAGTTCTTACGGTGGTTCACTCAAGAGTTCTTTTCCGGTGCTATCATATCAATTCATTCCTTCTTTCCAATCCTACCGGTGGTTCAGGAAGATTTTCGGAAGTTCATGATATATCTCTCTTTAATCCTATTCAAAGTGAATAAGTAGTATGCGAATCCATTGCTTCTCATCAATTAATTGGTGGAGGATAAGCATAACATAATTCTTATTCTTTTCATCAAGTTGATTTATTCCGTCCTTCGGAGTTTATTCTTGATGAATAAATTCTAGTTCCAAGTGTTTTAATCTTTTCTTTCCGGAGTTCAAATTTTCTCGGTTATCTCGTCGGAACCCCAAATAATCATCGCAAGGCTTATTTTTATTCTTGAATCCTTCACTTCTATATCATCATCCTTTTCGTTACCGAAGTCTTCATGGTGGTTCTTCGTCATTTAATTTATTCTTCAAACGTTCAGCTAATTCTTCTGGAGCAGCTCAAGCATCTTTATTCTTTTGCCTCTCGAGTGCAAATAATTCTCCGTATTCTTTTGAAGTGGAGTTTTGCATTTCTTCATTCTCAGCTAATCCATATTTTCGTTGCGGCATAATTCACCTCATGTTTTGGGATGATTCTCATAAGTCTACGACAAGCTTATTCTTTTGTTGTTGATTCTTCAACAAATCCGTTCAATCCTTCCTTGAAGATTCTTTTTTCAAATTTATTCGGGGTAGAACTTGTTGTTCTCTTATCCATTCTTTTATTACATTCTTTCAATTCTTCCGGAGTCAATGGTGTTGTTCTTCTCGTTGTTTATCGCCATATTCTTAAGTTCAAGTTCTATTCTTTCCATTTCAGCCGGAGTGCTGCCTGAATTACTTCGTTCAGATTCCTTCTATCTATTATTAACCGGAGTGGTTTCGAATTCATTCTTATTCCTTCAACCTCTTGGTTTCTAGTCGTATTCCTTGTTCCCTTATTTAACGATGTACTTGCAACTTCATTCATCTTTGTTCTATCCTTTCTTTCGAGTGGCTCATCCTCTCAACGTTCTTTGGTTTCACTATTTTGTCCCCGAAGAACTTTGTTCTTCCTTTTCCCTTCCGTCTCATTCCTAAGATCTCGGGACGAGATCTCTTGTTAGTAGGGGAGTGTTGTGACACCCCGGGACCGGTGTGCCAGTTGCCAGCCAGTTATTCGTTGCCTTTGCCATGTCATCTACTTGCGTGTTTCATTTTGCCATGTCATCATGTGTGCTGCATCATCATGTTTTCAAAACTTGCATCCGTCTGAGTCCCCACGTCCTCTCCGTTGTCCGTTCTGAGCCCAGACACACTTGCACGTGCCCGCGGCGCCTCCGAATATTTATTTTATGAGTGGCCGGAAAACGTTCTCGGAATGGGTTGAAACTTGCCGTGTGGTCTTATTATAGCATAGGTAGACCGCCTGTCAAGTTTCGTCGCGTTCGGAGCTCGTTTGATAGCCCAATGGTTAACCGTGTTAACCGCCGGAAGCCTTTTCTCTTTTGGCCCAGCACCCCTTTCACACAACCCACCAAGCCCATTCTAACCTCTCCATGCTCTTGGCCGTTCGATCACGATCGCGTGGCCGCGAACGGCTCCTCATTTGGACTCTCCTAGCTCCCTCTACCTATAAATATGTCGCTCCTCCCGAAATTCTCGCAGATGAACCCTAGCCCCGCTCCTCTAGCGCCGCCGGACATGTCCAACCCCGCCGGACATGTCCAGCCGGCCACATCACCCCGACCAGTCAGACATTGCCACGTCACTCCGCTGCCCCGCTCAGCCAACCAGGCGCTGCCACCTCACCCTCTCTCTCCTCCCACCTCGCCGCGGCCCGCGTAGCTCGTGTTCGGCCCGCCCGGGCCCGAGCCGCCGCATGGCCGTAGCGCGCCCGAAGCCAGCACCTCAGACACGAGCGCCTCTGCCCTGCCGCCCGCTTCCCTTGCGCGCGCCTCGCCGGAATTCGCCGCTTCCGTCGGCACCGGCGTCGTCGCAGCCGCCCGCGTCCGCCGCCGACCCGTCAGCGCCCGTGGCTGCAGGGCGCCGCCGCCCGCCTTCCCTCCGGCCGGATCCGGGCAGGCCCCGCCGGATCCGCTAGACGCCACCTGCCCAGACCCGTCGGAGCTCCTTCTCCGCCGGTTGCCCAAGCGCCGCCGCGCCATGGCTCGGGTTCGAGCTGAGCGGACGGCGACGCCCAACGCCCACCTGGGCCACGGACTCACCCAACCGGCGCTCGTGGGCCCTGACTCTGCCCGCGGCCCAGCCGCCCAGCCGCGAGGCTGGCCGCATCCGCCGGCCCAGCCACGGCCAGAGGCCCACCTCGGCCGGCCTGCCTCGCCCTCCTTCTCCAACTGGGCCTCAGCCCGCGAGGTGAGATGACCCATCTATCCAGCGCCCATGCGTCTTTTAGCTATTTTGCGCTCACCCCTTGCCTGTGTTTTTTTGGCTATGTCCCAGAAAATGCATATTATGTTGCTATATTCATGTGCGTGTAACTTTTTGCGTGCTTACCAATTTGAGTGAATGATATGTCAAAATGACTGTGGTGATATGCTCTACACTTTGTTCCATTGTGCCATGCTTATTTGAGTTCATCTAGATGCTCTAATCTCTGTTGCAAGAGTGTTACTTGTTATAAACTGCTGCTACGTGTTATTTTGTTGCCATGTTTGATATATGTTAACTGTTGGAAATATGCCCTAGAGGCAATAATAAAAGTATTATTATTATATTTCCTTGTTCATGATAATCGTCTGTTATTCATGCTTGAATTGTATTGTATGGAAACAGCGATACATGTGTGAATACATAGAACAAAATGATTCCCTGGTAGGCCTCTAGTTACCAGCTCGTTGATCAACAGATGGTCACGGTTTCCAGACCATGGACATGGGATGTCGGTGATAACGAGATCACATCATTAGGAGAATGATGTGATGGACAAGACCCAATCCTGAGCATAGCACGAGATCGTATAGTTTGTAAAGCATAAGCTTTTCAGTGTCAAGTATTTATTCCTTAGACCATGAGGTTGTACAACTCCCGGATGCCGTAGGAATACTTTGGGTGTGCCAAACGTCACAACGTAACTGGGTGGCTATAAAGGTACGCATCGGGTATCTCCGAAAGTGTCTGTTGAGTTGGTACGAACCGAGACTGGGATGTTGTCACTTCATTTGATGGAGAGGTACCTCTGGGCCCACTCAGTAAGACATCATCATAATGAGCTCAATGTGACTAAGTAATTGGTCACGGGATGATGGATTACGGATCGAGTAAGGAGACTTGCCATGACGAGATTGAACAAGGTATCGGGAATACCGATGATCGAATCTCGGGCAAGTACCGTACCGATGGACAAAGGGAATAACATACGGGATTGAGTGAATCTTTGACACGGTGGTTCATCCGATGAAGATCATCGAGGAACACGTGGGAACCAACATGGGTCTCCAGATCCCGCTGTTGGTTATTGACCGGAGAGTGGTCTCGGTCATGTCTATGTGTCTCCCGAACCCGTAGGGTCTACACACTTAAGGTTCGGTAACGCTAGGGTCGTAGAGATACATGCACGTGGAAACCCGAAAGTTGTTCGGAGTCCCGGATGAGATCCCGGACGTCACGAGGAGTTCCGAAATGGTCCGGAGGTAAATATTGATATATAGGAAGTCAGATTTCGGCCATCGGGTAATCTCCGGGGGTCACCGGGATCGTCCCGGGACCACCGGAGGGGCCCCGGTGGTCCACCGGGTGGGGCCACCCATCCCGGTGGGGCCCCTAGGCCACAAGGGGAAGTGTCCAGCCCTAATGGGCTGGAGCACCACTAGGGGCCCACCTCCCCATGCGCCTAGGGTTGAAACCCTAGGGGGAGGGGGCGCCCCACTTGCCATGGGGGCAAGGACTCCCCCCTGGCCGCCGCCCCCCCTTGCAGATTGGATCTGCAGGGGCCGGCGCACCCCCTGGCCCCTATATATATGTGGGGGGGAGAGGGCAGCCGCACCCAAGCCCTGGCGCCTCTCCCCCTCCCGTCACACCTCCATACTCCCAATGGAGGGCGCCCGGCGAAGCCCTGCTGCGATCTCCACTGCATCCACCACCACGCCGTTGTGCTGCTGGATCTCTGACGACTTCTCCTCCCCCCTTGCTGGATCGAGAAGGAGGTGACGTTGCTGCACCGGACGTTCGGCGCTAGATCATCGGTGACGAAGAACGCGAAGAGTACGACTACTTCATCCACGCTTCTTCGAAAGCTTCCGCACGCGATCTACAAAACGGTATGTAGATGCACTCTTACTTGCTCGTTGCTAAGTGTCTCCTTAGTTGGATCTTGGTGAAAGCGTAGAATTTTTTTGAATTCTGCTACGTTCCCCAACAGTGGCATCTGAGCTAGGTTTTAATGCGTAGCATCTTGCTCGAGTAGAACACAAAGCAGTTGTGGGCGTTTGAGTTTGTTCAACTTTCTTACCGTTACTAGTCAATCTTGATTCGGCGGTATTGTGGGATGAAGCAGCCCGGACCGACTTTACACGTATGCTTATGTGAGACTGGTTCCACCGACAGACATGCACTAGATGCATAAGGTGGCTGGCGGGTGTCTGCCTTTCCTACTTTAGTCGGATCGGATTCGATGAAAAGGGTCCTTATGAAGGGTAAATAGAAATTGACAAATCACGTTGTGGTTTTGGCGTAGGTAAGAAACGTTCTTGCTAGAAATCCTATAGAAGCCACGTAAAACTTGCAACAACAATTAGAGGACGTCTAACTTGTTTTTGCAGCATGTGCTATGTGACGTGGTATGGCCAAAACGAAGATGTGATGAATGATATATGTGATGTATGAGATTGATCATGTTTTTGTAATAGGGAATCACGACTTGCATGTCGATGAACTTGACAACCGGTAGGAGCCATAGGAGTTGTCTTAATTATTGTATGACCCGCGCGTCACTGAATAACGCCATGTAATTACTTTACTTCATTGCTAAACCTTAGCCATAGTAGTAGAAGTAATAGTTGGCGTGACGACTTCTTCAAGACACGATGATGGAGATAATGATGATGAAGATCATGGTGTAGAGCCGGTGACAAGATGATCATGGTGCCCCGAAGATGGAGATCCAAGGAGCAAGATGATATTGGCCATATCATGTCACTTTAATTGATTGCATGTGATGTTTATCATGTTTATGCATCTTGTTTACTTAGAACGACGGTAGTAAATAAGATGATCTCTCACTAAAATTTCAAGTATTGTGTTTCCCCTAACTGTGCACCGTTGCTAAAGTTCGTTGCTCCGAAGCACCACGTGATGATCGGGTGTGATAGGTTCTAATGTTCGCATACAACGAGTGTAAGACAGATTTACACACGCGATACACTTAGGGTTCACTTGACGAGCCTAGCATGTACAGACATGGCCTCGGAACACGGAAGACCGAAAGGTCGAACACGAGTCATATAGAAGATACGATCAAGATGAAGATGTTCACCGTTGATGACTAGTCCGTCTCACGTGATGATCGGACACGGGCTAGTTGATCCGGATCGTGTATCACTTAGATGACTAGAGAGATGTCATTCTGAGTGGGAGTTCATTAAAATTTGATTAAGATGAACTTAATTATCATGAACTTAGTCTAAATTCTTTACAGTATCTCTTGTAGATCAAATGGCCCACGCTCCAGTTTCCCTCAACTTCAACGCGTTCCTAGAGAAAACCAAGTTGAAAGACGATGGTAGCAACTATACAGATTGGGTCCGTAACTTGAGGATTATACTCATAGCTGCCAAGAGATCATATGTCCTTGAAGCACCGCTAGGTGATGCACCTGCTCCCGATGCGGCCCAAGACGTTTTGAACGTCTGGCAGTCGCGTAGTGATGATTACTCCCTGGTTCAGTGCGGCATGCTTTACAGCTTAGAGTCGGGGCTCCAAAAACGTTTTGAGCTCCACGGAGCATATGAGATGTTCGAAGAGCTGAAAATGGTTTTCCAAGCTCATGCCCGAGTCGAGAGATATGATGTCTCCAACGCATTATACAGCTGTAAGATGGAGGAGAACAGTTCTGTCAGTGAGCACATCCTCAAGATTTCAGGATTGCACAACCGCTTGTCTCAGCTGGGAATGAATCTCCCAGATGAAGCGGTCGTTGACAGAATCCTCCAGTCGCTCCCACCAAGCTTCAAGAGCTTCGTGTTGAACTTCAATATGCAGGGGATGGAGAAGTCCATTCCCGAGGTGTATTCGATGCTGAAATCAGCGGAGGTAGACATCAAGAAAGAACATCAAGTGTTGATGGTCAATAAAACCACTAAGTTCAAGAAAGGCAAGGGTAAGAAGAACTTCAAGAAGGACGGCAAGGGAGTTGCCGCGCCCGGCAAGCCTGTTGCCGAGAAGAAGCCAAAGTATGGACCCAAGCCTGAGACAGAGTGCTTTTATTGCAAGGGAACGGGTCACTGGAAGCGGAACTGCCCCAAATATTTAGCAGACAAGAAGGCCGGCAACGTCAAAGGTATATATGATATACATGTTATTGATGTGTACCAGCACTCGTAGTAGCTCCTGGGTATTCGATACCGGTGCAGTTGCTCACATTTGTAACTCAAAACAGGAGCTGCGGAATAAGCGGAGACTAGCGAAGGATGAGGTGACGATGCGCGTCGGGAATGGTTCCAAGGTCGATGTGATCGCCGTCGGCACGCTACCTCTACATATAGCCTCGGGATTAGTTTTAAACCTCAATAATTGTTATTTAGTACCAGCTTTGAGCATGAACATTGTTTCTGGATCTCGTCTTATGCGAGATGGCTACTCTTTCAAATCGGAGAATAATGGTTGTTCTATTTATTTGAGAGATATGTTTTATGGTCATGCCCCGCTGGTCAATGGTTTATTTTTGATGAATCTCGAACGTGATGATACACATATTCATAGTGTAGATGCCAAAAGATGTAAAGTTGATAATGATAGTCCCACATACTTGTGGCATTGCCGCCTTGGTCATATTGGTGTCAAACGTATGAAGAAGCTCCATTCAGATGGACTTCTAGAGTCTCTTGATTATGAATCATTTGACACGTGCGAACCATGCCTCTTGGGCACGATGACCAAGACTCCGTTCTCCGGAACAATGGAGCGAGCAACCAACTTGTTGGAAATCATACATACCGATGTGTGCGGTCCAATGAGTGTTGAGGCTCGCGGAGGCTACCGTTATGTTCTCACCCTCACGGATGACTTGAGTAGATACGGGTATATCTATTTGATGAAACACAAGTCTGAGACCTTTGAAAAGTTCAAGGAATTTCAGAATGAGGTTGAGAATCAACGTGACAGAAAAATAAAGTTCTTACGATCAGATCGTGGGGGTGAATATTTAAGTCATGAATTTGGCACACACCTTAAGAGCTGTGGAATTGTTTCACAATTGACACCGCCCGGAACACCTCAACGTAACGGTGTGTCCGAACGTCGAAATCGTACTCTGTTGGACATGGTGCGATCTATGATGTCCCTCACCGATTTACCGCTATCTTTTGGGGTTATGCTTTAGAGACTGCCACATTCACTTTAAATAGGGCTCCGTCGAAATCCATTGAGACGACTCCATATGAACTTTGGTTTGGCAAGAAACCGAAGCTGTCGTTTCTAAAAGTTTGGGGTTGCGATGCTTATGTCAAGAATCTTCAACCTGAAAAGCTCGAACCCAAATCGGAGAAATGCGTCTTCATAGGATACCCAAAGGAAACAATTGGGTACACCTTCTACCACAGATCCGAAGGCAAAGTCTTTGTTGCCAAGAATGGATGCTTTCTGGAGAAAGAGTTTCTCTCGAAAGAAGTGAGTGGGAGGAAAGTAGAACTTGATGAGGTGATAGTCACCCCTCCTGGACCGGAAAGTAGCGCAGCGCAGGAAACTGTTCCTGAGGTGCCTGCACCGACAAGGGAGGAAGTTGATGATAATGATCATGAAGAAACAAATCAAGTTACTACTGAACTTCGAAGGTCCACAAGGGCACGTTCCGCACCAGAGTGGTACGGCAACCCTGTACTGGAAATCATGTTGTTAGACAACGGTGAACCTTCGAACTATGAAGAAGCGATGGCGGGCCCAGATTCCAATAAATGGCTTGGAGCCATGAAATCCGAGATAGAATCCATGTATGAAAACAAAGTATGGACTTTGGTGGACTTGCCTGATGGCAGGCACGCCATAGAAAACAAATGGATATTTAAGAAGAAGACAGACGCGGATGGTAATGTGACCATCTATAAGGCTCGGCTTGTCGCTAAGGGTTATCGACAAGTTCAAGGGATTGACTACGATGATACTTTCTCTCCCGTAGCGATGCTGAAGTCAGTCAGAATCATGTTAGCTATTGCCGCATTCTATGATTATGAAATATGGCAAATGGACGTCAAAACAGCATTCCTTAACGGCTTCCTCAAGGAAGAGTTGTATATGATGCAACCGGAAGGTTTTGTCGATCCAGAGAACGCTAACAAGGTATGCAAGCTCCAGCGCTTGATTTACGGGCTGGTGCAAGCATCTCGGAGTCGGAATATTCGCTTTGATGAGGTGATCAAAGCGTTTGGCTTTATACAGACTTATGGAGAAGCCTGTATTTACAAGAAAGTGAGTGGGAGCTCTGTGGCATTTCTCATATTATATGTGGAGGACATATTGCTGATGGGAAATGATATAGAATTCTTGGAAAATGTAAAGGCCTACTTGAATAAAAGTTTTTCAATGAAGGACCTTGGAGAAGCTGCTTACATATTAGGCATCAAAATCTATAGAGATAGATCAAGACGCCTCATTGGTCTTTCACAAAGTACATACCTTAACAAAATATTGAAGAAGTTGAATATGGATCAGTCAAAGAAAGGATTCTTGCCTGTTTTGCAAGGTATGAGATTGAGCAAGGCTCAGTCGCCGACCACGGCAGAAGATAGAGAAAAGATGAGTGTCATTCCCTATGCCTCGGCCATAGGTTCTATCATGTATGCCATGCTGTGTACCAGACCTGATGTGAACCTTGCCATAAGTTTGGTAGGGAGGTACCAAAGTGATCCCGGTACGGAACACTGGACAGCAGTCAAGAACATCCTAAAGTACCTGAAAAGGACTAAGGATATGTTTCTCGTTTATGGAGTTGACGAAGAGCTCGTCGTAAAGGGTTACGTCGATGCTAGCTTCGACACAGATCTGGATGACTCCAAGTCTCAAACCGGATACGTGTATATTTTGAACGGAGGGGCAGTCAACTGGTGCAGTTGCAAGCAAAGCGTCGTGGCAACATCTACATGTGAAGCGGAGTACATAGCTGCTTCCGAAGCAGCGCAGGAAGGAGTCTAGATGAAGGAGTTCATCACCGACCTAGGAGTCATTCCAAGCGCGTCAAGCCCGATGACTCTCTTCTGTGATAACACTGGTGCTATTGCCATTACCAAGGAGCCCAGGTTTCACAAGAAGACCAAGCACATCAAGCGCCATTTCAACTCCATCCGGAATTATGTTCAGGATGCAGATATAGATATTTGTAAAGTGCATACGGATCTGAATGTAGCAGACCCGTTGACTAAACCTCTTTCACGGGCAAAACATGATCAACACCAGAACTCTATGGGTGTTCGATTCATCACAATGTAACTAGATTATTGACTCTAGTGCAAGTGGGAGACTGTTGGAAATATGCCCTAGAGGCAATAATAAAAGTATTATTATTATATTTACTTGTTCATGATAATCGTCTGTTATTCATGCTTGAATTGTATTGTATGGAAACAGCGATACATGTGTGAATACATAGACCAAAATGATTCCCTGGTAGGCCTCTAGTTACCAGCTCGTTGATCAACAGATGGTCACGGTTTCCTGACCATGGACATGGGATGTCGGTGATAACGAGATCACATCATTAGGAGAATGATGTGATGGACAAGACCCAATCCTGAGCATAGCACGAGATCGTATAGTTCGTAATGCATAAGCTTTTCAGTGTCAAGTATTTATTCCTTAGACCATGAGGTTGCACAACTCCCGGATGCCGTAGGAATACTTTGGGTGTGCCAAACGTCACAACGTAACTGGGTGGCTATAAAGGTACGCATCGGGTATCTCCGAAAGTGTCTGTTGAGTTGGTACGAACCGAGACTGGGATGTTGTCACTCCATATGACGGAGAGGTACCTCTCGGCCCACTCGGTAAGACATCATCATAATGAGCTCAATGTGACTAAGTACTTGGTCACGGGATGATGGATTACGGATTGAGTAAAGAGACTTGCCATGACGAGATTGAACAAGGTATCGGGAATACCGACGATCGAATCTCGGGTAAGTACCGTACCGATGGACAAAGGGAATAACATACGGGATTGAGTGAATCCTTGACACGGTGGTTCATCCAATGAAGATCATCGAGGAACACGTGGGAACCAACATGGGTATCCAGATCCCACTGTTGGTTATTGACCGGAGAGTGGTCTCGGTCATGTCTACGTGTCTCCCGAACCCGTAGGGTCTACACACTTAAGGTTCGGTAACGCTAGGGTCGTAGAGATACATGCACGTGGAAACCCGAAAGTTGTTCGGAGTCCCGGATGAGATCCCGGACGTCATGAGGAGTTCCGGAATGGTCTGGAGGTAAAGATTGATATATAGGAAGTCAGGTTTCGGCCATCGGGTAATCTCCGGGGGGGTCACCGGGAGCGTCCCGGAACCACCAGAGGGGCCCCGGGGGTCCACTGGGTGGGGCCACCCATCCCGGTGGGGCCCCTAGGCCGCAAGGGGAAGTGTCCAGCCCTAATGGGCTAGCGCACCACTAGGGGCCCACCTCCCCATGCGCCTAGGGTTGAAACCCTAGGGGGGAGGGGGCGCCCCACATGCCTTGGGGGGCAAGGACTCCCCCCTGGCCGCCGCCCCCCTTGCAGATTGGATCTGCAGGGGCCGGCGCACCCCCCTGGCCCCTATATATATGTGGGGGGGAGAGGGCAGCCGCATCCAAGCCCTGGCGCCTCTCCCCCTCCCGTCACACCTCCATACTCCCAACGCAGGGCGCCCGGCGAAGCCCTGCTGCGATCTCCACTGCATCCACCACCACGTCGTTGTGCTGCTGGATCACTGACGACTTCTCCTCCCCCTTGCTGGATCAAGAAGGAGGTGAAGTTGCTGCACCGGACGTGTGTTGAACGCGGAGGTGCCGTCCGTTCGGCGCTAGATCATCGGTGACGAAGAACGCGAAGAGTACGACTACTTCATCCACGCTTTTTCGAAAGCTTCCGCACGCGATCTACATAACGGTATGTAGATGCACTCTTACTTGCTCGTTGCTAGATGTCTCCTTAGTTGGATCTTGGTGAAAGCGTAGAATTTTTTTGAATTCTGCTACGTTCCCCAACATTAACTTGGTGCATGTTTATCCAAATGATGCAAATGAGATGTCAAAATGTTCATCATGAGATGCTTTACATGATGGTTGTTGTAGCATGCATGTTATGTTTCATATTACCATGTTAATCTCTGTTTCAATAGTGCATGTGGCTGTTAAGTTTTGTAACATGTCATGAGATGCTGATTTGAAGAGCTTGTTGCTATTGATGTGTTTGTCCCCATGTCACATGTTAATATGTTTTAGAATCTTCATCATGTGGTCTTTGCTGTGGTGCAAACCATTTTCCATGATATGCCTTGAGGTGACTTAAACATGCTTGTAAACATGCCGTGCCAACATAATTGTTTTATACTTAGTGAAAATTCTACTAAGTCTGGAATCTGTCTTATCCTGATGCTATGTTTGCTTGATGCCATAGGCAAATCCATGCTAGTTTTGGAGTGGCCAATGATCATTCCTTGTTGTCCATGTTGTTGTCTATCCATCCATGCACTCACTTGCTCATATGGGTTCCTGTAGCATATTTATTTCTTGCTCCCAAGTTGCTATAAAAATATCACTGTCAGGTTTTTGACGTCATGATCAAAATGTTGTAGCTTGTTGCTATTGATCCATGCCTCCTATGGAGTTGCTCCAATAGAGTTTATTGCTGTAAGATATGTCTACTACATGTCCATGATCTTTATATACTTGTTAGAGTGGATATGCTTGTTGTTTTGTGCCTCTGAAGGCAGCATTGTAATGATGTTTTTGCCTTCCCAGATTTTGGCTAAGTTTGGATAATTTCATTGCAACTTGCCATGCTTGTTTAAATGTGTTCCAGCAAGCTTTTGGGTGTGTTATAAGTTAATACTTGTTAAGTAACATCTCTACTCCACATCCATGCTTCTTGTTATCATGTTTGAGTGATGTAGCATGTATTTACCTTGCTCCAAAGTTGTTATGTGGTTGTTAACTTCAGCTTGTTGTTATATCTTGTTTCATGTGTATCTTTTAGCCCGTTGCTTCGTTTTGGGTGTGCCTTATATGAAACTTGTGTGATTTTGCATGTAGAATCATAATATCATATTGTTTTCATGTTTGGAGTGAGTTTGCTTGATGTTTGGGTGCATCTTGCACCGTTGCCTTGCTTGTCTTGTTTTGCTCATATCTTCTAGGCCGTAGCTCCGAATTAAACAAACTTTATATGAAACTTGACTAGAATTTCGTGTAGATCATCATGGAGCATGTTAAACTTCTGTTTAACAACTTTAACTTAAGGTTTGTTCAGATCTGGACTAATATCAAACTATGCCTATGAGGACTTACCGGATTTGTTGTAGGTAGTTTCCGGCCTCATTCAAACTTGTTGGCTTGTGTTGTTCTTGTGTGCTTCCTACCTTCCCATGTCTTGCATCATATATAGACTTGTCTCGCATCATACGTTGCCATGTATTGCATCATATATAGACTTGTGTTGTTCTTGTGTGCTTCCTACCTTGCCATGTCTTGCATCATATATAGACTTGTCTTGCATCATACCTTGCCATGTATTGCATCATATATAGACTTGTGTTGTTCTTGCGTGATTCCTACCTTGCCATGCATTGCATCATATATAGACTTGTTTTGCATCATATATAGACTTGTCTTGCTTCATACTTGGTTGAGCATATTGTCATGTTCTTGTGTGGGGTGTTTACCGTATTGCTTGCTTCTTCTCATTAGTGCTTGTTCCGTTGCGATCGTGAGGATTCGTTCGACTTCACTTGGTTTTTCTTCGAGGCATCTTCTTCGTCTTCTTCTTGGACTCATTCTTCTTCCTTGCGGGATCTCAGCCAAGATGACCATCACCTTGGATACCTTTACTATCATCGCCATTCTTCGTTGTTTCGATGCTTTCGTTTCATGTCGCGCTACTCACATTTATGTCAGCCCCTCTCCTTGTTGCCATGAAACCTCTAACCTTTGACACCTTCCCAGCAAAACCATTGTTTGGCAATGTTACCCGCTTGCTCAGCCCCTCTTATAGCGTTGTTAGTTGCAGGTGAAGATGAAGATCGTTCCATGTTGGGACTTGTTGTTGGAATATCACAATATCTATTATTATTATTAACACACCTATATACTCGGCAATGGGTGGAAGGCTTGGCCTTTTGCTCGGTGTTTTATTCCACTCATGCCACCTTAGGAGCCGATAAACTGGCATTATGTTCCTTGATTTTGCGTTCCTTACACGGTTGGGTATATGGGGACCCCTTGACACTTCGTCTTTGAATAAAACTCCTCCAGCAAGGCCCAACATTAGTTTTAATTTGCCTCATAATAATAACTTAATTAATTAATTAAATTTGCATAGGGGGTCGCACCCTCAGGATTCTTTCTACATAGAAGGGGGCAGTGCTGATGGTGTTGGTCCCAAATGGCGGTTATGCGGGGCCACCATGGGGAAACTCGAGGTTTGGCTCATGTAGGATCACCCATCCGTTTGTGGCCTGAGACGAGATACGCGCGGCTACTATCAGGGTGTCGACACACCGGGAGGTCTTGCTGGACTTGTTTTACCATTGTCGAAATGTCGTGTGCACCGGGACGCCGAGCCTGATCGGATTTCCCTAAGATAAGGGGTAATAATTATTATTACTTTAACTGATCGTGAGAGCTTGTGATGGGCTAAGTTGGGACACCCCTACAGGGTTATGATCTTTCGAAAGCCGTGCCCGCGGTTATGTGGCAGATTGGAATTTGTTAATGTCCGGTTGTAGAAAACTTGACAGAGGATCCGAAGTAAAACACACAACTGTGTGAGTAACCGTGACTGTCTCTTTTCACTTTGAGAAGAGAACACGGTGGGGTTATGTTTGACTCGTAGGTAGTTCAGGATCTTTAGCGATCACTACAAGTTGCGACCGTTTGCGTAGATGCTCATCTTATTCTTGTACTCGTAAGTTAGCCATCATATATGGCATAGACGCTGCTGCAACCTCACCACTTACCTCTTCCTACCTATTAAGCTTTGATAGTCTTGTTACCCATGGTTATGGGATTGCTAAGTCCTCGTGGCTCACAGATACTACAGCAACAGTTGCAGGTGCAGGTTTCCGATGTCTTGACGTGAGAGCGATGATCGTTGTATTGGAGTTCTTTCTTCTTCTTCTTCTTCAGTCTTGGGTTAGGTTCCGGGTCGGCAGCTTGGGATAGCAGATGGATGTCGTTGTTCTTTTCATGTTTGTATCTGTTGTCGGATACTTTGTATTGAAGTTGTTGTATTCATGTGATTTGTATGTTGTATCCCCCATGTATGTATGTAATGGTATGATGTAATGATATCCATCTTGCTAAGCGCCCGAAATGCGGTTGTGCCCCAATCACGTTAGTGTCACGTGATCGGGATATAATCGCATCATGGGCCTGACACCATGTCTCTTTATCCTTAGATGTCACGAATGTGAGGAAATAGACAATACATTAGGCATGCTACATGGACATATGTTCCGGAAGTTATTTTATTATGTAGTTGGCACTACAATACATGTTAGTGTATTACAGTAGTTCACCAAAATAAGTTATGTATAAACGTGTAACCTACTTTGTTTATTTTGTCTCATTAGTAACTAATCTACAAGTTTAAACTTTCAGAAAGCTATGGAAAAAATGATTGAACATCCACAACCACCTGAAGGTGATGAGGCTACCACAGGCACAATGCCACCTGTTGCTGCAGTGCGTCAGTATCTCTCCACTAACAGTGCAAAAAGCACCTTCCTGCATAATTCTGGGTTGGTTGTCAAGGTAACCTCGTCCAAATCGCCTACTGAACAAAATCTTCTTGCTAAACAAAGTGATATATCTGTGCTCCAGACATAAGTCTGATCCCTAATGGACGTCGTTTTGGAAACAAGAATAGAGGTTGACAAATGTCGTCAAGATATGAATGGTTTTGAAACCACACTATCAGACATTCGCTTCGTTGTTCAACAGCAATGGCGGAAAAAAGGTGAAGATCGTGCTGCTAGATCAGATTCTACAGCCTGAAACATTAGCACTCAGGTCAAATGATCTGTGCTTCTATACATCTGATGGTGCTTTTATCTGCAAGTACTGTAAACTTTATGCCAACATGCCTTTTGTTGTGATACAGCATTTATGATGCTGCCAAAGGCTGCAATAATTACGACGCTATTTTTGTATAGTGTAGGTTTATCTTAGTAATGTATTCGGCCGAAAGCTTCGTAGGAGCCCAACATGTTATCATTCGTCGAGCCCATTCCAATTGGGCTAAAAACGATTATGGGCCGAAATTTGCATGTAGCCCACTAAAAATATCTGGGCCTAAATCAGCATAAGATTTCATTTTTTCTGGTAGGCCTGTGCCCATAGTGGGCCTTTAACAGGCCTAAACATAATTTGGGCCCTCGGTAACAATAGGCCATTTACAGGTGTAAATATCTCGAGCCCATAAAAAGCATGGGCCTTTAAAAGACCAAAAGTGAGATTGGGCCCATTTACGATGCGGATCTTTCACAGGCCGAAATTCGGACGGGCCGTAAATGTGCGGACCTAATACACGGGCCTTTAACAGGCCGAGAGTTCGGTCGGGCTAGATTATCGTCATTTTTATATGGGTTGTTAATGGGCCCGATGTGACGTTGGGCCACATATGGCCCATGGATTTCGTCTAACGTTAACAGGCCAAAAATCACAACAGGCCGAAAGTGGCCCAAATCTATAGTGGGCCTCTAACACGCCGAATGTCACACATGGCCGAAAGTTTTAATGACCTGTAAATGGGCCCAAATGAAGCAGGACCTTTAACAGGTCGAAAATACACAGGGCCGTAATTCGGCCCATATACTTAGCAGACTGTTAATGGGCCAGAAGTGACCATGGGCCACGATGATGACAAGTTTAGGACAGGCCGTTGACGGGCTGATTTGAAACTAGCCATATGGGCCTTAACTGAGAATGTTGGGCCCTTAGCTTGGCCAGCCCATTATGGTCCGCAAAATCTCGCGGGCCTTTAGCTGGGCCGGCCCATTTTGGCCCGCAAAATCTTGTGGACCTTTAGCAGGGATGGCCCATTATGATACGCAAAATCTCTTGGGCCTTTTGCTGGGCCGGCCCATTATGGACCGCAAAATCTCGTGGTCCTTTTGCTGGGCTGGCCCATTATGGACCGCATAATCTTGTGGGCCTTTAGTTGGGCTGACCCATTTAAACTTTATGGGCCACTTTTGGGCCGGTCCACATGTCAACATATCATAGGCGCATCTCGCCCATTGGATGAGTGACACCTGTGCCAACACGGAGCTGAGACGTGTTTCCATCAGCCAATCAGAATTTTACACGTGGAAAATCCCCATTGGTCCGGGCTGTTAACGGGTTATCGGATCCAAAACCGGACCCGATAGCTTAATGGTGTTCCGTTACGGTGGATGCCACGTGTCGGTCACCCTTGACGAAAGCACTTCTGTGACGCACGATTTATCGTCATGGAAGTGGACACTTCCGTGATGATAATTTTTGTAATGTCATGGAACACTTCTACGACAGCAAAGGTAGGACTATCTTCATTCTGTCATAAATTTGTCATGGATGTACATGCATGACAAAAAACGTGACCTACTATGACAAACACGTATCATCACGGAAGTGTATTTTTTTGTAGTGATGAACTCCTCAAACTACAGTCATCACCGGGAGTGGTCTCGATTATTGTCACTTCGGGGTTGCCGGTTCATAACACATAGTACGTGACTATTGACTTGCAAGATAGGATCAAGAACTCACATATATTCATGAAAATATAATTGGTTCAGATTCGAAATCATGGCACTCGGGCCCTAGTGACAAGCATTAATCATGGCAAAAGTCATAGCAACATCAATCTTAGTACATAATGGATACTAGGGATCAAACCCTAACAAATCTAACTCGATTACATGGTCAATCTCATCCAACCCATCACCGCCCAGCAAGCCTACGATGGGATTACTCACGCACGGCAGTGTCATCATGAAATTGGTGATGGAGGATGGTTGATGATGACAACGGTGACGGATTCCCCTCTCCGAAGCCCCGAACGGACTCTAGATCAGCCCTCGCGAGAGAGATTAACGCTTGGTGGTGGCTCTGTATCATAAAACGCGATGAATCCTTCTGTCTGATTTTTTCTCCCCGAACGTGAATATATGAAGTTCGAGTTGAGGTCGGTGGAGCTCCAGGGGCCCATGAGGCTGGGGGCGCACCCAGGGGGGTAGCGCGCGCCCCCGACCCTCATGGCTAGGGTGTGGGCCCCCTTCGGTTGATTCTTTCGCCTGTATTTTTTATTAATTCCAAAAGGTGGCTCCGTGTAGTTTCAGGTCATTCCGAGAACTTTTATTTCTGCACAAAAATAACACCATGGAAATTTTTCTGAAAACAGCGTCAGTCCGGGTTAGTTCCATTCAAATCATGCTAGTTAGAGTCCAAAACAAGGGCAAAAGTGTTTGGGAAAGTAGATACGTTGGAGATGTATCAACTCCCCCAAACATAAACCTTTGCTTGTCCTCAAACAATTCAGTTGACAAACTGAAAGTGATAAAGAAAAACTTTTACAAACTCTGTTTGCTCTTGTTGTTGCAAATATGTAAAGCCAACATTCAAGTTTTCAGCAAAGATTATGAACTAACCATATTCACAATAACATTTAGGTCTCATGTTTACTCATATCAATGGCAGAATCAACTAGCGAGCAATAATAATAAATCTCAGATGACAACACTTTTGCCAAACAATCATAACATGATATAATAAGATGGTACCTCGCTAGCCCTTTCTGAGACCGCAAAACATAAATGCAGAGCACCCCTGAAGATCAAGGACTGACCAGACATTGTAATTCATTGTAAAAGAGATCCAGTCACAGTCATACTCAATGTAAATTAGTAACAATGCATGCAAATGATAGCGGTGCTCTCCAACAGGTGATTTTTAATCAGAGGATGATGACTGAACAAAAAAGTAAATAGATAGGCCCTTCGCAGAGGGAAGCAGAGATTTGCAGACGTGCTAGATCTCAAGTTTTGAAACAAAGATAAATTGTATTTTGGGTGGCATACTTTCATTGTCAACATAACAACCAATAGATCTCGATATCTTCCATGCTACACACATTATAGGCGGTTCCCAAACAGGATGGTAAAGTTTATACTCCCCAACCACCAGAAAGCACACTCCACGGCCATATGAATCCATGAGGTACCGTCCATACCAACAACAGTCCAAGGGGGGTTTTGTTTAATTATTTAGATTTGATTTGAGCATGGGACTGGGCATCCCGGTTACCGGCCATTTTCTCGTGAATGATGAGCGGAGTCCACTCATCATGAGAATAACCCACCTAGCATGGAAGATATAGCCAGCCCTAGTTGATACATGAGCTATTCGAGCATACAAAACAGAATTTCATTTGAAGGTTTAGAGTTTGGCGCATACAAATTTACTTGGAACGGCAGGTAAATACCGCATAGAGGAAGGTATGGTGGACTCATATGGAATAACTTTTGGGTTTATGGAAGTGGATGCACAAGAAGTATTCCCGCTTAGTACAAGTGAAGGCTACAAAGAGACTGAGAAGCAATCAACTAGAGAGCATCAACAGTCATGAACATGCATTAAGATTAATCAACAATGAGTGCAAGCATGAGTATGATATAAATCACCATGAACATAAATATCGTGGAGGCTATGTTGATTTTGTTTCAACTACATGCGTGAACATGTGCCAAGTCAAGCCACTCGAATCGTTCAAAGGAGGATACCACCCTATCATACCACATCACAACCATTTTAATAGCATGTTGGCACGCACGGTAAACAATTATGAACTCCTAGCTAATCAAGCATGGCATTAGCAACTATAATCTCTAATTTTCATTGCAAACATGTTTCATTCATAATAGGCTGAATTGGGAACGATGAACTAATCATATTTACAAAAACAAGATAGGTTGAGTTTATACCAGTTTCTCTCATCCGAATCAGTCCATCATATATCGTCATTATTGCTTTAACTCGTACGACCGAACGGTGTGGATAATAATAATAGTGCACGTGCATTGGACTAAGATGGAATCTGCAAGCATCTAATACAAGAGAGAAGACAAGGTAATATGGGCTCTTGGTTAAATCAACAATAAAGCATACGAGAGCCACTCAACATTTTCATCATGATCTTCTCCTCTCAACCCCCAAAGAAAAGAAAAGAGATAGAACTATTTACACGGGAAAGCCCCAAACAAGCAAAAAGAACGAGAAATCTTTTTGGGTTTTCTTTTAATTACTACTACTTCAGGCATGGAAAGCTGAAAGCTACAACAATTTTTTTTGTTTTTTCTTAAGGTTTTTCAAACACACAAGAAGAAGACTTAGAAAAGAAAATAAACTAGCATGGATAGTACAATGAAAAAGTATGAGCATCGACAACTAGAATGAGTGTGTGAACTTGAATGTAATGTCAGTGAGAAATATGTACTCCCCCAAGCTTAGGCTTTTGGCCTAAGTTGCTCTATGGACACTGCTGGCCTGGTGGATAGCCAAAGTTATAGTTGGGGTCGTACTGAGATGCAGCAGCTACTGCATGAAGAGCTACAACTCAGAAGCGGGCTGCCTCTGTCCTTTCATACTCGTTCGCCTCCTCCCTGGTTATAACATATCTCCTTTTTGCCTGAAAGTCAAAGAAGGTAGGAGCAGGGACAGCAACATGGACAGTGCGACGTCTGTCAAAGATTAGTCAGTACTGGAGGAACTATTCATTCCTCTCAACAAACTAATAGCGAACCATAGCATTATAATCTGGATAAGCAGGAGGTAACACTATATCATTTCCATGTATGGGTACACCAAGATAATTAGCTACACGAGTTGCATAAATTCCACCAAACAAATATCTACTTATAATGTTAAGATGCAACCTACGTGCAACAATGGCCCCCAAGTTATATTGTTTATCACCTAATACCACTTATAATGATAAGCCTCATCTTTACCGTTAATGCATCTACTTATAAATAGAGAAAAATAATGTATGGAAGGAAAATGAATGCTCCCTATGGTAGCTTGTCTGATTTCTCTAGATTCCCCATAGTGATACTAGCTAGAAAGTCTTTATATTTAGATTTGCGAGGTTCACTAACATTGCCCCACTGCGGGAGTTTACAAGCGGTATTAAAATCTTCTAGGTCCATGGTATATGATTTATCATAAAGACCAAATAAACAGTGTGAGAATTTCATGAAGAAGTAAATTAAAACCTTCGCACAAAGGAATCAGTTAGGTATTGGTATTGTAAGCGCTTATCTGACACGAAGTCCTCAAGATCAGCATTACGCACATACGCGTCAAGTTCATCCTTGATGCCAGCCTGGAGCATAAACTCCTCTGACGGCCATTCACAAGGCTGCACTTGAGCTTCCCTCGGTGGTTCATCGTCCGGCTCACGTATCGCGAGCCTTGGTCCTTGATTCCTTGAGGAACCACCTTGGTATATTTTCCTATGCATTTTTCTTTCTCTGAAAAATTTCTGAAATTTTAGTGACTGAAAACAAAAGTGAACCAAACTCAACAAGATTGATAGAAACTACTCCCACAAGTGCCTAGAGGCTATATCATGCATTAAAACTACTTTGGACCATATAAATTTGACATGCAAGCTCAAGAACAGGGTCACCTTAACAGCAAAATTTTGCCATAAATAAAGCACTAGAACAAAAACTAATTGGACCATTGGAGGAGTTACATACCAAAGAACAATCCTCCAAAACAGTTTTGTGAATGGAGCTTTGAGCAAAGAGATTGAAAATGGCAGCAAGATGAGCTAAAACACGGTTTAGAGCTATGGGAGGATTTTTTCTGGAGTAAGACGAAGTGAGTAGGTGCTGTAATAAGTGGAGGGGGTCCACGTGGGGCCCACAAGGCAGGGGGCGCGCCCCTGGGGGGTGGGCACACCCTGCACCCTCGTGGCCAAATGGTGGGTCCCCATGGTGTGTTCTTAGTGCAAGAAATTCTTAAATAGTCTACAAAAAATCATATTTCATTTTCAAGACATTTGGAGAACTTTTATTTTTGGGGTATTTTTATGCAATGATAATTCGGGAAACAACATGAAAATACTATTTCTTGCTTTATTTAATCTAAATAAAAGAGAGTAAACGGAGGGTATAGAGAGTTGTGCTTTCTAACTTCATCCATTTCATGCTCATCAAAAGGAATCCACTAACAAGGTTGATCAAGTCTTGTTAACAAACTCTTTGTGAGTAACGTGGAACCAAAGAATTTTCGAATAACACTAGTGTCGTGGAATTAGCACGGCTGATGTCCGGTTTAAAGGACTTAGGTGTGGAGCCATCGCGCGGGTTAGCTTGAAGAGGTTAAAGCACACAAAGGACACAGAGGGTTTATACTAGTTCGGCCCCTTCGATGAAGGTAAAAGCCTACGTCTAGTTTGGTTTGGTATTGCTTGGGCGTCGATGAATAGGGAGCGCATCGCTTGCCTGTGTCTCGACGGGTTGTTGCTTGTCCTTGAACCATCGCCGGGTCGTCCCTTTATATAGGAGGCAACGCCCGGTCCGGTTTACAGAGTCCCGAGGCCGGCTCATAATCGTGTCCGCCTCGGTATCTGCTCTTTATATCTTACATCTCAAGTTACATGATATGACGGTTCATAAACCGTAAGCTTTACATATGGGCCCTAAGCCTCCACGGGCCGTAACCTCTAACTCATAACCTACTGGGCTTATGATAACACAACTACATTAACGTAATCCGGATCTTCCTAGCCGGTTTATACCTACTAGTAATATCCCTGACAACTAGGTTACCTCAACGGGGATATGCATGTCCCCAACAATAAGAATATCATATTTCTTCTTGATAGTAGGAAGAGGGAATTCAAAACCTCCAATAGTAATCGTTGAAATTTTTCCAATAGAATTGATACTATGGACTCGAGGTTGTTTCCTCGTAAAGTGTATCGTATGCTCATTACCATTAACATGAAAAGTGACATTGCCTTTATTGCAATCAATAATAGCCCCTACAGTATTCAAAAAGGGTCTACCAAGGATAATCGACATACTATCGCCCTCGGGGATATCAAGAATAACAAAGTTCGTTAAAATAGTAACGTTTACAACCACAACAGGCACATCCTCACAAATACCAACATGTATAGCAATTGATTTATCGGCCATTTGCAAAGATATTTCAGTAGGTGTCAACTTATTCAAATCGAGTCTACGATATAAAGAGAGAGGCATAACACAAACACCGGCTCCAAGATCACATAAAGCAGTTTTAACATAGTTTCTTTTAATGGAGCATGGTATAGTTGGCACTCTTGGATCTCCTAGTTTCTTTGGTATTCCACCTTTAAAAGTATAATTGGCAAGCATGGTGGAAATTTCAACTTACAGTATCTTTCTTTTATTTGTAACAATATCTATCATATACTTAGCATAAGGATTCGTTTTAAGCATATCAGTCAAACGCATACGCAAAAAGATAGGTCTAATCATTTACGCAAAGCGCTCAAAATCCTCATCATCCTTTTTCTTGGATGGTTTAGGAGAAAAAGGCATGGGTTTCTGAACCCATGGTTCTCTTTCTTTATCGTGCTTCCTAGCAACGAAGTCTCTCTTATCATAACATTTATTCTTTGATTGTGGGTTATCAAGATCAACAGTAGGTTCAGTCTCTACATCATTGTTATTGCTAGGTTGAGCATCAACATGAACATCATCATTAATATTCTCACTAGGTTCATGTTCATTACCAGATTGTGTTTCAGCATCAGAAATAGAAATATCATTGAGATTCTTAGGTGTGTCAACAACAGGTTCACTAGAAGTATGCAAAGTCCTATCATTTTTCTTTTTCTTCTTCTTAGAAGGTCTAGGTGCATCAGCATTAGTTCTCTGAGAATCTTGCTCAACTCTCTTAGGGTAGCCCTGAGGATACAAAGGTTCCTGAGTCATTCTACCCCTTCAAGTCATAACTCTAACATCATTATCATTTTTCCTATTATTTAATTCATTGAGCAAATCATTTTGTGCTTTAAGCACTTGTTCCACCTGAGTGGTAACCATAGAGGCATGTTTACTAATAAGTTTAAGGTCACCTTTAACTCTATACATATAATCAATCAAGTGTTCAACCATATAAGCAATATGTTTCAATTATCTACCAACATATGCATTGAAGTTTTCTTGTTTAACAATAAAATTATCGAACTCATCCAAGCATTGGCTAGTAGACTTATTATGAGGGATATCACCTTCGTCAAATATATAGAGAGAATTTACCTCTACTACCTATGTCGGGTTATTAAGACCATGTAATTCTTAACATCATCAGCTTTAATACCCTTTTCATTCATATATCTCTTTGCCTCTAGCATATCTTCACGACTGAGAAATAGAATACCCATTTTCTTCAGAGTTGGCTTACGAGTTGGTTCAGTAAGTGTCCAATCATTATCATTACTCAATATTTTATTCAATAGCTATTCAGCCTGCTCAACAGTTCTTTCCCTGAAAACACAACCATCACAACTATGTAGGTGGTCTCTAGAAGCATCAGTTAGTCCATTATAAAAGATATCAAGTATTTCATTTTTCTTGAGAGGATGATCATGCAAAGCATTAAGTAATCAGAGAAGCCTCCCCCAAGCTTGTGGGAGACTCTGTTCTTCAATTTGCACAAAGTTATAAATTTCCCTTAAGGCAGCTTGTTTCTTATGAACGGGAAATATTCAGCAGGAAATTAATAAATCATATCCTGGGGACTACGCACACAACAAGGAGCAAGAGAATTAAACCATGTTTTAGCATCACCCTTTAATGAGAACGGAAGTAACTTAAGGATATAGTAGCAATGAATTTTTTCCTAATGAGTGAATAGGGTGGCTATATCATTCAGTTTAGTAAGATGTGCCACAACAGTTTTAGATTCATAGCCATAAAAAAGAATCAGATTCATAGACACAACTCAGGATCAACAGAGAGATCATAATCCTGATCAGAAATACAGATAGGTGAAGTAGGAAAAGCAGGGTCATATTTCATTCTAGCATTCAAATACTTATCTTCTGGCTTAGCTAACAATTTCTTAAGATCTTATCTATCTTTGCAAAGAAAAAGATTTCTAGCAGTTTCTTCATCCATAACATAACCCTCAGGCACATCACGCAATTCATATCTAGGGAGAGAATCTTCATCATCACTTTCATCAATATTATTTGTTTCAATAATTTCATTCTCTCTAACTCTAGCGAGTCTTTCATGAAGAAATTCACGTAATGGCACAGTATTATCAAGCATAGAAGTAGTTTCATCATATGCATCATGCATAGCATAAGTGGCATCATCAATAACATGCGACATATCCGAATCAATAGCAGGTGTAGGTGTCGCGAATTTACTCACAACAGAGGTTGAATCAAGTGCAGAGCTAGATGGCAGTCCCTTACCTCCCCTCGTAGTTGAGGGAAAAATCTTAGTTCTTTAATCTTTCAACTTCTTCATAGTGATCAATAGATATAAATCCCAAGTGACTCAAAGAATAGAGCTATGCTCCCCAGCAATGGCGCCAAAAAAAAAGGTCTTTATAACCCACAAGCATAGGGGATCGCAACAGTTTTCGAGGGTAGAGTATTCAACCCAAATTTACTGTTTTGACACAAGGGGAGCCAAAGAATATTCTCAAGTATTACCAGTTGAGTTGTCAATTCAACCACACCTGGAAGACTTAATATCTACAGCAAAGTATTTAGTAGCAAAGTAGTACGAAAATAACGGTAACGGTGGAAAAAGTAACAATAGCAGTTTTTGTAGCAATTGTAACAGTGGTAACGGAAAAGTAACTATGCAAAGATCAATATGTGAAAAGCTCGTATGCAATGGATCAATGATGGATAATTATGTCGTATGCGATTCCTCATGTAACAGTTATAACATAGGGTGACACAGAACTAGCTCCAGGTCATCAATGTAATGTCGGCATGTATTCCGAATATAGTCATGCGTGCTTATGGAAAAGAACTTGCATGACATCTTTTGTCCTACCCTCGCGTGGCAGTGGGGTCCTATTGGAAATTAAGGGATATTAAGGCCTCCTTTTAAAATAGTACTAGACCAAAGCATTAACACTTAGTGAATACATGAACTCCTCAAACAACGGTCAACATAGGGAGTGGTCCCAATTATTGTCACTTCGGAGTTGCCGGATCATAACACATAGTAGGTGACTATTGAATTGCAAGATAGGATCAAGAACTCACATATATTCATGAGAACATAATAGGTTCAGATCTGAAATCATGGCACTCGGGCCCTAGTGACAAGCATTAAGCATAGAAAAGTCATAGCAACATCAATCATGGAACATAATGGATACTAGGGATCAAACCCTAACAAAACTAACTCGATTACATGGTAAATCTCATCCAACCCATCACCGTCCAGCAAGCCTACAATGGGATTACTCACGCACGGAGGTGAGCATCATGAAATTGGTCATGGAGGATGGTTGATGATGACGATGGTGACGGATTCCCCTCTCTGAAGCCCCGAACGGACTCCAGTTCAGCCCTCCCGAGAGAGATTAGGGCTTGGCGGTGGCTCTGTATCGTAAAACCGATGAATCCTTCTCTCTGTTTTTTTCTCCCCGAACATGAATATATGGAGTTGGAGTTGAGGTTGGTGGAGCTCCAGGGGGCCACGAGGCAGGGGGCGCCCACGGGAGTAGGGCACGCCCCCACCCTCATGGCCAGAGTGTGGGCTCCCTTCAGTTGATTCTTTCGCCATTATTTTTTATTAATTCCGAAAAGTGGCTCTGTGAAGTTTCAGGTTATTCTGAGAACTTTTATTTCTACACAAAAATAACACCATGGAAATTCTACTGAAAACAACATCAGTTCGGGTTAGTTCCATTCAAATCATGCAAGTTAGAGTCCAGAACAAGGGCAAAAGTGTTTGGAAAAGTAGATACGTTGGAGACGTATCAGGCACCTTTTACATGCGGCTAGTCAAAGACTAGCCCCTCGTGTAACACAGGGTGAATCGCTAATGATTTGTAGTATAATACTAAGTCTCCGAATCGCCGACCAGCTCTCGCGTATCATGAAAGTCAGTTTTTGGCCTTCTCTACTGAGGTACTTGACCGGACGAACCAGAAATACAATCGCCGTAGTTCTCCCTTTACTACCTTAGCCTGACAAGTGGAGCGTAAGGTGGTAAGCACAGGAGCCGCGCAACCCAACTATAGACCCAAGACATGATTTGAAGTCGATGCATATAATGTAATATCCGGGATGCCGAAGAGTTCCCTATAGATGTTCGGAATTAAAATGTGTAGGGCCGAATACAGCCCCCGGTGTTAAGGCCGGACCAAGGCACGTGTGGCAGTCTATGGTAGGGAGGAAACACAGAATGATGATATAAAATAAAATGAGTACCAAACAAAGTGGTGATCAATTGTTTCCTTTATACCCTGATTAATACGTCAAGCCGTGTTATTACAGTTAAAGCAAAAAACATCAAGGTCATTTTACATGCCAAAATTTTATACAAGGGAAAGGTTTACACAGAGCCTAAATGAAATGTTTTAAGAATCCCAATGATGTCGTGCTGCACATCTGCGATGTTTCTCCTTGGTGAGACATCTTTGAAAGGGAGGAGTCTGATAGTCGTCTGCTAAAAAGAGGAACCTAGAAAGAAGTTCCCACGCGACCGTAGATCAGGTAGGTTCTTTAAAGAACCTAGAGTGGAAAAATATTTGAGGTTCGAATAGGGTCAAGCCGTACTATGGAAATTTTCTGCGGTGTGCCTCCGGCGCTGCCCAAGGTATTTTAATGGTGTAGTTATGTACGCGAGGTACGTATACCGCAACCTTATGGGGAAATCGGTGGAGGCTAAACTGCTACTCAATCTCGGGTTCCACCGAGCTACCACGTTGTAACGCGGGTCGAACAATTTTAGTAGTGTCTCAGGTCTTGATGACTGATGAGTTGTTTGACTTGATGAGGCCGCCTTGTACTTTGGCCACTAGGGCCGCGGTATGGTCCGGACCGTGCAGAGGGAGTGCTCCATATTCCCATTTACTGTGATGACGCCACATGGTCCTGGCATTTTGAGCTTCAGATAAGCATTGTGTGGGACTACATTAAAACGGGCAAAAGCAGTTCGTCCGAGCAGTGCATGATAACCACTACAAAAAGGGCTGATGTCGAAGATCAATTCTTCGCTTAGAAGTTGTCTGCAGAGCCGAATACTTATTCTAATGTTAGTAAGCCTGTGTAATGGGCCTCCACGCCGGGTGTCACTCCTGTGAAGGTAGTGTTTCCAGGCTTGATTCTTGACGGGTCGATACCCATTTTACGGACAGTATCCTTATAGATTAAGTTGAGGCTGCTACCGCCATCCATAAGGACTGTAGTGAGATGGTATCCCTCAATGATAGGATCGAGTACCAGGGTCGTCGAACCTCAGTGACGGTTACTGGTTGGGTGGTCCCGGCAATCAAAGGTGATCGGGTAAGCCAACCATGGGTTGAATTTCGGGACGACAGGCTCTAAGGCATAGACATCCCTTTATGCGCGTTTGCACTCCCTTTTGGGGATGTGGGTGATATAGATCATGTTCACCGTTTTTACCTCGGGAGGAATTTGTTTTTGTCCCCCAGAGCTCAGCAGGTGAGGCTCATCATCATCCTTGCTTTGAGGTCCTTTCCCCTTGTTTTCAGTATTTATTTTACCGGCCTGTTTGAAAACCCAGCAATTTCTGATGGTGTGGTTAGCAGGCTTGTCAGGGGTGCCATGAATCTGGCAAGGTCTCTCTAGTATTTTGTCCAAGTTGGATGGACCATCCCTATTGCCTTTGAACGGCTTCTTCCGCTAGCCAGGTTTGGAGCCACTGAATCCGGCATTTAATGTTGTATCTTATGTTTCTCCAGTATTGTTTTGACGCTTGTTTTTGTTGCGTTGTGCCTTGACATTGCCATCCCTGGCCTCAAAAGTGCTGGGGTCGCTGGTACTAATGCTTCTACGAGCCAACAAAGCTATCTTCACCCGCACAAAGCGGGTCATAAGTGCAGTAAGAGCTGTCATAGTCTTTGTCTTCCCCTGACCGAGGTGTGAGCGCGCCATGCATCACGGAAGCTGTGTTCGAATGCCGCTAAGGCTTCAGCGTCTGGATATTCGATGATTTGGTTCCTTTTAGTTAAGAACCGGATCCAAAGTTTGCAGGCTGACTCTCTGGGTTGCTGGACTATGTGGCTGAGGTCATCAGCATCCGGTGGCCGGACATAAGTGCCCGGAAAGTTGGCTCAAAAAGCATCCTCTAAATCTTCCCAATTTCCAATGGAGTTCTCTGGGAGGCTGTTCAACCAGTGACGTGCTGGTCCTTTCAGCTTTAGAGGGGGGTATTTAATGGCATGGAGGTCATCTCCGCGAGCCATGTGAATGTGGACGAGAAAATCTTCAATCCATACGACATGATCCGTCATTCCATCGTACTGCTCGATGTTCACGGGTTTAAACCCTTTCGGAAATTGGTGTTGCATTACCTCATCGGTAAAGCACATGGGGTGTGCGGCACCTCTGTACTAGGTGACATCGCGACGGAGTTCAAATGACATATGTGTTCGGTGCTGACCCCGAACTTGATTATATTTGTCTTACCACGCTTGATGGTCGTTGTCCCGTGTGGGGGAATGTCCTCTTGATCCGTAGATTGATCTGGTCTGGCCGGCTCTATTGACCAGGTCCTAATGTAGGTCGTACTTGTAGGCCGGAGCCGCCGTATCCTTGCCTCAATGGTGGGAAGGTGCGGGCTGGTATTCGGTGTTATTGGTCGTTTTGTCCCGTCCACATGGTGGTCGGTCAAGTTGATCAGCGTGATTGTATCTTGACGGTATTGGCACAAGGGCCTCATCGTCAAATTGTGACAGTATCCTGCATTTGGGATAACTCTTTGTTTGGCGCTCGGGGCCATATCCTTCTTCGGTGGCTAGGACCTTATTGCATCTATCGCTAAGCATATCCTGTTCGGCTTTAATCTGCTGTTGTTTCTTTTTCAGGCTCCGCGCGGTGGCGATAAGCCGTCGCTTCAAGCATTCTTATTCCAGGGGTTCCTCTGGGACAATGAAATCTTCGTCACCAAGGCTAACCTCCTCTTCGAAGATAGGTAAGTACTTACTATCTTTCTAATCCTCGTGATCGACGAGTTTGTTGGGGCCGAATTGAACCTCTTCCCTTTCATCCTGCTCGGACGCTAACTCAACAGGATTGTCGAGGTCTTCAGTATTATCCGCAGTGTCATTGTCTCCAGTGCCAGTGTTGCTTTCCCTTCCTGGACGCGATCGTGAGCAGCGCCGCTGACGCTGGTGTTTTGGTGGTTCATCGACGGGCTTATCATCATCTGGATCTTTAGTGCCATCGCCGTCCTTCTTCTCAGGCGTGTCCACCATGTATACATCGTAAGTAGAAGTGGTCGTCCAACGCCAGGTGATGGGTGGGTTTTGACCTGGTTCGGCTTTGACATCGTCGTCCATTCCATCGATGTCTTCGGAAGCGTAGTCTAGCATGTCGGTTAAATCCTCGACAGTGGAAACTAAGTGGGTGGTGGGTTGGAATTAAAATTATGTAGTCTGAGCTCCCAGTTCGAACTAGGCATATTCGGAGGAGATACTTCCGTGATGGCGAGAGATTGTATTAAGTCTAGCGCCTTGTTTAAGAGCTGGAGCTGGGCAGGCATCTGGGGGTCTGCGGAGCTAGGCTCGGCGATAACCACTTGACCGAACTCAAAGGGCACAGTCCTCGAGAGTTTGGAGTTCGTGTTCGGAGATGAGTCCCCCCACCCCCCCCCCCCGACAACGGGAAGAGTCCCGTTTGATTCCGGGACTGCCAACGGCGCGGTTGTCTCTGAGTCTCCGGCTAGAAGCTCCATGGGGGAAGAGAGTCTGGCGGGGTTTTTCCTTCCGTCTTCGGACGAAGTGGTACGCTGCAGATATAAGGATGGGGCAAGCATGTGCGTCGACCCCTGGATGGGATCTAATAGTAGATCCAAAGGGCCTTCTTCGCACGGACGGGGTGCAGCGGTCAAGACCGTGAACCCCTCGAAGTTTGCACGGACCGTGAACTTCCAAACCTGATCTGGTTACGAGGGGCGTAGCTATCGACTTGCTCAAGGTGACCGGTCGAGTTGGCACGTAGCACAAAGCCGCCAAACACGAAAAGCTGACTAGGGAGGACGGTCTCCTCGGAGACAGTGCCATTGTTATTGACGAGGTGAGCCATTGATTCTTCTGTCGACAACACAACGGAACTCTCAATGAAAGCACCAATGTCGGTCTCAAAACTGGCAAATCTCGGGTAGGGGGCCCCAAGCTGTGTGTCTAAAGATCAATGGTAACAAGGGACAATTGGAACACAATGTTTACCCAGGTTCAGGCCCTCTTAAAGGAGGTAAAAACCTACGTCTTGCTTGATTGTATTTGATGCGTATACGTGTTACAATAGTTGATCTACCTCAAGATCGTGTTGGCTAAACCCTAGCTATCTAACCTGAAATTCGTCTGATGGCCTCTACGGACTAAACCGTCCAGTTTATATACACACATGAGGGGCATTGGGAATTACAGAGTCGGCTTGCTGAGGAAGGAACCATTACACTCGGACACCAAACTGGTCGTTCCACGCACATAGGAGTCCTACCCGGACACGGGGCATAGTCTTCTACTTTTATCTTCACGGCCCATCAGTCCGGACCATATCGAACAGTCCAAACATGCGAGGAGCCCCTAGTCCAGTACTCCCTCAGTCTCAACCTACATTTTTCAATGCTTGCTATTACAGCACTACTCTAAGCCTCTGTTCATAACTTTTTTGTGCATTCTTGATCTTCCCAAGTTGCACGATTAATTTGATGCTTCTTTTCATTATGGAGCAGCAACCGCATCAAGCAAAATGCTTTTTAATTTTGGGGCTGGAACCTCGAATAAGCATAAAAATATAGTGAAGCACATATATTGCTGTGTAAGCACAGACCCTTCATTCATTAGTTTAGATGAACCCTTGATGATCAGTTTGAACCACTGCATGTGATTAAACTTAGTTTTACCAAAATAGAGGGGGAGAATAAACTACAACGACTAGATTTGCAACCATGGGATGCTGATGACATCTTCAAAGAACAATGCAACAAAGTGAGGCTTCACAATCAGTGTCATGGGGGAAGCACGATCTCCTATGGGGCAAGGCAACCCCTTTGTGGTTCGGTGAGGGGGGTGATCACATTGCACAAAGAGCATAAATGATAGGGCAACACGACAAGGGAAAGCTCTCTTTTACCTAGGTTTGGGCCGCTTTGCAGCGTAAAACTCTACTCCTGCTTTGGTGGATTGATCTTGAGGAAGACGATGGCACGGAGCACTCTAGCCCGGCAAGGGTGCCTAGGGGAGAGCAGCTACGTGCATACAAGTGTTGGTGGTCGAAAAGTTTGAACCCCTTGCTATGTTGCCATGGGGCTAATTTTATAGACCACAATGGCAAAATAGTCATTTCAGTATGACTAGATGACTAACAATGTTATCTTAACTAACCCTGGTGGTAGGACAAAGTGCATTAAATGGACTGCTAGGTGTCATGCTGAGATTGAAGCCTAGCAAGCCTGCCGCACTGCTTATCCATCTTCTCCTGATCAGCATGACAAGCCTCCTAGACGGGTGTCAATAAAGTTAATCTTCTCTCCAGCAGGCTGGCACGTACCTGACAGGATCCACCTAGCCATCTGAGCTTGATACCTCAGTGATAAGTGACTGGTGTATGATGAGGTGCAGCGGTGGCATTTCGGTGAGGGTTTTCCTGGAATGGAGCTCTCCATGGGTTGGCTTGAGTCTTGCTTCAACTTTGGTGGACCTCAAATGCCTTGCCGGCCAAAGGCTTGGCCTTGGCCCCAGTCCTAGTCTCAACCATGCAGGGCTCTCCTACCCAGCAAGGGAGACATTTCTGGTGGGTCTTGTGGTCGTTTTTTGTCTTCTTGATTCGCTCCTTGATCTCATGAAGAGCGCTTTCTCTTGCTCGCCTGACATCAAACATTGCTTCTTGAAGTGTGACCGGTTGTGGACCTGTGCGCAAGGCCAAGCAGCGAACGCGAATGTTGGCTGCACCGACAGGAGCCCCGGGGCCTGGCTCATACATGCTACTGGGCATCATTGGGGTAGGCCCAACGAGTGGACAAGGCATTCGCATTCGCCTTACCGGGGTTAGGCGTCACATTTTTGATATCTTCGTTGCTTCTTAATTAACCTAGATCGGTCCAAGTCCCATGCTCTTTGTGGTGTCTACATAACACTCGGACATTGCGCGCCATTAAGATCATACGATAGAGAGAACTTTTCACTTTTTACGGGACGCCCTCAAGGCACTCGCGTGTAACGTGGGGGGAAACTATTGTTTTACCTTTAAGTCCACCTACTACCTCTGTTGTTTCTACCACGCACGCAGCATGCATTGCGCCGGATAGGCGGCTAGTAGGTGAGGCGTGGCAACGTGGGCTTCGGAAAGAGGCACAGCGCCATAGACTGGCGTGGCAGGGAGGTTGCTGGCGTGACATGCCCGCCCATGATCCCTCGCCGTGGGATTGGTGGATCAGGGCGGTTACTCCGAGGCAGCAGAGAGCCAACCCCAACGTCCTTGCTATAAAGAGACGAGGGACATGAGTGGCAAGGATCATCCTTCCTCCATTCCTTCCCTTCCACCACGCTCGCCGTCGCCATGCTGAGAGGATGGACTGGCCTTCTAGCCCCCACTGTGGCGACGAGGTCCTCCCTTCAGGATCATGCTGGTGCTTCCGCCATTGCAATGGAGGGTGGTCCGAGTACACGAGGCAGAAGTGTTGGGTGAGGGCGAGGGCGGGGCGGGGCTCGCGGTAGAGGGGGTGGAGTGGAGCGCTCGACGCCCCTCCACTGGCAGTTCCTCCCCCGGCGGTGGGTCATACGGAGGGCACGGCGTTGGAATTCGTTGCCAAGCTATGTGGCCCTCTCCGCAGTCATCTGCAGCTCCTCGCACGTTCGCCAGGCTGATGGATGTTGACAAGTGGCACGGGATGTAGCTGCGCGTGCATGGCTGCTGTAGCAACACTGTGTGGGCGGATGGCGAATTTCATGTGCCCCACGTCATGCTCCTCAGACACGGGTGGAAAATATTCGCACGTGCCCATTATTTCGCGAATGGGTACATCTTCCGCTTCAAGTTAGTGGAGGCCGACATGCTCTCCGTCAGGATCTACGGGCATTCAGGTGCTCGTCTTGGCTGCTGCAAAGAGATCTCGAGCGATGATGAAAGCTCCTCCTCGAGCGACGGCGACAAGCAGGATAGTGTCGATGAAGACGACCAAAGCGAGCCTCCACCTAAGGCAACGATTCGGACTCCAATTGAGCATCGGCCGCACCATCACCGTCAGCAAGGCGCCGGCAGCACCATCATCTGCAACCGGACCCCGGTAGAGGGATTTGCCGGGGGTGGTAGGCCTGGACGATAACATTTCCACCAGCTGGACCCCAGCAGGCTCATGGACTCTGGCTTCATCGTCCCTACCAGTGTCTTCATTGAGCCGCGTCCTTCTGGCACTGGCGATGGTGACCAGGGCATCGCCTAGGCGCTCTCCTTGCCCTCAGCCACTTCTACCTTGCCGAGGAGGCGCCCTCCGATCTTGTCAGGCTGCATCCCACGAGCCCTGACGGGGTCAGGCTGGGCTTCTTCCTAGGCGCTCCTTTTTCCCATCTTTCTTCTCAATATAACTCCTAGGAGGAGATGGACAAGAAAGGCAGTACGGGGCACTTATCTTTTTAAATAAATAAAATGTAGACGCTTGCGAAGTCTTGAATCTATGCTAGTACTTGTATGATTTGTATTTTTTAGACCACACAAGTTTTGGAGAGAAGATTTGTCGGATATTCATACATGTACTTTGGTCTTATCCATAGACAAGCCTTTAACGTTTCTCTCCTAATGAATGTTCTAGTAAATCTTTTGTCGGCCTTCAACACAGCTGCCATCAAACTCCGCCTAGTGAGTTTGGGAGCACGGAGAAAGGCCGGTCTCTTGTCATCCTTCTAAACACAGTTGCAACTGACCTTGCCTAGTAAGCTTGGGCCAATGGTAGGAGCGCGAGTGATAGTCATGACAAGGTCTTCTTGTGCGCAAGTTCTTCATACTTGAGTACAACATAGATCGATAGGATGTAATAAAGCAAACTTATCACTTTTCGCAGTTCTTCTTATTTTCTTCTGATAAGGGGAGGTTTGCCGGGGCTCAAACGCTTGGGCTCGCCTGCTCCTATCATTCCGGGGGTATCGCTTGTGAGATGAACCTTCTGTTTTTGTTAGAAAATATGGAAAATGGAACAAAATTCCCCTCACACCTTGTTAGATATCATATCAATAATAATGGGAAATCACAATGATATCATATTTGAGAAAACATAGAAAGTCATGCATGCATGTTTTGTGAAAACACTTTTTGTTTGGCTATGCCTAGGGTATGCGCCTGGCTTTGTAAAAAGGGTTACAAGTCCCAGGGACTAGGCTTGTACAAAAAAGGTTGTCGGGGCACAGCCTGTCAACCGCGCCTTATGGGTAGAACTTGTGAAGATGCTCAATACTCCATGAGTTTTGCACCGAGATGTCATCTTCGATCTGCAGGCGGGCTGCGTCAGGTCTGGTGACACGCACTACCCGATAAGGGCCTTCCCACTTAGACGTCAACTTGTTTGTACCCTTGGCGGATTGAACGGGCCTAAGGACAAGGTCGCCTTCCTCAAGACTACAGGTGTGAACCCTACGGTTGTGATAGCGGCGCAGGGCTTGCTCATAGCGTGCAGCATGCACAACTGCCCAGAGACGGTCTTTCTTGAGCAGCAAGGCATCATCGTGTCTCAGCTGCTCTTGCGCTACTTCATCGTAGGTAAGTACTCGAGGTGACCCATATATGAGTTCCGTCGGGAGAACTGCTTCTGCACCATATACCAGGGAGAAGGGAGTCTGGCCAGTAGCTCGTTTGGAGTCGTTCTGATCGACCAGAAAACTACAGGTAGCTCATCTATCCAACGCTTGCTGCATTTTCGCGACTTATCGAAAGTTCTTGTTTTAGGCTACGCAACACTTTAGTGTTCATCCACTCGGCCTGTCGATTGCTCCTTAGATGGGCCACGGAGGCGAAAGAGACCTTGCTTCCAAGGCTCTAGATGTATTGCATGAAGGTACGGCTCGTGAACTGGGTGCCGTTGTCGGTGATCACCCTGTTGGGTACTTTGAAGGGACAAATCAGTCCCTCGAAGAACTTGACAGCTGATTACGCAGTCACCTTTCTCACTGGCTCCACCTCTGGCCACTTTGTAAACTTTCCGATTCCGACAAACAAGAATTCAAAGCCCCCGATAGCATGGGGAAAGTGGCCCAAGATATCGAGCTACCAGACCAAGAAGGGCCTCGATAGAGGGGTCATCTACAAAGCTTGGGCTGGGTGATGAATATTTTTGGAGTGGAACTGGTATGCTTCATACTTGGTAACTAGCTCATTCACATCTTGGAGGGAAGTGGGCCAATAGAATCCTTGCCGAAAAGCTTTCCCGACAAGTGATCTTGAACCCAGGTGCGAGCCACATGCTCCTCCATGTATCTCCGCCAACAGCGTCAGTCCATCTTCTCGACTAATACACTTCATCTTTACTTCGTTCAGACTCTTTCTGTATAGCGCGTTATCCATGAACTATTACATACTCGACGGGGGGCACCCTTTCGGACTCATCCAGGCCATCGGGAAGCTCTCCTATTTGCAGGAATTTGACTATCTGTTGCACCCATGTTGGAGCTTGGGGCTCAACAACAAGGACTAAAGTCATCTCCTCTATTGTGGGTGTGCTAGTCTCAACAGCGAAGGCTTGAGTTTCCGCTGAAGGACGTAGCTCACCTTCCAACATTGGGTTCGCGCCGGCAACCTTCTCATCGGCGGCTTTGGGGAGCTTGCCGGGAAATGGCTATTGGTAATCAATTTTATTCTTTTCCTGGCCATCACTAACGGGGAAACTGATGGTTGAGTTAGCTGGAGTACAAAAGGTCCTAGTTCCAAAGGGAGCTTATGAGCGGTGCACTTTGACAAGTAATCAACAATGTTGTTTTCTGCACGAGGTATGTGCTCTATTTGCAGCGCGTCAAAGTGTTCTTCCAGCTTCCTCACTTCTTCCACATATGCCTCCATCAGTGGGCTCTGGTAATCCATGTTGACTTGCTTCACAATGAGTTGGGAGTCGCCAAGGATGAGCAACTTCCTTATTCCCAACTCTATGGTGATTTTGAGGCCGGCAAGGAGTTCCTTGTATTCCGTGGTGTCAATAGTAGCATCTTCCCTGGGGAAGTGCATCTGGATAACATACTTGAGGTGCTCTTCGGTGGGTGCAACAAGCAACACTCCAGCCCTGGCGCCTTGCAGCAAGAAAGCAGCATCAAAGTACATGATCAACTCCTTGGGGTTTTCCTTGCTGGGGAGAGATGTTTCTGGTGCCTCCTCATCAGGTGTCGGTGTACACTCCGTGATGAATTTTGCCAATGCTCTGCTTTGGATAGTTGTCGTGCTTTCAAATTTTAATTCAAAACTTGACAATTCCAGTGCCCATTCCACTATCATGCCAGTAGCCTCTAGGTTCCTCAAAATATGCTACAATGGGAAGTAGGTGACAACTGTGGTCTCATGGGCTTGGAAGTAGTGGTGCAGCTTCCTTGAGGCCATGAGGAGGCCAAAGATCAGCTTTTGCACCCTAGAGTATGTTGATCAAGCCCCTACACGAGGGAGCTGCCAAAGTACACTGGTCGCTGCACAATTTTCTTCTTTGTCGGTGTTACTTGGTCATCATCAGTTGCTTGGGACCCGCCTTCCTTGCCGCCGCCAAGCCCTGACGGGCATTGGTCTGTCTGACCAGTAGGTGTCTCTGAGGCTTCGTCGTTTCTGATACCCACCTCTCTCTCTGCGCTACTAATGCAGCACTAACCACTTGATTCATTGCCACTAAGTAATGGAGAAGCGCCTCTTGTGATTTAGGTGCGACCAAGGTTGGCGTAGATGGAAGGTAGGCATTCAAATCTTGTAGCATTGCTTCTGCTTCTGGGTTCCATTTTACCGGGCCAGCCTTCTTCAAGATTTTGAAGAACAACAAGGCACGCTCAACGGATTTTGAAATGAACCTACTCAGCGCAGCAATGTAGCCCGACAAGCGCCTTCCATCCTTGACTATTTTTGGGGCTTCGATCTGCACAATTGCCTTGATCTTGTTTGGGTTGGCTTCTATCGCTTGCTGGGATACGAAAAACCCGAGGAGCTTGCCGGATTGAACACCGAACATGCTCTACTCGGTATTGAGCTTGAGGTTAGCCTTGCACAGATTCTCAAAGGTCTCTTCTAAGTCTGTGATAAGTGTAGACTTATCTCTGGTCTTTACCAAAATATCATCCATGTAAGCTTCTATGTTCTTGTGTATCTGGGGTTCAAAACCATTCTGCACGGCCCTTGCGAATGTTGAACCAGCATTTTTTTAGCCCGAAAGGAATACATACAAAGCAATACGTGCCACATGGGGTCATAAACGCGGTATTCTCCTCGTCTTCTTTGGCCATGAAGATCTGGTGGTAATCGGAGTATGCTTCGAGGAAGGAGATCAAACCACATCCGACAGTGGCATTGACGATCTGATCAATACGCTGGAAGGGGAAGGGATCCTTTGGACAAGCTTTGTTCAAGTCAGTGAAGTTAACACAGAGTTTGCACTTCCCATTTGCCTTGCGTACCACCACCGGATTTGGTAACCAAGCGGGATGCAACACCCCTCTGACCAAACCCGCTGCTTCAAGCTTTTTGATCTCTTTGGTGATGAACTGCTACCTCTCCAAAGCTTGATTCCTGACCTTCTGCTTGACTGTACATGCATGAGGGAAGATAGGAAGGTGGTGCTTGATTACCTCCCTGGGAACACCGAGGATGTCGGATGGTTGCCATGCAAGAACATCAACATTCGCCCGCATGAAGGCAAAGAGCGTGCTTTCCTATTTGTCATCAAGGGTGGCACTAATGGTGAAGGTATCATCGGTGACATCGTGCCTTGCCACAACTTTCTTCGCCGTAGGGGGGAGCAGCTCTGGGCTTCTTCCTGGTAGAACTTTTTGAAGGAAATATGCCCTAGAGGCAATAACAAAGTTATTATTTATTTCCTTATATCATGATTAATGTTTATTATTCATGCTAGAATTGTATTAACCAGAAACTTACTACATGTGTGAATACATAGACAAACAGAGTGTCAGTAGTATGCATCTACTTGACTAGCTCGTTAATCAAAGATGGTTAAGTTTCCTAGCCATAGACATGAGTTGTCATTTGATGAACGGGATCACATCATTAGAGAATGATGTGATTGACTTGACCCATTTTGTTAGCTTAGCACTTGATCATTTAGTATGTTGCTATTGCTTTCGTCATGAATTATACATGTTCCTATGACTATGAGATTATCCAACTCCTGAATACCGGAGGAACACTTTGTGTGCTATCAAACGTCACAACGTAACTGGGTGATTATAAAGATGCTCTACAGGTGTGTCCGATGGCGTTTGTTGAGTTGGCATAGATCGAGATTAGGATTTGTCACTCCGGTTGTTGGAGAGGTATCTCTGGGCCCTCTCGATAATGCGCATCACTATAAGCCTTGCACACAATGTGACTAATGAGTTAGTTGTGGGATGATGCATTACATAATGAGTAAAGAGACATGCCGGTAACGAGATTGAACTAGGTATGATGATACCGACGATCGAATCTCGGACAAGTAACATACCGATGAAAAAGGGAACAACGTATGTTGTTATGCGGATTGACCGATAAAGATATTCGTATAATATGTAGGAGGCAATATGAGCATCTAGGTTCCGCTATTGGTTATTTACCGGAGATGTATCTCGGTCATGTCTACATAGTTCTGGAACCCGTAGGGTCCGCATGCTTAACGTTCGATGACGATTTGTATTATGAATTATGTGATTTGATGACCGACGTTTGTTCGGAGTGCCGGATGAGATCACGGACATGATGAACAATCTCGAAATGGTCGAGACGTAAAGTTCAATATGTTAGAAGGCTATATTCGGATATGGGAAAGGTTCTGAGTGATTCGGGTATTTTTCGGAATATCGGAGAGTTACGGGAATTCGTATTGGGCCTTAATGGGCCATACGGGAAAGGAGAGAAAGGCCTCAAGGGTGGCCGCGCCCCTTCCCCTTGGACTGGTCCGAATTGGACTAGGGAAAGGGGGCTCCCCCTTCCTTCCTTCTCCTTCTCCTTGCCCCTTTTCCTATTCCATGTGGGAGATGGAATCCTACTAGGACAAGGGAGTCCTAGTAGGAATCCACACTTTGGCGCGCCCTATGAGGGCCGGCCTGCTCCTCCCTCCATCCTTTATATACGTGGCCAGGGGGCACCCCATGGAAACACAAGTTGATTTTAGCCGTGTGCGGTGCCCCTCCCCACAGTTACACACCTCGGTCATATCATTGCAGTGCTTAGGCGAAGCCCCACGCCGGTAGCTTCATTATCACTGTCACCACGCAGTCGTGCTGGCGAAACTTGTTGGCGTCCTGGGAACCAGGGTACCCAGACTTGCCTGTCTGCGGGCCGCGACGCGCTCCTACAACGGCCTAGTACGACCCAGCTGATCGACCATCTGTCCAAGACCCTCGCGAGGGGGCTAAGCCTCGCTAGGAGAACAACATCAAGACCCCCTCAGGAGCGGCCTCGGCAAGGTGCTTCGGATGGGCAGAGAATCCAAGGCCAAGCCTGCCTCAGGAGAAGGCAGTGACGTCAGCAGTGACGCATCGTGCCAGCGGGTGCCAGCGCCCGCCAGCGGCGCAGTTGCCGTTTTAGTGCAATGGAGGCACCGCAGGCGCAGGTTCCCGAGGAGCGGGACAAAGGTTTCCCCATTGGTGCAACAAGAACGAAGACCGCAAGGACGACAGGGAGGATGTCACCACTGAGCCCACCACCGAGTCACCACCTGGTCCTTTGGCAGGCGAAGACTGCTTTTGTCAGGGAACGAACGTCCTTGTGTTCCCGCTCGAAATGGCTGTTGTGGGATCCCTTCCCGCCTAAACATTTCGGGGGAAGAGGACCCTGGCCGCCTATATAAGTAGCTAGGATCCCCACTATGAAGAGGGAGAGAAGTAGATCCATAAACTCTGCCACCACGAAAAGGAGCAAGAACACTTGCCTCCTGACCCTCCTGAGCTCACCTCCTGAGCTCAGGAATCGCTGTATTAGTTCATATTACAGCCCTCCCGAGGCCAATCCACCAAAGCAGGAAGTAGGGTTTTACACCACAAGGTGGCCTGAACCTGGGTAAACTCTTGCGTGCTTCACTGGTTGTTTGCTTGAATCTCTTCACTGGGTGAGGGCGAGACGCTAGGTAGATGTGAGCGAAAGAGATCTTCGTTCACGCCCCTGTGTGTGAACCTCTTGGGTTTTGCGGAGCCCTGAATCCGACATTTGGCGCGCCAGGTAGGGGGCTTGTCGAAATATCGCCTCTCTGATGACCTCGCCTCCCCTCTCCTATCCCGCGCCGCCACGATGACCGCGGCCCGCCACATCCGCATGGGGGCTGGCACTCTCCGTGTCGTCGGAGCGGTATCGGTGGAACACGCCACCCATGGGCACGCCTCTTCCTTCCCCGACGACGTTCTTGCCGGTCAGGCCACCGGACGGAGGCCTGCTCCACCACTCCCACCTCTTGTGGCCTCGCCGGTCGCGCTCTTGATGGCACGACGGCTGCCCCAGCACCGGCTGCCTACGGGAAAGCACGGCGCTCGAACGGCCTGCAGCGGTGGGCTGCGGGGCGTTGCCAGCGGGGAGCTGCCCTGCCGCGGGGTCTCCTGCATCCTCGGAGGGTCCCAAGCGCCGGCATCGGCTCGGCACGTCTAGTCGCACTTTCTGTAGGTCGGGGCCGCCGCCCAGCCGCAGGAGGCCTCGCGGGCACAGAGCGCGCAGGGGCACACCATCACCTTCGGCCCTAGCGACCTCGCCACAGAAGCGGACGGTGCGAGCGTTCTCCCCACGATGTGCACGCCCACCATCTGCGGGGTGTCCGTGACGAGGACCCTCATCGACGGCGGCGCCGGGCTCAACATCCTCTCCCCCGAGGCCTTCGTTCATCTTCCTGTGTCCTACAGGCAGCTCCTCCCCACCAAGCCCTTTCTCAGGGGTCGTGGGCTCCTCCATTCCACTCGGCCAGATCCGCCTCCCGGTCACCTTTGGCATACCGGCTAACTACCAGACTGAGCTCATCAACTTCGACGTTGCGCCCATCCACTTGCCCTACAACGCCGTCCTCAAGTTCCCAGCCTTGGCGAAGTTCATGGCGACGACTCACCTGGGCTACGACACCGTCAAGATACCTGGGAGGAACGACATCATCACTGTCAAAGGGGACCCCAAGGCTGCCCTTCAGGTCCTCGGGCACGCTTATAGGGCTGCTGCCGCAGCACACCCAGGAGCAAAGGGGGCTTCGGAGGCATTGGAAGCCGTGCCCGTCATGAAGAAGCAGCTCTTCTCCCAGGACCCCGCCGAGACGAAGCAGGTGCCCGCTGACGAAGAGGGCTCAGGAGCCACCTTCACCATCGGCATAGGCATGGACCCAAAGCAAGAGGTAGCGCTGGTCAGCTTCCCCAGGGCTAACAAGGACGTGTTCTCCTGGAAAGTCGCTGACTTGGTCAGGGTGCCAAGGCACGTCATCGAGCATCACCTCATGTTGTGCCCCAATGCGCGCCCTATTAAGCAGAAGGCGCGCAAACAAGCCCCGGAGAAGCAGGCCTTCATCGTTCAGGAGGTTAGGAAGCTAGAGGAAGCGGGCGTCGTACGGGAAGTACGGCACCCGGAGTGGTTCGCCAACCCCGTCATAGTCCCGAAGAAAGGAGGCAAGGAGCGCATGTGCGTTGACTTCACGAGCCTCAACAAGTTCTGCCCTTAGGACCCATTCCCTCTTCCGTGCATCTACCAAATCGTGGATTCAACGGCTGAGTTCGACCTGCTCTACTTCCTCAACGCCTTCTCGGGCTACCACCAAATCAAGATGGTGGTGGAAGACGTGGAGAAGACGACATTCCTGACCCCATGCGAGGACTACTGTTACACTTGCATGCCTTTTGGGCTGAGGAACGCGGGCGCCACCTTCCAGCGCCTGATGCACATCATCCTCGGCCCTCAGCTCGGGAGGAATGTGGAGGCCTACGTCGACAACATCGTGGTTAAAACCAGGGAGGCTAGGACTCTCGTCCAGGACCTAGAAGAAACGTTCACCAACCTACGCAAGGTGAAGTTGTGCCTCAACCCGGAGAACTGCGTGTTCGGTGTACCCTCTGGCAAGTTGCTATGGTTCCTAGTTTTGCACCGGGGCATTGAAGCTAATCTGGAGAAGATCAAGGCCATCGAAAGGATGAAACCGCCCACGAACCTGAAGGAAATGCAGAAGCTCGCGGGGTGTGTAACGTCCCTAGGGCGCTTCATCTCTAAGCTTGGCGAGCGCGCCCTCCCGTTCTTCAAGCTCATGAAGAAGAAGGGGCCCTTTGAGTGGACTCCGCAGGTGGATGCCGCCCTCCGGGACCTCAAGGAATACCTCACCAGCTCGCCGGTTATGGTAGCGCCGCGACCCCTGGAGCCCATTACTCTCTACCTTGCCGCAATGCCTCACTCCGCCAGTGCGGCACTAGTCGTGGAGTGCGAGGAGTGGCCCCAAAGCCCAAGACCACTGGGCAGCTCGGCATCTTCAGGGCCCGCGTCGCCCCCTGACGCAGTCCCAGAGGTAGACTCAACCACGGGCACTAACGGCCCCGCCACTCAGCAAGAGGCACCCAAGGTTCCTGAAGCGCCTATGCACCTTGCTGCGCTGACCCCCGTGGAGCACCCGGTGTACTTCATCAGCACCGTACTGTGCGACGCGCACTCCCGCTACCCGATGCCTCTGAAGCTGCTCCTGGGGCTCCTCGTCGCCTCTAGTTAACTGCGCCACTAATTCCAAGGCCATCCTATCAAGGTTGTTTCGTCATATCCTCTCGAGAAGGTACTGCGGGGCCCGAATGTCGTCGAGAGGGTCGCTGAGTGGAACATCGAGCTTCAAGCGTTCCAGTTGGAATTCAACACCACGCGAGTGATCAAGGGAGCGGCTCTGGAAGACTTTGTGGTGGAGTGGACTGACGCGCCGGAGCGGCGGTCCAGCGAGGACCGCTCGCTGGCCCCCGACGATGAAGCCCCAGACGGATGGGTGGTATACTTCGACAGCGCCTTCTCGCGCCTTGGCGCGGGGGCTGGCGCCGTGTTAGTATCTCCCACTCAGGATAAGTTGTACTACGATGTGCAGCTTTGTTTCCAGCAAGGCGAGAAGGTCTCCAACAACATCGCAGAGTACGAGGGCCTAATTGCTGGGCTCAAGGCCGCCGCTGCGCTGGGGGTCAAGCGTCTCACCATCAAGGGTGATTCACAACTCCTTGTCGACTTCTCGAACAAGAAATACAAGCCTAGGGACGAGCACATGGAGGCATATCTAGAGGAGGTGCGCAAGATGGAGAAGCAATTCCAGGGGCTGGAGGTGCAGCACGTACCGAGAGGCACCAACAAGGAAGCGGATGCCATCGCCAAACGAGCCTCCAGGTGAGAGCCTCAGAGGTCGGGCATCTTCGAGGAGCGACTACTCAAACCGTCGGCAGCACCGCCAGCTCGTGAGCCGGCATCCCCTCAGCAGGGGCTACCTATGGCGCCTCCGGACGGCGCCTCATCCTACGGACCTCCCTCCGGAGCCCGCCTGCTGCTCGCCGCGGAGCCCGAGGAGGGTTGCTGGACCCAAGAACTCAAGATGTACCTGCAACACAACACCATGCCTGACAAGGAAGAAGACGCAGAGCGCGTGGTCCGACAGACCTTATCTTACTGCATCCAAGACCGTGAACTCTACAGGAGGCGCCCCAACGTCGTCTCGCTAAAATGCATCTCGAGGAAGCAAGGGCGCGAGCTATTGGCTGACATTCACGGTGGGGACTGCGGTCATCACTCGTCGTCCCGTACCCTCGTAGGCATGGCCTTCCACAGCGGCTTCTATTGTCCCACGGCGCTCAACGACGCCACGGAGCTTGTGCGGGCTTGCGAGGTGTGCCAGTTTCACGCCAAGCAGATCCACCAACCGATGCAGAGCCTCCAGACGATTCCGCTCTCCTGGCCCTTCGCGGTCTTGGGATTGTACATCCTGAGTCCATTTCCCAGGGTAGCGGGGGGCTACCGCTTCCTGTACGTCGCCATCGACAAATTCACCAAGTGGGCAGAGGTGGAGCCTATTCGCACGATCCCAGTCGAGTGGGCTGTCAAGATCATCCAGGGCCTCGTGAGACGATTTGGGGTCCCCAGCCACATCATCATGGATAACAGTTTGCAGTTCACAAGCAATCTCTTTAGGTCATATTGTGCTAACCATGGAAAACAGATCTGCTACGCTTCGGTGGCTCACCCAGGAGCAACGGTCAGGCCGAGCGCGCCAATGCGGAAGTCCTGTGTGGCATCAAGGCGCGCAGGTTAAGAAGAAGCTTGAGGCTTGCGGCAGGGGCTGGATCGACGAGCTCCAGTCCGTGCTGTGCTCAATCCGAACCACTGCCACCAAACCCATGGGGGAAACTCCTTTCTTTCTCGTCTATGGGGTGAAGGTGGTCCTCCCCCATGAGTTCAAGCATCGCTCCCCACGGGTCTTGGCCTTCAATGAGGAATGCCAGGATGCCGTCTGGCGGATGGACCTCGTGCTCGGCGAGGAGGGCTGCCGCCGAGCTGCCCTCAGGGCGGCGCGATATCAGCAGGCGCTGCGACGGTACCACTGGTGCGGCGTCCGTGTGAGAACACTTGAAGTTGGTGACTTGGTCCTTAGGCGGGTCCTCTCCCGGGAGGGGTTACACAAGCTCTCGCTCATGTGGTAGGGCCCATTCAGAATTGCCCGTGTCTCTAGGCCCGGTGCAGTGCGCCTAGAGACGCAGGATGGGATACCTATCCTGAATTCCTGGAACATCGAGCACCTCAGGAGGTTCTATCCGTAATCAAGGCTCCGTGCCCGTGAAGGTCTCCGCCCGTGACACTCTCACGTAATAATGAGTTGGGGCTGTACACGCCTCGGAGTCTCCTGTGCGTTGCCTATGGGCCCTCAGACGGGGCTCCCACCCACGCCCCAGTGGCAGTCCTTAGCTCCGCGCTGGGAGGAAGACGTAGTGTGGGTCGGACGCGACCTTTTTCCTTTTTTCGATTGGTGTTTGGCTGTCAGCCTTTTCTACTTCCTTGGCTATCAGCCCTTCCTCTACCCCGTGCTATGAAGTTCTCGTGTTTCTCGCGCTTCTTGCATTTGTTTGAAAGTCTTGTTTGGGATCTTTCTCGCCGGTTTTAAGTTCAGTTTGTTGAGCAGGGCTACGCCACCCGCTTTTCTTTGCGCGCCTCACGCGTGGGGGGCTGGGGCACAGTCGGTCACCGTCCTTTGTCTGCAACGGCCCCGTGACCTCGCCTGGCCAAGCCTACTCAGGCTCTGGCATCGGGCTTCTCAGTCCGTGCAACCTATCCCGCCGAGCCAGCTCAGGCTTTGGTGCTTTAACCCGTGCTCGGCACTCTCAGCAGCTCTCAGCGGCTCACCCGTGCTCGGGGGCTGCACGAGCTCTCTAGATTCAGCCGTCCTCATGACCCGATGGGGCTCATGACGCCAAAGAGTCGGGAGGACTCCACCTCAAGACGCCGCGACGCATAAAATCTAAGTAATCTCACCAGGGCAACAAAAAACATGACAGCAAGTTCTTGCTTCATACATATATCACAGTCCATTACACGTCTTCTTGGGGCTACTTGAAATTTTGACACAGAAAGGACGCGAAGGAAAAGGAAGGAGAAGAAGCAGAGGTCGGTCCCACTCAATCGGAGTCTCCTAGTTCCTCCGGCTTCACCGAGCCACAGGGGCGCGGCAACCACCTCCCCTCACCAGGCTGATCTCGGCGGTGTGGTGGCTCGTCGCGGCCGCCACGGCTGGAGGAGCTGCTGCTGCCATAGAGGGGGACCCGCAGCGCCCCAGGACTGAGATCGTCTCCGTAGGAGGAGCTGCTCCTTCGTACGCCGTCCCTGTTGTCCTCTTCGTCATCGGCCTCGGGACAGCACCCAAGGCGCCTCCCTTCCTCCGAGAAGACCCTGACAAACAGTGTGGAGGCGCCATCATACCTGAAGTGGAGCGCACACCTCCCCTGCAGCCGGCGCGCGACCAAACGATTGCCAGCCGCTCTCCAGGAACAAATCGCCCGAGGGAGCCACATCAACCTCCACCTAGGACGCACCACTGCAGCAACCGCAGCCTGTAGCCAGACGCCGCCGGGGCCTCCGGCTGGTAACACGTCGCCGACGAGCGGGGAAACCGGAGCCACGAGCCACCAGGCTTCTCCGCAGACACCACGAAATCCGACGACACGTCGAAGGATTGGAGCTGCGGGCGCGAAGGACGCGCGACCGCCATGCGCCGTCTCGCACCTCCTCTCCCACCACGGCCGCGACCACCTTCACCGCGGGAGGACGTCCCGCGCCTCTCACCAACGGCCGCGGCAGAACTTGGAAAGCCGCGCCCGCTTCCCCGAGGAGTCGCTGCGGGCGCAGCGGCATACTTGCGGGGACGCTCGCGCCCCCCTCTTCGGTGGCAACGGGGCCTGATCCTTCGGGGCCTTTCCCTTCTCCGCGGCGGACGGCTTCCTCGGTGGTGCCATGGAGATCTCGCACCAAGAGGTAGATCGAGGAACGAGCAAGGAGGAAGACGACGCTGGCTTGAAAACGGCTTGGGGCTACCCCCAGGTCCCATTTATAGGTCGGAGGAGCCCGACCGCCAGCCACTGGCGTCCTAGCTATAACGTCCACGTCTGCGCTGAGGAGTTGTCAAGTCACACGATTACCAAGACTGCGTGGGGAGCGGAGTTGCCACGTCCCATCCAACCGTCACGCGCCGGCCTAGCCCGCATCCTCTTAGGGCCCGCGGTGCTTCGTCCTCGACTAGGGCTTCGCCCCGAAGCCAACTCCGCGCGCACCTTGGGCCCGGGGGCTACTGTCGGCGTCCTAGGAACCAGGGTACCCAGACTTGCATGTCTATTGGCCGCGACGCGCTCCTACTACGGCCTGATACAGCCCAGCTGATCGACGAGCTGTCCAAGACCCCGCGAGGGGGCTAAGCCTCGCGAGGAGAACAACATCAAGACCCCCTCGGGAGCGGCATCGACAAGGTCCTCCGGAGGGGCGGAGAATCCAAGGCCAAGCCTGCCTCAGGAGGAGGCAGTGACGTCAGCAGTGACGCATCGCGGCGCAGTTGCCGTTTCGGTGCAAAGGAGGCAGCGCAGGCGCAGGTTCCCAAGGATCGGGACAAAGGTTTCCCCATTGGTTCAACAAGACCGAAGACCGCAAGGACGACAGGGAGGATGTCACCACCGAGCCCACTACCGCGTCTCCACCTGGTCCTTTGGCAGGCGAAGACTTCTTTTGTCAGGGTAGGAACGTCCTTGTGTTCCCGCTCGAAATGGTCGTTGTGGGATCCCTTCGCGCCTAAACATTTCCGGGGAAGAGGACCTGGCCGCCTATATAAGTAGCTAGGATCCCCAGTATGAAGAGGGAGAGAAGGAGATCTGTAAACTCTGCCACCACGAAAAGGAGCAAGAACACTTGCCTACTGACCCTCCTGAGCTCACCTCCTGAGCTCAGGAATCGTAGTATTAGTTCATATTCCAGCCCTCCCGAGGCCAATCCACCAAAGCAGGAAGTAGGGTTTTACACCACAAGGTGGACTGAACCTGGGTAAACTCTTGCGTGCTTCACTCGTTGTTTGCTTGAATCTCTTCACTGGGCGAGGGCGAGACGCTAGGTAGACATGAGTGGGAGAGATCTTTGTTCACGCCCCTGTGTTCGAACTTGTTGGGTTTTGCGGAGCCATGAATCCAACAAAACTCTCCTATGACGCTCAACTGGATCAAGAGCTCGTGGGACGTCATCGAGATGAACGTGTGCTGAACGCGGAGGTGCTGTACGTTTGGTACTTGGATTAGTTGGATCACAAAGACGTTCGACTACATCAACCACGTCACTAGACGCTTCCGCTTTCGGTCTACGAGGGTACATAGACACACTCTCCCCACTCATTGCTATGCTTCTCTTAGATTTGCGTGATCGTAGGATTTTTTTTTTGAAATACTACATTCCCCAACAGTGTCATCATGAGCCAGGTCTATGCGTAGATGATATGCACAAGTAGAACACAATGAGTTGTGGGCGATAATAGTCATACTGCTTACCGGCATGTCATACTTTGATTCGACGGTATTGTTGGATGAAGCGGCCCGGACCGACATTACGCGTACACTTACACGAGACTGGTTCTACCGATGTAATTCGCACACAGGTGGCTGGCAGGTGTCAGTTTCTCCAACTTTAGTTGAATCGAGTGTGGCTACGCCTGGTCCTTGTGAACGTTAAAACAACACATACTTGACAAAATTATTTTTTTGGTTTTTGTATGCGTAGGTAAGAACGGTTCTTGCTAATCCCATAGCAGCCACGTAAAACTTGCAACAACAAAGTAGAGGATGTCTAACTTGTGTTTTGCAGGGCATGTTGTGATGTGATATGGTCAAGACGTGATGAGTTATATGTTATTGTATGAGATGATAATGTTTTGTAAATTATCGGCAACCGGCATGTGCCTTATGGTTGTCTCTTTATTGTGTGAATTGCGAAGGCCATGTAATTTCTTTACTTTATCACTATGAGTTAGAGATAGTAGTAGTAGTAATAGTTGGCGAGACGACCATGATGCTACGATGAAGATCATGGCGTCAAGCCGGTGAGGATGGAGATCATGACGATGCTTTTGAGATGGAGATCAAAACCACAAGATGATGATGGCCATGTCATGTCACATATTTTTTATTGCATGTGATGTTTATCTTATTATGCTTCTTATTTTGCTTAGTATGGCGGTAGCACTATAAGATGATCCCTTACAAATTTCAAGGTACAAGTGTTCTCCTTGAGTATGGACCATTGCGAAAGTTCATCGTGCCGAGACACCACGTGATGATCGGGTGTGATAAGCTATACGTTCAAATACAACGGGTAGATCAATAGCATATCTATGTTGTAGATCAATAGCTCGTGATGTAGCTCCCGTTTATTTTTATATGTTCCTTGAGAAATATAAGTTGAAAGATGATAGTAGCAATGATGCGGTCTTGTACCGTGATCTGAGGATTTTCCTCATTGCTGCACAGAAGAATTATTTCCCTGATGCACTGCTAGGTGACAGACCTATTGCAGGAGCAAATGCAGACGTTATCAACGTTTTGACAAAAGCCCGGTATGATGACTACTTGATAGTTTCGTGCACCATGCTTTACGGCTTAGAACCTGGACTTCAAACATGTTTTGAATGCCATGGAGCATATAAGATGTTCCTAAGAGTTGAAATTGGTATTTCATACCCATTCCTGTATCAAGAGGTATGAGACCTCTGACAGTACTTTGCCTACAAGATGGAGGAGAATAGCTCAACCAGTGAGCATGTGCTCAGATTGTCTTGGTACTACAATTGCTTGAATCAAGTGGGAGTTAATCTTCTAGATAAGATAGTAATTGACAAAGTTCTCTAGTCACTATCTCCAAGTTACTAGAACTTTATGATGAACTATAATATGGAAGGGATGACGAAAGTAATTCCCGAGCTCTTCGCGGTGCTGAAATCAGCGAAGGTAGAAATCAACAAAAAGAATCAATTGTTGATGGTTGAAAAGACCAATAGTTTCAACAAAAGGGCAAAGGAAAAGAAAGGGAACTTCAAGAAGAATGGCAAGCAAGTTGCTAACCTAGACCCAAGCCAGAAACTGAGTGCTTCTACTGCAAAGGAAATGGGCACTGGAAGTGGAACTGCCCTAGAAACTTGGTGGATAAGAAGGATTGCAAAGTGAACAAAGCTATATTTGATATACATGTTATTGATGTGTACTTTACTAGTGTTTATAGCAACCCCTCCGTATTTGATACTGGTTCAGTTGCTAAGAGTAATAACTCAAAACGAGAGTTGCATAATGAACAGAGACTAGTTAAGGGTGTAGTGACAATGTGTGCTGGAAGTGGTTCCAAGATTGATATGATCATCATCGCACACTCCCTATACTTTCGGGATTAGTGTTGAACCCAAATAAATATTGTTTGGTGTTTGCGTTGAGCATGAATATGATTTGATCATGTCTATTGTAATATGTTTATTCATTTGAAGTCGGAGAATAATTGTTGTTCTGTTTACATGAATAAAACCTTCGATGGTAATACACCCAATAAAAATAGTTTGTTGGATCCCGATTGTAGTGATACACATATTCATAATATTGAAGCAAAAAGATGCAAAGTTAATAATGATAGTGCAACTTATTTGTGGCACTGCCGTTTAGGTCATATTGGTGTAAAGCGCCTGAAGAAACTCCATACTGACGGGCTTTTGGAATCACTTGATTATGAATCATTTGATGCTTGCGAACCATGCCTCATGGGCAAGATGACTAAGACTCCGTTCTCCGGAACAATGGAGCGAGCAACTAACTTATTGGAAATAATACATACTGATGTATGCGGTCCGATGAGTGTTGAGGCTCGCTGCTGGTATCGTTATTTTCTGACCTTTATAGATTACTTGAGCAGATATGGGTATATCTACTTGATGAAACATAAGTCTGAAACATTTGAAAAGTTCAAAGAATTTCAGAGTGAAGTGGAAAATCATCGTAACAAGAAAATAAAAGTTTCTACGATCAGATCGTGGAGGCGAATATTTGAAGTTACGAGTTTGGCCTTCATTTAAAACAATGTGAAATAGTTTCACAACTCACGCCACCTGGAACACCATAGTGTAATGGTGTGTCCGAACGTCGTAACCGCATTTTATTAGATATGGTGCGATCTATGATGTCTCTTACCGATTTACCACTATCATTTTGGGGTTATGCATTAGAGACAGTTGCATTCACATTAAATAGGGCACCATCTAAATCCGTTGAGACGACATCGTATGAACTATGGTTTGGCAACAAACATAAGCTATCGTTTCTTAAAATTTGGGGCAGCGATGCTTATGTGAAAAAGTTTCAACCTCATAAGCTCGAACCCAAATCGGAGAAATGTGTCTTCATAGGATACCCAAAGGAAACTGTTGGGTACACCTTCTATCACAGATCCAAAGGCAAGATATTCGTTGCTAAAGATGGATACTTTGTAGAGAAGGAGTTTCTCTCGAAAGAAGTGAGTGGGAGGAAAGTGGAACTTAATGAGGTAATTGTACCTTCTCTCAAATTGGAAAGTAGTACATCACATAAACTAGTTCTAGTGATTGCTACACCAATCAGCGAGGAAGCTAATGATGATGATCTTGAAACTTTAGTTCAAGTTACTACTGAACCTCGTAGATCAGCCAGAGTGTGTTCCGCGCCAGAGTGGTACGGTAACCCGATTCTGGAAGTCATGTTACTAGACCATGATGAACCTACGAACTATGAGGAACCGATGATGAGCCCAAGTTCCGCAAAATGGCTTGAGGCCATGAAATCTGAGATGGGATCCATGTATGAGAACAAAGTGTGGACCTTGGTTGACTTGCCCGATTATCGGCAAGCCATTGAAAATAAATGGATCTTTAAGAGGAAGACAGACGTCGATGGTAATGTTACTATCTATAAAGGTCGACTTGTTGTGAAAGGTTTTTGACAAGTTCAAGGTGTTGACTACGATGAGATTTTCTCACTCATAGCGATGCTTGAGTCTGTCCGAATCATGTTAGCAATTGCCGCATTTTATGAAATCTGGCAAATGAATAAAAAAACTGCGTTATTTAATGGATTCATTAAAGAAGAGTTGTGTATGATGCAACCAGAAGGTTTTGTCAATCCTAAAGGTGCTAACAAAATGTGCAAGCTCCAGCGATCCATCTATGGACTGGTGCAAGCACCTCGGAGTTGGAATATATGCTTTGATAAGTTGATCAAAGCATATAGTTTTATACAGACTTGCGGTGAAGCCTGTATTACCAAGAAAGTGAGTGGGAGCACTACAACCTTTCTGATTAGTATATGTGAATGACATATTGTCGATCGGAAATGATGTAGAATTTTCTGGAAAGCATAAAGGTGTGTTTGAAAGGAGTTTTTCAAAGAAAGACCTCGGTGAACCTGTTTACATATTGAGCATCAAGATCTATAGAGATAGATCAAGATGCTTCATAAGTTTTTTCAATGAGTACATACCTTGAAAAGTTTTTAAAGTAGTTCAAAATGGAACAGTCAAAGAAAGAGTTCTTGCATGTGTCGCAAGGTGTGAAGTTGAGTAAGGCACAAAGCCCGACCACATCAAAAGTTAGAGAGAGAATGAAAGGCAATCCCTATGCCTCAGCCATAGGTTCTATAAAGTATACCATGATGTATACCAGACCTATTGTATGCCCTGCCCTGATTTTGGCAAGGGTGTACAATTTTGATCTAGGAGTAGATCACTGGACAACGGTCAAAATTATCCTTAGATGACTAAGAAAATATTTCTCGGTTATGGAGGTGATAAAGAGTTCATCGTAAAGAGTTATGTCACTGCAAGCTTTGACACCGATCTGGATGACTCCGAGTCTCGATCTTGATACATATTGAAAGTGGGAGCATTTAGCTAGAGTAGCTCTGTGCAGAGCATTGTAGACATAGAAATTCGCAAAATACGTACGGATCTGAATGTGGCAGACCCATTGACTAAACCTCTCTCACGAGCAAAACATGGTCACACCTTACTACTCTTTGGGTGTTAATCACATGGAGATGTGAACTAGATTATTGACTCTAGTAAACCTTTTGGGTATTGGTCACATGGCAATGTGAACTACAAAGTGTTAAATCACATGAGGATTTGAACTATTGGTGTTAAATCACATGGTGATGTGAACTAGATTATTGACTCTAGTACAAGTGGGAGACTGAAGGAAATATGCCCTAGAGGCAATAATAAAGCTATTATTTATTTCCTTATATCATGATAAATGTTTATTATTCATGATATAATTGTATTAACCGGAAACTTAGTACATGTGTGAATACATAGACAAACAGAGTGTCACTAGTATGCCTCTACTTGACTAGCTCGTTAATCAAAGATGGTTAAGTTTCCTAGCCATAGACATGAGTTGTCATTTGATGAAAGGGATCACATCATTAGAGAATGATGTGATTGACTTGACCCATTCTATTAGCTTAGCACTTGATCGTTTAGTATGTTGCTATTGCTTTCTTCATGACTTATACATTTTCCTATGACTATGAGATTATGCAACTCCCGAATACCAGAGGAACACTTTGTGTGCTATGAAACGTCACAATGTAACTGGGTGATTATAAAGATGCTCTACGAGTGTATCCGATGGTGTTTGTTGAGTTGGCATAGATCGAGATTAGGATTTGTCACTCTGATTGTCGGAGAGGTATCTCTGGGCCATCCGGTAATGCACATCACTATAAGCCTTGCAAGAAATGTGACTAATGAGTTAGTTGCTGGAGGATGCATTATGAAATGAGTAAAGAGACTTTCCGGTACCGAGATTGAACTAGGTATGATGATACCGAGGATCGAATCTCAGACAAGTAACATACCGATGACAAAGGGAACAATGTATGATGTTATGCGGTTTGACCGATAAAGATCTTTGTAAAATATGTAGGAACAAATATGAGCATCCAGGTTCCGCTATTGGTTTTTCACCGGAGATGTGTCTCGGTCATGTCTACATAGTTCTCGAACCGGTAGGGTCCGCACGCTTAACGTTCGATGACAATTTGTATTATGAGTTATATGATTTGATGACCGACGTTCGTTCAGAGTCCCGGATGAGATCACAGGCATGACGAATAGTCTCGAAATGGTCGAGACGTAAAGATCGATATATTAGAAGGCTATATTCGGACATCATAAAGGTTCCGAGTGATTCGATTATTTCTCGGAGTACCGGAGAGTTACGGGAATTCGTATTGGGCCTTAATGGGACATACGGGAAAGGAGAGAAAGGCCTCAAGGGTGGCCACACCCCTTCCCCTTGGACTGGTCCGAATTGGACTAGGGAAAGGGGGCGCCTCCTTCCTTCCTTCTCCTTCTCCATTCCCCTTTTCCTATTCCATGTGGGAGGTGGAATCGTACTAGGACAAGGGAGTCCAAGTAGGACTCCACACTTTGGCGCGCCCTATGAGGGCCAGCCTCCTCCTCCCTCCATCCTTTATATACGTGGCCAAGGAGCACCCCATGGACACACAAGTTGATTTTAGCCGTGTGCGGTGCCCCTCCCCATAGTTACACACCTCGGTCATATCGTTGCAGTGCTTAGGCATGGCCCTACGCCGGTAGCTTCATTATAACCGTCACCATGCCATCATGCTGGTGAAACTTTCCCGTGACGCTCAACTGGATCAAGAGCTCGTGGTACGTCATCGAGCTGAATGTGTGCTGAATGCGGAGGTGCCGTACGTTCGGTACTTGGATCGGTTGGATCGCGAAGACGTTCGACTACATCAACCGTGTCACTAGACGCTTTTGCTTTCGGTCTACGAGGGTACGTAGACACACTCTCCCCACTCGTTGCTATTCTTCTCCTAGATTTGCGTGATCGTAGGATTATTTTTTTTTGAAATACTACATTCCCCAACACTTTTTGACAAATCGCTGCCATGCACGGTGCACTCTGGAGAGGCGTGCTTCTTGGGGTTGTTGTCGGTGTCCTTGCCTACTTTCCTTTCTTTCTTGGCAGGGACCACGCCCCCACTGGCCTATGCTGCTACCACATCTCTGTACATATTGTTGACGGATATGACCGCATCCTTCTTATTCGACGGGATGGAAATGAATCACATTGGCTCCGACATCTTCAGAATGTTATGAGCGTAGTGGGACGCTGTCATGAACTTGGCCAGAGCTGGACAACCAAGGATATCGTTAAATGGTAGGGGAGCTCAACAACATCAAACACGACACTCTCAGTCATGTAGTTTAATTCCCCGCCAAACATAACTGGCAATGTAATCTTTCCTTTAGGTTGGCTTCTTCCCTGGTTGATCCCTTGGAACTTACCAGTCCTCTTGAGGTCCTCATCAGGAATTTGAAGTTTTTTTATTACGCCAGGGAAGATCAGGTTCAAACTAGCTCTGCCGTCAACCAACATCTTGGTGCCCTTGAGGTTGAGGACTATTGGTGAAACCAACAATGTAGGCATCCCATCGCAGTAGTGCAAACACGATGGTCCTCAACGTCAAAGATGACAGGCGTGCGTGACCATTGGAGTGGTTCCTCAGCGCCTGCTATGTACAGGCTCTGCCGCATTGACCTCACGTGCCCACTGCTTTAGTTGTTGGTGAGAGGAGTGCAAAGATGCACCCCCATCAATGCACATCGCCTCAGTAGCTCTATAGAATTCTTGTTCGCTGGACTCATCATCATCTTCTTCTTCACTATCCTCTACTCCTTCATTTTTCTCTCGACCTCTGGAGGGTTTTTCCTTCTGTTGGTCGACCTTTCCACGGTGGCCACCGCGTCCGGCAAGGCCTTTCCTGCCAGCGCCATCCTGGCCTTTCTCCTAATCGCGGTTCTTATACGCAAATGTTTACGACCAAGATCAGGGACTCGCGGGTAGATATCACAACACAACTCTACACACAAATTAAAGATTCATACAAGCTTCATAATACAAGCCAGGGCCTGCATGGAACCACATGTCCTTTCATCCCCCACATCGGAATCACTTACGGGTACTCTATGAGCCGACCTGACTTTAGTCACATCATGTATCATTTAAAGTATGTATATAGTATAAACCCGTGATCACCTCCCATAGTGATCACGGCCCGATAGTATAGCATGACAGACGAACAAGAATGTGGGGCCACAGAGGGAATACTAGCATCATGTACTAAGCATTTAGAATAGCAGCTAAAGGTATCGACAATTGTAGCAACAATGACAGGCTATGCAACAGAATATGAGCTATCAAATCATCAACAGTAGCAAACCTAATGCAAGAATGAGAGAGAAGAGAATGGGCGATATCTGGTGATAAAGGGGGGGCTGGCTTGCCTGGAAGCTCGGTAGAGAAGGACGGGTCGTCGTCGATGTAGTCAATCACAGGGGTATCCGCAGCAGTCTCAAGGTCTACCGGAAAGAAGTAACGGAGTGGGAACACAATAAATACAAAGCAAAAAAAGCATCACAAAGCATAACATGGTAATACACGATGCTATGGGTGACCTAACACAGTACTAGGTGATATAGGTGAAGGGGGAAAACATCCGGGAAAGTATCCCCGGTGTTTGGCATTTTTTGACAGAAGAACCGAAGCGAGGTCGGTTTTATGTTCGCTATGTTAGAGACGTGTGGCACGCGAGTTGACTACATATTCAGATTCGTCTTGTTTTTCTGAGCAAATTTCATGTACAAAGTATTTTCATCCGAATTATGGTTTATTCTCTATGAATTTTCAAAGCTTTATTGATTTTCTGATTTTTTTTGAATTTTCTGGACTAATATTTATTTCGAAATATAAACTGTAAATTTACTATTGTCACATAGTGTGTTGCCTGCCACAGTCAATGACAAGGGGGGCCAGGTCAAAGTCAACAGTACAGTCAGCTATTGGCTGTGTCAACTAGTGAATAGTTCATGTGGGTCCCGGGTGTCATTGTCTATGGTTAACTAGACATTAATTAAGTTAGATTAGCTAATAGTGGGGTCCACTGTCATTGGCTAGTAGTTAAACAAACCAGTATTTAGCCCCTAAGATAATTTGCACGGCCGGCTGGTGGTGGCTCTGCCTACACGCACAGCACAAATGCCTGGACATGGCCACAACCATGGCCATTAGCAGCAACTAGCAGCGGCTGGAGCAGGAATTAGCAGCGGCAAACAGCAGCATCTAGGAGCAGCGGTAGTTAGCGGCTAGGAGCAGCTCTTAGGAGTAGCAGCAGCGGCAAGAGAACTAGCAGTGAGCAGCAGCAAGCGGCAGTAGGCAGAGCAAGCAGCAGCGGAAGCAGAATAGCCAAGCATGCGAGTGCGGCACATCGGCACCGCGAGCGGGGCGAGGAAGGGTGCGGCCGGCGTGTATGCACAGGCGACAGCGACGGCGGCTGCAACAGTATCAGCAGCGCTGCAGGCGAGTGGCAGCAACGAATCAGCAGCAGCGTAGCAACGGTGCAAGTAGCGTGAGCGGCGCAAAGCATCAGCGGCTAGCGAAGTAGCTAGTACTAGTAGGGTATCATCGACAGTACGCACGTACGTACATACGCATACACGGCAGCTTGGACGAGCTCAGGGATGGCGGCTATGGCAAGAAATCGAAAACAGGGAGAGGGGGTTTGGGAATAGTGGCTTACAGTGGTGCCGGGAACGAGGTCAAGGAGGCTGGGGATAGTCGGGGTCGAGTGAATCGACGACAGTTGCCAGCGGTGCAGGATGTCGAAGACGAGATGGTGGTGATTCGGTGCGGCTCCGCTTAATTTGTCGCTCGGATGGATGAGGTAGACGGTGGCAATCCTCCTGCACCCGTCGGTGCTAGGAACGGTGGCTGCTGGTGTAGATTGTTCGTGGCTATTTAATGCACAATTGATCAATCTTATAATAAACTTGTAATACAGTAATTATTTTTAAAAAGTGTTGTCGGAAATGAGCTATCATGTGTGAAGATTCATGGCTATGATGCCAAATGATCAATCTTATGGCCATATTCATGGCATAGATTGTTCAAATGATCTCATATCATGCACAAAAGGGCATATTGGAATGGCAAACAATGTTTCATAAGGAAGTTTTCATTTTCATTGGACGAAAAATTCATTTTCCATTTTTTCGAGTGCCTGAAATGAGTTTTTGTGTGAAGGACCTACCATATATTTGTTGCAAATTTGTACCAAATAATTTTTATAAAATACTAGGCCATATTTAATGCACAATTGACAAAATGGTTGGGTGTCCAAAGCTTTTATCCACTTCTCATGAAAAAGTCAAAATTCCGCCGATCCAGTTGGAAGCGGGTCAAATTTGAACTGTAGCTGCCTCATAGTCAGCTCTTTATTTTTTCCAAAAATCATTTCTAGGTACATAAGTGTCAGGACCCTCATCCTAAATCACACAGGTCTAGCTTGTAACACATCATATCACTTTGCGGCCTCACGCACGGTATCCCCACGGGTGCCACCTTACTTGGCCCGGGACCGTTTGCGCATTTTGGCACACGTATATGATAGTGTCGCTAGCATCCATATGACAGAGAACCCGGGCCGACATGGCTAGTTATAAACCAAAAGTGGCACTAAATTACAGAGACAGGCATCCATGACCCAGCAACGAACGTGTCGGTCATCAACATATGAACCCAAGTCGTAGCAAGCTACATGGACTTAAGGAACAACGCGTGACGTTTCCCCTAAGGGACAGACACAGGAACGAAGAAGGACACATGCCGGCCAGCCTACGTGTTCCGAGCAGTAGCAAGCTACCAAGGCTCATTGGAATCACTAGGAGGCATTTCCCTGTAAGATAGGCTACCAAAGGAAAACAACTAGGTGTCGGATCCCACACATAGCAATACACATTACACGTACGCATAACATGCAAGTATGTGCTGAACAACAAGGCATCACAACATAACTCAACAACTCATATAGATAAAGGCCCAGAGGAGCCATCATAGCATTTATTACAAACAGAGGTCACATGACCCAACATACAGAGCATACAGGCAACGGAAGCATTACATGTCTGAGTACAGACATCTACAAATGAAAAAGACTAAGAAGCCTGACTATCTACAAGACCCTCCCAAGGGCACAAGATCGTAGCTGAGGTAACAAGCTAAACGTCGAAGTCCACGCGGAACCACTAGCGAGACTGAAGTCTCTCTGCAAAAACATAAATTAAGCAAACGTGAGTACAAAGGTACTCAGCAAGACTTACATCAGAACTAGCTACATATGCATCGGTATCAACAAAGGGGTGGTGGGGTTTGACTGCAGCAAGCCAGCTTTGACCCGGTGGCTATCCTAAACTACGACTGCAAGTAACTCTTTTGAGGTGGCGCACACGAGTCCACATATTCACCAATCAATACACCACTATGGATCCGCTCCCGTCTCCCTACGAGAAGGCCATCCATAGCACTCACGCTTATCTTGCGCGTTTTAGAGTATCCACTTTCACTTGTCTATGAACTGTAATAGGCAACCCAGAAGTCCATTTCCGCGGACACGGCTATTCGAATAGATTATATATAAAACCCTGCAGGGGTGTACTTCTTCACACACGCTCTCACCACTTACCACCGTCTACACGACATGTACTCGGCAACCTTCAAGCGGAGGCCCAGCGAGGGTGTCGGCCACGACCTGACTAACCACACAAGTCTCTCGTCCAGGTTTATCGCCTATTTGGGTTCCATCCGTGGGGAGATCCGGCCGGGGTGTCGCTCACGGCCCCAAACGATGTGTACAGGGTTCCCGCATCACCAAACGGGCAATCGGTACACCGTGCCACATACCTGCCGCGTCACAGCCCACCCCGAGGGTCAGCGCTGCGCACGACCTCCAGTAAACTACAAACACCAGAAACTAGTTGCAACTCCTGGACAGAGATCATGCTGATTAATAAGTCGAGAGAGTCAATTAAGGATCCCAATGTGTGGTAGTAGCTGTTTCATGGACCAACCAACATAGAACTCAGTTCCTGAGGACGGCTGCAATGAGACAACCCACCATGTACTCCTACATGGCCTCTCATCGCTACCTTCACCAAATCGAGTTCACACACTTAGCTCACACACAGTAGGACATGTTCATCACATTCCAATTCATCCCCGATGAATCAGACCTGACACAACTCTAAGCAATAGCAGGCATAACCAGAAAGCATCAATGAGTAGGCACAACATGGCTCAAACAACTCCTACTCATACTAGTGGGTTTCAACTATTTACTGTGGCAATGACGGGTCATGTAGTGGAAAGGGGTTCAACTACCGCAGCAGGTAACAATTGAAGCGTTGTTGTCCTAATACAGTAAAAGAGAGCAAGAGCGAGAGAGTGGGATTGTATCGGATTGCTCAATGGGATTTTGCTTGCCTGGCACTTCTGAAGATATTAATAGTTCTTCATCGGTGTCATCGAACTCATCGTCGGAACGTCGTCTACTGAGAGGGGACAAAACCGACAAATAGAGAAAGATCACAATCAATGCAATGCACAATATGATGCATGAATGTGACATGGCAATATGATGTGGTTTGGCCTAATGCAACTAGCAACCAAGTTAAATGAAGTTGGTTTGAACCAAAGGTTCAAATTCAAACTCCATATGTGATTATTCAAATGCCATTTATTCAAATTTTCCTAAACAGCAACCATAAGTTGGTCTAACATGCATGAAAATGCCATAAACAGATTCCTTGGATTTTTCTGATCAATTTTCATATATAAATTATTTTCATCTGAGCTACGGTTGATTTTATATGATTTTTAGAAGTTTTGGCAATTTTCTGAAATAAATAAATCATTTCTGATTTATTTTAAATTACAGAAAATAGTTACTGCGTCAGCAATGCATCATCATGACGTCAGCAAGTCAACAGGGCTGGTCCAGGTCAAACCTGACCAGTGGGGCCCACTGGTCAGTGACACAACTAACTAAACTAACTTATTTAAATCTAACCTAGTTTAATTAGCCGGGCGGGGCCCATATGTCAGTGAGTCACAGGGTTAACTAATTACAAATTAGCACTAACCTAAAATATAAACTAATTTCAGACAAGATGGGGCCCACACATCAGTGACTAATTAACTAACCAAATGATTAGTATTAACCTGAGTTAATTAGCAGGGCGGGCCCCAATTGTCAGCGGGTTAGGGGTGGACTAAGGGCGTGGGACCCATGCGTCAGTGACCCGGGGTGGTCAACCCACTGGTCAAAGAGGTCAGAAACGCCGGCGGCTCATCGCCGGCGAGACTAAATGCGGCGGAGGGTTCAGGTTTCGTCCCACGGCGACCAAAACGACCGCCGTTTGGTCCTACGCATTGCTGGGGCTCTTCCGCATCCAAGGGACCAGACGGGAGGCCGCGGGGTGGCCGGAAAGTGACCGGCGACGAGGTTTGGCGGCGGCGGGGTTCGGACGTCGACGAAATCAACGCCGCAGAGCACGGTAGGAGCAACGGAAGGGGTTTTTGGGCCTCTGGTGTTGCGCTGAGCACGTCTGTGTGCTCGGTTGCCGCCCTGGGCGACGGTGGCCACGGCTGCAACATCGCCGGCGGCGAGAAGCTCACGGCCACGGTGGGAACGATGCTACGGCAGGAAAAAGAAGCGGGGAAGAAGGGGTTTCGGTGCAGGAGCTCACAACGAAGCTGCGGGGACGGTCAGCGGGCTCGGGGGCATGCTGGTTGCCGCGAATTCGTCGGTGAGGTCGTCGGCGGCCGGAGGTTGAACATGAGGTCGGGGACGACGCCATGAGGCTCCCTGGCTCGCGTGCGTGGGCGTGCAGATTCACGGGTCCGTGGCGGAGCTCGTGGTCACGATGCGGGGGTGTGGGAAGGGCTGTGGCCACGGTGGTGGCGAGCGACGGCGACGAGCCCGCTCGGGTGGGTGCGGGAACGCGGGGGAAAGGAGGGAGAGAGACCAGAGAGTGAGGGGAGATGACGAGGGGGGGTCGAGGTGTCTCCAGGCGCGTGGACAGGGAGGGGAACGAGCCTCCAGCGCGAAGCAGGAGGTGGCCACGGCCACGCGCCGCTGCTGGCACGCAGCTGCTTTGCGGCGAGGGGAGGAAGACGACGGAGTGGCTGGCGGGCTGGGCCAACAGGAGCTGGGCCGTGCAGGTAAAGGCCAGGTGGGCTTCCTCTCTCTCTGTCTTTTCTTTCTGTTTCAGTTATTTATTTTATCTTATGTTTTCTAATTCTTTTGTAACTTTGTGGTTTTTCTAAAAATGCTTAGGCATTTTCAAAAATCACCAAACTGCTCATGCCCACTGTTTAGCATATAACCAACATGGAACATTTTAGTTTAGGATTATTTGAGCATTTAAAATAATATATAATATTTAAATGCCCAATGCAAATAAGATATGATTTAATTCAAAAAAATCCAGAATGGTCCTAGAATAAGTGCAACATTTTTGGCAGGGGTTTTTAATCAATCCAAAAATGATGAACTTTTCCAAGGGGCATTGTGGGTTCATTGAAAAGATTTTAGTTGACCCTAGTTGAATTGCTTTACTGCTAGGGTTTTGGCAATCCCCATTTCAAGTTTCTTTCAAGATTAAACATGATGCACACATGAGGCTAGCCTAGGGCATTACCAGAAGCTAGGGATGTGACAACTCACCCCTACTAAACAAGAATCTCATCCCGAGATTCAGGACGTGAGGTAAGAAATCAGAGGGGACACTAACTAACACAGTCTTCTCGATTCAACTGTCCTCCTCGAAGTTGCCGATTCATTGCATCATGTTGATCTTGTCATCCTTGCTTTGAGATCTTCATCCAACCAGATGATAATGGAGTCATACTCTGTAGAAATCAATTTTCCCGAAGATCGAGGAACTCAAGATCAACTTATGGATTGAGACGTCGAAACATCTCTTGTGATGAGACACGGAGTACACCTCCAGGGGAATGGAGTGAAGCAAGCGATGAAGGTCACTTGATAGGCACTAATTGCACACCTAAGAAGATGGTGATCGATGTCACCAAACGGGGCACCTTAGAGAAGGTGACTCGTAGAGTTATTCCCATAAGTGGCAAAAAGAATTACTTTTGATATAGAGAACATTGAAATTCCCTATACCAGCCGGAGGCAAATCACAATCGATCGTTTGACGGTGGTCCGAGGGAATGACATACTCGGCCAGAATGGATGATGTGGACTACCTTGTTAAAGACAACACAAGGGATAATTTTGGTTATCATCAGAAATGGATGGGACCCATGGTAAGTCCACTTTTGAGGATGATCCTGAACAACAGTGATTGAGAATGGTAACCCATGGAGAATTGGCACATTGGCGGTGCAAGTTGGGAACAAAATGCAAATGCGGGGAATGATTCTAGTAACTGGGAAGAAACCCAACAGTAGAGAGTGAATTGCTCTTTGAGAGGTTACAACATAACCAAGAACACTGGGAGCAATCCCGGTTAGTGTCGAGGATAACACCTAGTGTTTGTGCGTGGTCTCAAGAACTTGAGCATTCCCATATTCATCAAGGTTTTACCAATATCCGTTTCAAGGATCCTGGCAACATCACATACTACCATGATGAATAATGGTGGATGATGCAGATGCAAAGGAAGACAACACCTTCTCGGATTTAACCTTGGCGAGGCCAAGGGGACGAAATTTGGATGATCAACCGAGAGACATTTAGCAGTCCGCTTCTAATGTTCTCCTTGACGTGCTAGTGCAATCCATTTATTAAAATGGTTTGGTACCTAGAGCGTCAAGTAAAAGGTCGGACTTCAGGAGCACAACAATCCATAAGGAACAACTAGGGAGTAAATCCTACGAAGTCCTTGTGGGGAGGTGGCCAACTTCTTCAATCAAGATGCTACATCAATAGGTCTTCCGGCTGGGTTGGTTGGCCACGACATCCACTTTACCGGTTATCGAGAGACCAATAGTATAGTTCTTGGAAAATGTTCCAACCATCATATCTGCCTGAGATTCAGTTCTAGTTGGTGTCAGGATATTCCAGACTCATCGATTCTAGGAAGAAAAAGAAATTTTACAACAGAAATCGACGAGACGGCGTTGCGAGATTCTCAGGAATGAACTACGATAGCAGCTCCAAAACATGAGCGGGTTCTGCTACAAAACCTGTGAACACGTTGTCCCAGACAAGCATGACCACATACTAGTCTTATGATAAAATACTACCGAGTTTCAGGTTAGGAATCATCATTGGAGATAACCAAGTCTTGTGCATGTCCGTCCGGGCCCTTCGGGAATAGCGTTTGAACTTCTTTTCTTTGAACAAATCAATCAGTGGCTTGGTGTGCTAGGGATACATACAGAATGAAGATGATCAGTCTATCATACCATAGAATACTTCGCACGTATGCATGACTGACTTGGGATGACTCCAGAGGAGGTAAAAACATGCTTTCTCGAATTCACGGCGGCAACTTGCATCAAATGCACATGAATTAGAGGAAGTCACTTCTTTCTTTCGTACATATGCTTCACGAACGGGTCATGAAGATAATGCTTATAAAAGTTTCCAATACTAGCTGGATGTTCAACATAGATCATGGAGAAGATAGCAATGTTGCTGATGGGCTCAACAAAAATTCATCCAGGTTTTCATATAGATGGAATTCCATGACAATGTGAACAAAGTGATAGCATTGGTCAGACCCAAAAGATATAATGGTGTATGCTCAAGGGAACGACCATGAGTAAGTCAACATTACGAATATCATTGGTTCTGATTTGACTTGACGATAACCCATACTCAAATCAAAGTTTGGACAAGACAATAGATCCACAAATGATCACGGGGATCAATTGGAGAAGATATCATCTGTCTTCAATACACACACAAAAGATATCCCTTGGAAGGAACTAAGTCAGGCAAGCTTTTATCTTCCAACTCTCCAAGTTTTCGTTTAGCTTAACCAACTAGCTCAAGGGTATGGAATACAGATTCCTGGAGAAGGATTGGTTACAAGAAACCAACTTGATCACGAGCTCAGCATAGCGGTCAGGGGACAACCTGGAAATACTTCCGAGAAGATATTCGGAAAATCACGAACCATCGATATGTTACTAAGCTCGAGAACAATCTTGCTTTTCAGGGCAAGACGATATGATCAAATGAGCAAGGACTTAACAAAATCCTAACTCATCAATCAAGGATTGCACCAGGAAAGTGGACTAGGTAGCACAATCAATCTTAGAATGGTGATTCAGTAATCATCACGCTAAGAATGAAATTGTTGTCCTTTAACTACCAAGCAACAAAGTTGCTAGGAGTATTGATTTCACACATCACAATCCACTTGTCAGTATTCCGGCTATGATAACACGGAGACCGAGGAATGAACGATAATGGCGAGAAGTATCACCGTATCAAGAGTTTATAGGAGGTTGTGCAATTCCCATGACATTCTTGACATAAAGATGGTAATACTCCAGGATAGAACAGCTTAGAAGCTGGATTAGCGTTCTTCATCTGCGAAGTACAACTTCTTTGACCCAGTCCTGGATATGGATAAGGTACTGGAGTTTGTTTCTCCTAGTCATTCCAGAATAGAATGGCTTGACGGACCACAAGAGTAAAAGGCATCGACGAACACAAGTGCACAACTACTCCTGACTATCAACTGATAGACGAAGGTCATAAAACAACTGAAAAGGGACAACTCAAAGGAACATATATCTTTCTGAGTTGTGGATGCATAGGTTAGTATGTCGAACGAGTTCCACATATTTCTTCCGGATAACCCATGCATAAAAGTAGGACTGGCAGAGTCACAATATGAATGGAGTACCACTCAGGAGCACTCTGGTTGTGATCTTTTGGTTCGGGAGAACTTCTGCTAAGATGGTTCATGGTACTGGAAGAACGATAACCACTGACCTCGAGGACTATCACAAGGTTACTAATATCCTAAAGGAACGAGCAAATACTATCAGCATGAAGTAAGTAGGGTGAAGCTCGGGTTCAGGAACCCAGTAATAGATTACCTACCAACTAAATAGCATCACAGGATGCTTTCGAGAATGATGGCCAAAATCATCACACTGGAATATAAAACATTGCTGGATTACTGGGTGATCTTCTAAGATACTTAGGGTCATAATAATAACTCCAACATATGTGTCGAGGTAACAAAGTACCACAACTCACCGTCTAGTGTGGTTAATCTGGCCTAAAAGGCCATTAAGAATAGGTAAGAATGATTAGCAAATGCATCAGATTGTTTAGAGACCTGGGATGACTCGGACAGCATAACGGCTGCAAATGCTCGAAAATACTTTTGAGATCCAAGCAAAAAGGGTAGCATATCCACTTAGCATCATAATGTCAGGGTTCTGAGACCAACAGTTGAACAAACAGAAGTAGTAGAAACTGAGCTGAGGGTTGAATCCACAATAACGTGATCCTGATAAATAGAATGAGAATCCTAGTTCTTAATCCCCGTAGAAAGAAGAAGGTGACTCAGATCAGAAGGTCATAGGGCAAAGGAGTAAAAAGAGCCTTACCTTCCCTTCCACAAACAATTCCCTTACATAACTAAAGAGTTTCTAGACACGACTTCGACCAGTTTGGCTTGCTAATCCTACAGGCAGTCAGGCTCTGATACCAAAGCTGTCAGGACCCCGATCCTAAATCACACAGGTCTAGCTTGTAACACATCATATCACTTTGCGGCCTCACGCACGGTATCCCCACGGGTGCCACCTTACCTGGCCCGGGACCGTTTGCGCATTTTGGCACACGTATATGATAGTGTCGCTAGCATCCATATGACAGAGAACCCGGGCCGACATGGCTAGTTATAAACCAAAAGTGGCACTAAATTACAGAGACAGGCATCCATGACCCAGCAACGAACGTGTCGGTCATCAACGTATGAACCCAAGTCGTAGCAAGCTACATGGACTTAAGGAACAACGCGTGACATTTCCCCTAAGGGACGGACACAGGAACGAAGAAGGACACATGCCGGCCAGCCTACGTGTTCCGAGCAGTAGCAAGCTACCAAGGCTCATTGGAATCACTAGGAGGCATTTCCCTGTAAGATAGGCTACCAAAGGAAAACAACTAGGTGTTGGATCCCACGCATAGCAATACACATTACACGTACGCATAACATGCAAGTATGTGCTGAACAACAAGGCATCACAACATAACTCAACAACTCATATAGATAAAGGCCCAGAGGAGCCATCATAGCATTTATTACAAACAGAGGTCACATGACCCAACATACAGAGCATACAGGCAATGGAAGCATTACATGTCTGAGTACAGACATCTACAAATGAAAAAGACTAAGAAGCCTGACTATCTACAAGACCCTCCCAAGGGCACAAGATCGTAGCTGAGGTAACAAGCTAAACGTCGAAGTCCAGGCGGAACCACTAGCGAGACTGAAGTCTCTCTGCAAAAACATAAATTAAGCAAACGTGAGTACAAAGGTACTCAGCAAGACTTACATCAGAACTAGCTACATATGCATCGGTATCAACAAAGGGGTGGTGGGGTTTGACTGCAGCAAGCCAGCTTTGACCCGGTGGCTATCCTAAACTACGACTGCAAGTAACTCTTTTGAGGTGGCGCACACGAGTCCACATATTCACCAATCAATACACCACTATGGATCCGCTCCCGTCTCCCTACGAGAAGGTCATCCATAGCACTCACGCTTATCTTGCGCGTTTTAGAGTATCCACTTTCACTTGTCTATGAACTGTAATAGGCAACCCAGAAGTCCATTTCCGCGGACACGGCTATTCGAATAGATTATATATAAAACCCTGCAGGGGTGTACTTCTTCACACACGCTCTCACCACTTACCGCCGTCTACACGACATGTACTCGGCAACCTTCAAGCGGAGGCCCAGCGAGGGTGTCGGCCACGACCTGACTAACCACACAAGTCTCTCGTCCAGGTTTATCGCCTATTTGGGTTCCATCCGTGGGGAGATCCGGCCGGGGTGTCGCTCACGGCCCCAAACGATGTGTACAGGGTTCCCACATCACCAAACGGGAAATCGATACACCGTGCCACGTACCTGCCGCGTCACAGCCCACCCCGAGGGTCAGCGATGCGCACGACCTCCAGTAAACTACAAACACCAGAAAGTAGTTGCAACTCGTGGACAGAGATCATGCTGATTAATAAGTCGAGAGAGTCAGTTAAGGATCCCAATGTGTGGTAGTAGCTGTTTCATGGACCAACCAACACAGAACTCAGTTCCTGAGGACGGCTGCAATGAGACAACCCACCATGTACTCCTACATGGCCTCGCATCGCTACCTTTACCAAATCGTGTTCACACACTTAGCTCACACACAGTAGGACATGTTCATCACATTCCAATTCATCCCCGATGAATCAGACCTGACACAACTCTAAGCAATAGCAGGCATAACCAGAAAGCATCAATGAGTAGGCACAACATGGCTCAAACAACTCCTACTCATACTAGTGGGTTTCAACTATTTACTGTGGCAATGACGGGTCATGCAGTGGAAAGGGGTTCAACTACCGCAGCAGGTAACAATTGAAGCGTTGTTGTCCTAATGCAGTAAAAGAGAGCAAGAGCGAGAGAGTGGGATTGTATCGGAATGCTCAATGGGGTTTTGCTTGCCTGGCACTTCTGAAGATATTAATAGTTCTTCATCGGTGTCATCGAACTCATCGTCGGAACGTCGTCTACTGAGAGGGGACAAAACCGACAAATAGAGAAAGATCACAATCAATGCAATGCACAATATGATGCATGAATGTGACATGGCAATATGATGTGGTTTGGCCTAATGCAACTAGCAACCAAGTTAAATGAAGTTGGTTTGAACCAAAGGTTCAAATTCAAACTCCATATGTGATTATTCAAATGTCATTTATTCAAATTGTCCTAAACAGCAACCATAAGTTGTTCTAACATGCATGAAAATGCCATAAACAGATTCCTTGGATTTTTCTGATCAATTTTCATATATAAATTATTTTCATCTGAGCTAAGGTTGATTTTATATGATTTTTAGAAGTTTTCGCTATTTTCTGAAATAAATAAATCATTTCTGATTTATTTTAAATTACAGAAAATAGTTACTACGTCAGCACTGCGTCATCATGACGTCAGCAAGTCAACAGGGCTGGTCCAGGTCAAACCTGACCAGTGGGGCCCACTGGTCAGTGACACAACTAACTAAACTAACTTATTTAAATCTAACCTAGTTTAATTAGCCGGGCGGGGCCCATATGTCAGTGAGTCACAGGGATAACTAATTACAAATTAGCACTAACCTAAAATATAAACTAATTTCAGACAAGACGGGGCCCACACATCAGTGACTAATTAACTAACCAAATGATTAGTATTAACCTGAGTTAATTAACAGGGCGGGCCCCAATTGTCAGCGGGTTAGGGGTGGACTAAGGGCGTGGGACCCATGCGTCAGTGACCCGGGGTGGTCAACCCACCGGTCAAAGAAGTCAGAAACGCCGGCGGCTCGTCGCCGGCAAGACCAAATGCGGCGGAGGGTTCGGGTTTCATCCCATGGCGACCAAAACGACTGCCGTTTGGTCCTACGCGTTGCTGGGGCTCTTCCGCATCCAAGGGACCAGACGGGAGGCCGCGGGGTGGCCGGAAAGTGACCGGCGATGAGGTTTGGCGGCGGCGGGGTTCGGACGTTGACGAAATCAACGCCGCAGAGCACGGCAGGAGCAACGGGATGGGTTTTTGGGCCTCTGGTGTTGCGTTGAGCACGTCTGTGTGCTCGGTTTCCGCCCTGGGCGACGGTGGCCACGGCTGCAACATCGCCGGTGGCGAGAAGCTCACGGCCACGGTGGGAACGACGCTACGGCAAGAAAAAGAAGCGGGGAAGATGGGGTTTCGGTGCAGGAGCTCACAACGAAGCTGCAGGGACGGTCAGCGGGCTCGGGGGCATGCTGGTTGTCGCGAATTCGTCGGTGAGGTCGTCGGCGGCCGGAGGTTGAACACGAGGTCGGGGACGACGCCATGAGGCTCCCGGGCTCGCGTGCGTGGGCGTGCAGATTCACGGGTCCGTGGCGGAGCTCGTGGTCACGATGGGGGGGTGTGGGAAGGGCTGTGGCCACGGTGGTGGCGAGCGACGGCGACGAGCCCGCTCGGGTGGCTGCGGGAACGCGAGGGAAAGGAGGGAGAGAGACCAGAGAGTGAGGGGAGATGACGAGGGGGGGTCGAGGCGTCTCCAGGCGCGTGGACAGGGAGGGGAACGAGCCTCCAGCGTGAAGCAGGAGGTGGCCACGGCCACGCGCCGCTGCTGGCACGCAGCTACTTTGGGGCGAGGGGAGGAAGACGACGGAGTGGCGTGCGGGCTGGGCCAACAGGAGCTGGGCCGTGCAGGTAAAGGCCAGGTGGGCTTCCTCTCTCTCTGTCTTTTCTTTCTGTTTCAGTTATTTATTTTATCTTCTGTTTTCTAATTCTTTTGTAACTTTGTGGTTTTTCTAAAAATGCTTAGGCATTTTCAAAAATCACCAAACTGCTCATGCCCACTGTTTAGCATATAACCAACATGGAACATTTTAGTTTAGGATTATTTGAGCATTTAAAATAATATATAATATTTAAATGCCCAATGCAAATAAGATATGATTTAATTCAAAAAAATCAAGAATGGTCCTAGAATAAGTGCAACATTTTTGGCAGGGGTTTTTAATCAATCCAAAAATGATGAACTTTTCCAAGGGGCATTGTGGGTTCATTGAAAAGATTTTAGTTGACCCTAGTTGAATTGCTTTACTGCTAGGGTTTAGGCAATCCCCATTTCAAGTTTCTTTCAAGATTAAACATGATGCACACATGAGGCTAGCCTTGGGCATTACCAGAAGCTAGGGATGTGACAATAAGTATCTATTTAATCATAGAAACACCAAAAGTTTTCCAAGATTCAACCACTAGCTAGGAACGGTCATGCCCGCCGTTTTTACCGCATTTTGAAACGGGCATAAAAAATTCAAAAAAATCAAAAAATTGGAAAACTTCTGCATTTTGTCTTTATATGTGACCAAGTTACAAGGAAAAATAATAAAATTGTAATACAGTAATTATTTTAAAAAAGTGTTCTCAGAAATGAGCTATCATGTATGAAGATTCATGGCTTTCAAATCAAATGATCAATCTTATGGCCACATTCATGACATAGTTTGTTGAAATGATCTCGTATCGTGCACAAGGGTGCATCTTGGAATGGCAAACAATGTTGCCTAAGGCATTTTTCATTTTCTTTGGACGAAAAATTCATTTTCTATTTTTTCGAGTGCCCAAAATAAGTTTTTTGTGAAGGACCTACCATATATTTGCTGCAAAATTGTACCAAATCAATTTTATAAAATACTAGACCATATTTAATGCACAATTGTCAAAAAGGTTGGGTGTCAAAAGTTTCGACCCACCTTTGGTGAAAAAGATAAATTTTGTCCGATCCAGTTGGAAGCGGGTCAAATTTGAACTGCAGCTGCCTTATAGTTTGCTGTTTATTTTTTCCAAAAATCATTTCTAGTAACATAAGTATCTATTTAAGCAGAAATACATGGTTTGATGGAGATACGTCGAGGTTTGGACGGTGGCCCAGAGCCCGAACCCCAAAGCGTGTAAACTCGCGTGCCCACCGCACGGTCACCGCCTGACCGTGGCGTTGCCATGCGTTCTGGGTGGCCTAGACATGTCTAGTGGGTTGGGCACTCCCCAGGTAAGTGCTAGGAAGAAAATGACAACAGAAGGCACTCACGAGGAGACCGAACTATGCTCAAACACGAATTAGCAGCCAAGTGATTGATTAGCGGTACGGGAAATGCACATGGCCAATGGTACTGAATTTTGGCTGAGGATGATCATCTACTAGGGAGACTAGCTTGGCAAATTTTCAAATCAAATGGAGGATCGTAAATGGCACTTGCTTTGCAATGTACCACATCAGGCAGAAATATGAATATTGAAGCTGGGCACAAATGAACAAATGTATTGAGCTGAAATTTTGTGGAGTATGGTCATTTGGGCATAGGAAAACACTGTAAAAAAATTATACCATTTGGATAATCCTAGTTTGTACTTCCTTCACAATTCTTTCTGGATAGAAACTTTGGAAATTTGTAAGGAAGATTTAATGGGCAAATGGAGCTGAATATTGGCATGTAGCAATGATTTGGATATGGAAGATCTACCAAAATTTTTGAGTGCAATAGGAGTGGTATAGATAGCACTTGCTTTGCAATGTGCCAATCTGGATAGAAAATACAAAATTAAAGCTGGGCTCCCATATATGATTCGATTGAGCCGCAATTTCTAGGAGGGTGATAATTTGGGCATATGAAGGCACTGTATAAATTACATGCCATTTGTATATGCATAGCTAGTACTTCCTTCACAAAGCTTCTAGCTGAACAAAAACTTTGGAAATTTGCCGAGAAACATTTACTACGCAAATGGAGCTGAATTTTGTCATGAGGCAATTATTTGGATAGGAAAGAGTGCCCAAAAATATTGAGGGCAATCAAGAATATAAGAATAGCACTTCCTTCACAAAGTGTTGTTCTGAACAAAATAGGAAAATGAATATTGTTTAATTATTTTTGAACTATGCAAGGAAGGTTTTCTACATATTTGACGAATATATGACCCAAAGAATTTATGAGATTTTTTTGGGAATTTTGGGAATGACAGAAATATAGGTTGCTTTACAACATAGGGCAAAAATTGACACATGTACATGACACATAGGCAAAACTAATGAGGTGGCACCTAGTCATATCAATCCACCGCAACTTACAAGGTTATGACCATCTATATTGGTCATGATAAGCTAGAAATAAGGCAGCGAACCAATGTTGTCTGCTTTATGACCATTTCGTGTAAGGAAATTATGACCTTTCTGACCAAAATGGTCGTTATAGTTTAGGATTTGGAGCCCCCCGAACAGCTTTTGACTAATTGGTCTCAAATGGTCATAGATTTATGACCAATTCTCCCAGGGTCACTGACAGAAGGTCATAAGTTGACATATTTCTTGTAGTGACATTAGGCTTGAGTGCCAATAGAAAGTAATTGGCGAGCACATTTTCGTCCCTTCCCCCGGCAGCTTGAACGACAATCATATAGATGCCCAAAAACTCTGCTGGGTTGAGCTTTCCATCATACTTCTCCGACAAGTCAGGCTTGAAGGTGAGAGACAATGGCCAACGGACGTGCCGCAGCTCACAAGTGAAGGCGGGGCACCCCCACCTCGTAAGGCAAGTACCCGTCAACCCTGGGCGTGGGTTCGTCTACATCAAGGCCATTTTGCCTATCGAACTGACGGCGTGTCTTGTGGCGCCGCACGATGGTGATGCGAGCGTCTTCCTTCTTCCCGTCCTTCAAAACATGACGCTGATATGGCTGAGCTCGCGGGTCGGAGGAGGCCATCGACGCCCCATCAAGTTCATCAACATTTTGGGTCTGTTGATTTTGCCGTGGTTGTCCCTGGGCAGGTTGCCGCGGAGGAGATTGCATGGTAGGTGTAGTCCCCTCTACGCGGCCTCCGGCGTGGGAGACCGGCGTTGCTCGGCGGGCGTCGTTAGAGCTTTGTGCGCTGCGACTTGTTGGCTTTAGCAAATGCGATGAGGCTTTGGATGGTGGTCCTCCACTCATCCATCGTCTCTGCTACTGGAGGAAAATCTAAGATCAACTGGGCCCGCGCCATCGCTTCCACCGCCATCACTAGCATGGCACGTGATGCGGAGAGCGACGTCGCTCGACTCCTGGCCGAGCCAGAAGGACCGCCGTCTGGTTCTCACCGTCTCGGCCTGGTCACTAAGGAGGTTTGGTGCAGTTGAGGAAGCTCTTGCAGATCATGCTCTTGGCTAGCCGGGGCTTTGTTGCACTCACCTTGTGCTAGGCGGCGCGTGTGCTATGACGTCACCCCTCCAGATTGCGCGGCCAAAACATTTTTTCTCGCGCCAGAACGAGCGTCAATGCTACATTGGCCGTGACCGGGAGGAGGAAGCCAAGTGTTTCCTTCGCCCCCATCGGCTTGGCGATGCTCTCCAGACATTTGGCACAGCTGGATGTCCCTAGCGGTTCTGACTCTCTCCTATATAGTGGTGGGCACGACGAGAACGCCACCTGTGCTGGTCGTGCCACCCAAGGGGTCAACCCCACCCGCGGTAGCTGTGATGTTCATGGCGTTCGCCACCGCGTGCGTAGGGGTCTTTGAGGTGGAGGGATGGGCCGCCGGAGGAGTTTTCTTCTTGGGATCCATCAAAGAAGTCGAGGATGATGAGAATCGACGCGCTCGCTAGTGCTTCAGATTCGCGCAAGCAAATCCCCCAACCTGGCGCACCAAAGATGTCATGGAGGAAGCACGATCACCTATGTGGCAAGGCAGCCCCTTTGTGGTTCGGTGAGGGGGATGATCACATTGCACAAATAGTTGAAACGATAGGGCAGCACAACAAGGGACAAATCTCTTTCACCTAGGTTTGGGCCGCTTTGCAGCGTAAAACCCTACTCCTGCTTTGGTGGATTGGTTTTAGAGAAGACAAATGCAAGTCTAGCCCGGCAAGGGTGCCTTTTGGAGAGCAGCTATGTGCAAACAAGTATTGGGGGTCAAAAAGTTTGAACCCCTTGCTAGGTTGCCTCGGGCTTCCTTTTATAGGCTAAGGGGTCACCACAATGGCAAAACAGTCATTTTGGTATGACTAGATGGCTAACAGTGTTATCATACCTAACTCTGGCAGTAGGACAAAGTGCATTAAATGCATTGCTAGGTGTCATGCTCAGGATGAAGCCCGGCAAGCCTGCGGTGCCACTTATCCATCTTCTCCTTATTAGCGTGACACGTCGCCTGTATGGGTGTCACTAAAGTTGATATTCACTCCAGCAGGATGCCATGTACCTGACAGGATACACTAGCTGTCTGAGAGCTCGACACCTCAGTGATAAGTGACTGGCATATGATGAGGTGGAGTGGTGGCGTTCCGGTGAGGGTATTGCTGGCATGGAGCTTGCCGAGGGTTGGCTTGAGTCTTGCTTGGACTTTGGCGGACCTCAAAGACCTTACTGGGGAGAGGCTTGGCCTTGGCCGCAGTCCTAGTCTCGACCTCACAGGGCTCACCTGCCCGACAAGGGAGACTTTTCTGGTGGGTCTTGTGGTCACTTTTTGTCTTCTTGGTTCGCTCCATGATTTCACGAAGAGCGATTTCGGTGGCTCGCCTTGCATCAAACATTGCTGCTTGAAGTGTGACATGTTGCGCACCTATGCAAAAGTTTGGGTAGTGAACGCGAATGTTGTAACGCCCCGGACACACCCGCCAGTGGTCGTTACTCCTGGCGGGATCTAGACTGGCCTCACATATCAATACTAGTCTTTTCTGTGCACTTTGTCCTCACTCGTGCGCTCCCGGGAGCAACTTCCCGGTCGGTCACCCATCCTGAAACTACTCCAAGCTGAGCACGCTTAACTTTGGAGTTCTATCCAAATGGGCTCCCAGAAAAGAAGGAAGTCCTTATTGATATGAGTAGTCTATCGTCCCTAATAAACCAGGCCATCACATACACCCTCACTCAGAGGAACCGACGTCCTCGTCGGGCCAGAGGAACGTTCCCTCTTGGCACAACCGTCTGTGCTTCCAGGAAAGCACATGTGCCATGAGGTGTGCCACGCCGGGTCACAAACATCAAGCACAACATGACTGCAAACTGTCCGCAAACATCCGTGTAACCGCGAGGGTCGGCTCTGATACCAACTTGTAACGCCCCGGACACACCCGCCGGTGGTCGTTACTCCTGGCGGGATCTAGACTGGCCTCACATATCAATACTAGTATTTTCTGCGCACTTTGTCCTCACTCGTGCGCACCCGGGAGCAACTTCCCGGTCGGTCACCCATCCTGAAACTACTCCAAGCTAAGCACGCTTAACTTTGGAGTTCTATCCGAATGGGCTCCCGGAAAAGAAGGAATTCCTTATTGATATGAGTAGTCTATCATCCCTAATAAGCCAGGCCATCACAAATGTTCACTGCACCGACAGAAAGATATGGAAAGCTAGGGTGTTTTAGTATATGTGACATGTCATGCGTTTGGGCTGCTTTCTTGGCATGTGCCCTAAAACTGTAATCCTACAGAATTGCAAATAGTTCAGTTCCATGCTTTGATGTATTGCTTGATTTGAATGCTTGTTTGTTACTTGTTAGGCTATACCTTAGTTGGCAATGTGTCAACCGTGCCTATCGTACTATCGTAAGGAAATACATGCCTAATTCATATGACTCCTTAAATTTTTCAATGAACTCCATCACAAGACTGTCTTGGTAGTTTATATGAGGCCAAACTGTTTAAGTGCTTATTACTTCAACTGTTTATATGCCTGGGCAACTTAAATATTGCAGTGGTACACTGCCTTTCATCTTAGCATTTTAATTTGTTTTCGGCTCATGCAATTTACAACCAATTAAATATACCTTGCCATGCTCGGCAATAGACTCATTCACTTTTTCTATGAACTCCATCACAAGACTGTCTTCGTAGTTTATATGAGGCTAAATTGTTTAAGTGCTTTCTCAGATTACTTCAACTGTTTATATACCTGGGCAACATAAATAGAGCGGTGGTACACGGCCTTTCATCTTACCATTTTAATTTCCTTTCGACTATTGCAACTTCAAACCATTTAAATATAGCTTGGCATGCTTGGCAATAAGTCGTATGTCATTTACCATGTAAGTTACTTCTTGGATCATGCAATAACTGTCTCTTACAGTCTTACTTATGTCCTGCGGAAACCTTTCAGGATGCAGTTCAAACTAGGACATAATGTACACCCGCAGGAAATATTTGTGGAAGCAGTGCGACATCCATGTTACTCGATGGTAGCAATTCAGAGGCCACACTATTGGAGAGCACAAATATTATAGTTCTTGAGGCTCTACTAGAGGTAGAAAGAGATGGTGTGGCTGCCATGAATGAGGTAATCCTGATCTTGAGGCTCGGAATTATGCAATTACTTGCATGCATTATGGAAGCACACCAAGAATTGGAGGAAGTAAGAATGTTGCATTTGAAGACAGAGGAGGTCATGTTGCTTCTGCTATTTGAAGCCCAGGGTAATCCCGGTTCTTATTTAGATACTAGTTGGAATTGTCATTAGATTAGTATACTTGCATGTTACGTCATGTGTGTCAATGGATTATGTGGTGATGATCTAAATTTTTTAGGTGAGGTAATCCTCCGTACTTGTATGGGTGGAAAGGTGAACTGTTTTTCCTGGGAGAAGATTGTATTGGAAGAAATAAATGTTTGATTCAAAGTGTATCCAACCTACTGAATTTGAAGATCACGGCATTTCTAAATCATATTCATATATAAAGGTGGAATATGTCTTTGTTGTGGTTTTGAAGATATATATAAGAAAACATAGTATGATGTATGAATATTCGTAATCGAATATAAATGGATTTCAATTCGGTTGGGTAAACGTGAATGGTTATTCTCCCAAAGTTTGAATGAAGTGGCAAAACACCATGCCCGAAGCTAGTGTTTGGGAGATGGAAATTACTGTCTACCATTGACACTTTACATCTTGTTGGCCCGATTTCCACTTCTCTCATTAGGGGTAGGTTAGTAACTTCAATCAGATGTGACATAACCGCCCCTTGCCCCATTCAGACACGGTGGGCGCGAAACATGGGCGGAAACACACATTTGACTCAAACTCGTAAAAAATACCTCTCTGTCTCCCTCCATTTCACCATTCATACACGATGGGTGGCAAAACAAACTCTCCTCGGCTGAAATTGATCTAGGCCAATATTTTAAATAGGGGCATATGTGTAACTTCACTCGGATGTGACACAACCCCCCTACCTATCAGCCCCGTTCATACGTCGTGGGCGCCAACCATGGGGAGCAAAACACCCTCTCCTCACCCGAAATCGCTCTCGGCAAATGTTGGGGAGATGCGAGATTATCGTCCTATCCGCAACCGACGAGATGTCTGAATTTTTAATCGGGGGCTAGGTTCATAACTTTCCCACATTTCAGATAAGCGATTCCCAACGTTTAAGATCCCCTCCCCCTCCCCCTCCCCCTCCCCCTACATTTCCCCATTCATCCATTGTCAATGCCGAAACACCCTCCCCAAATCGGCCAGCCTCCTTCGTCCGCCACCCAATCCTCCACATTGCTGGAGCTGCTACCCCTACCCAGTCGTCCACTCCAAGAGATGGATGTCTCTCTTCCACGATGCCAGACCAGGATCCTGTCATCACATCCTCTCACTTCATCGACACTGTCGTCCACCTTGTTGTGGCCGCTCCTACGACCACCTTGTCCACGGCAACATGACTTATCCCCCGATGCCATCATATGTCGTCTCAAGTCGGCTTCCGCGCCATTGACAACCATCGCACCCGCAGCACCATCAATGTATCAGCAGGGGCCTACACGGGGTCGCAAGAGAGGTAGTGCTCTTTCATATATATCGGCTTAAGTTATTCATTTCACCCGAAAAATAGATCATCGCTTGTTTGCTATACATTTCTTGTCCATACCGAATCGTAGTGGCTAGTTAAAAGCAAACATTGGTTGTGAAGTAGCCTTTCTCTGGTTTGCACCTTCAGGTCTGCCATGGCACGGTTACCATCATCAGAGGTGCTTCTTGTTGTGCTAGCATGTCAGGACCCCGATCCTAAGTCACACAGGTCTAGCCTGTAACACACCATATCACTTTGCGGCCTCACGCACGGTATCCCCACGGGTGCCACCTTACCTGGCCCGGGACCGTTTGAGCATTTTGGCACACATATATGATAGTGTCGCTAGCATCCATATGACAGAGAACAAGGGCCGACATGACCAGTTATAAACCAAAAGTGGCACTAAATTACAGAGACAGGCATACATGACCCAACAACGAATGTGTCGGTCATCAACATATGAACCCAAGTCGTAGCAAGCTACATGGACTTAAAGGAGCAACGCGTGACATTTCCCCTAAGGGACAGACACAGGAACGAAGAAGGACACATGCCGGCCAGCCTACGTGTTCCGGAGCAGTAGCAAGCTACCAAGGCTCAGTGGAAGCATTAGGAGACATTTCCCTGTAAGATAGGCTACCAAGGGTAAACAACTAGGTGTCGGATCCCACACATAGCAATACACATTACACGTACGCATAACATGCAGGTATGTGCTGTACAACATGGCATCACAACATAACTCAACAACTCATATAGATAAGGCCCAGAAGAGCCAACATAGCATTTATTACAAACAGAGGTCACATGACCCAACATACAGAGCATACAGGCAACGGAAGCATTACATGTCTGAGTACAGACATCTACAAATGAAAAAGACTAAGAAGCCTGACTATCTACAAGACCCTCCCAAGGGCACAAGATCGTAGCTGAGGGAACAAGCTAAACGTCGAAGTCCACGCGGAACCACTAGCGAGACTGAGGTCTCTCTGCAAAAACATAAATTAAGCAAACGTGAGTACAAAGGTACTCAGCAAAACTTACATCAGAACTAGCTACATATGCATCGGTATCAACAAAGGGGTGGTGGAGTTTGACAGCAGCAAGCCAGCTTTGACTCGGTGGCTATCCTAAACAACGACTGAAAGTAACTCTTTTGAGGTGGCGCACACGAGTCCACAAATTCACCAATCAATACACCACTATGAATCCACTCCCGTCTCCCTACGAGAAGGCCATCCATAGCACTCACGCTTATCTTGCGTGTTTTAGAGTATCCACTTTCACTTGTCTATGAACTGTAATAGGCAACCCAGAAGTCCATTTCCGCGGACACAGCTATTCGAATAGATTATATATAACCCTGCAGGGGTGTACTTCTTCACACACGCTCTCACCACTTACCGCCGTTTACACGACATGTACTCGGCAACCATCAAGCGGAGGCCCAGCGAGGGTGTCGGCCACGACCTGACTAACCACACAAGTCTCTCGTCCAGGTTTATCGCCTATTTGGGTTCCATCCGTGGGGAGATCCGGCCGGGGTGTCGCTCACGGCCCCAAACAATTTGTACAGGGTTCCCGCATCACCAAACGGGCAATCGGTACACCGTGCCACGTACCTGCCGCGTCACAGCCCACCCCGAGGGTCAGTGCTGCGCACGACCTCCAGTAAACTATAAACACCAGAAACTAGTTGCAACTCCTGGACAGAGATCATGTTGATTAATAAGTCGAGAGGGTCCATTGGTTTCGGGCCCAATGCATGGTAGTAACTGGTCATGGATCAACCAACACAGAACTCAGTTCCTGAGGACGGCTGCAATGATACAACCCACCATGTACTCCTACATGGCCTCTCATCGCTACCTTTACCAAATCGTGTTCACACACTTAGCTCACACACATTAGGACATGTTCATCACCACTCCAATTCATCCCCGATGAATCAGACCTGACACAACTCTAAGCAATAGCAGGCATAACCAGAAAGCATGAATGAGTAGGCACAACATGGCTCAAACAACTCCTACTCATACTAGTGGGTTTCAACTAATTACTGTGGCAATGACGGGTCATGCAGTGGAAAGGGGTTCAACTACCGCAGCAGGTAACAGTTGAAGCGTTGTTGTCCTAATGCAGTAAAAGAGAGCAAGAGCGAGAGAGTGGGTTTGTATCGGAATGCTCAATGGGGTTTTGCTTGCCTGGCACTTCTGAAGATAACAATGAGTCTTCATCGGTGTCATCGATCACATTGTCGAAACACGTCTACTGAAAGGGGACAAGCACCGGCAAACAAGAGAGAACACAATCAATGCAATGCAACAATATGATGCATGAACATGACATGGCAATATGCTGTTGATTGAGCTAATGCAACTAGCAACCATGTTAAATGAAGTTGGTTTGAACCAAAGGTTTAAATTCAAACTCCATATGTGATTATTAAAATGCCATTTATTCAAATTGTCCTAAACAGCAACCATAAGTTGTTCTAACATGCATGAAAATGCCATAAACAGATTTCTTGGATTTTTCTGATCAATTTTCATATATAAATTATTTTCATCTGAGCTACGGTTGATTTTATATGATCTTTAGAATTTTTGGCTATTTTCTGAAATAAATAAATCATTTAGATTTATATAAAATTTCAGAAAAGGCTTTATTGCATCAGCATGACGTCTGTGTGACGTCAGCAAGTCAACAGGGGCTGTTCGGGTCAAACCTGACCAGTGGGGCCCACTGGTCAGTGACCCACTAGCTAATAGAGTTAGTTAGTTTTTAAACTAACACTAATTAAACTGCTGGTGGGGCCTGGGCCCACATGTCAGTCTCTCAGGCCTAACTAAGTTTAGTTTTTTAAACTAAACTAATTTGACAGGGGTTGGCCCCACGTGTCAGTGACTCACTAACTAACCTAATAGTTAAGCTAAACCAGGTTAATTAACAGGGCGGGACCCGACATGTCATAGACCCAGGGGGGTCAAACCTCGGGTCAAAGAGGCCAAACCCACCGGTCAAAAGGTCAAAAGCGCCGGCGGCTAGCCGCCGGCGAGGCCGATCGCGGGGGAGGCCGTCGGAAAATCGCCTCCGGCGACCAAAAGAGCGGCGGAGGGGCTTGGCGTGATGCTGGTCCTCGTCCGCATCCAACAGAGCCATCAGCTCGCGTCGGGGAGGACCAGAACGACGGCGGCGAGGGGAAGTGCGGTGGCCGGAGTTCGGGTGTCGACGGAGTCGATGCTGTGGTGCACGGGGGGACGAACGGCTGAGTGCTACAGCCTCCTGGTGATGTGCTGAACATGGTGACGCGCTCAAAAATGGGCAGAGGCAGCTGTGGCCACGGCGGCGACATGACCGGCGGCGGTGAGCTCACGGGTCCGGTGGTGGAGCTAGCTAGGGGACGGGTTAGACTGCGGGGAGAGAGGGGAAAGACGCAGGTGCTCACGGCGCGTGCAGGGGGCGTCGAAACGGGCTCGGGGAGGCGCCGGACGTAGCGAATCGACGGCGAGGTCGACGGCGGCCGTAGGTTGAAGAAGACGAAGACGGCGGCGTTTCGGGGCTTCCGGCGTCGCGTAGGTACTTAGGGAGGGCGTAGAAGACGGAGGCGGAACTACTGGGCACTTTGCGGGGGCGTGGGGAGGGCTATGTCCGCAGTGGTGCTCGCCGGCGCGGCCGCGACGGCTTCGGCCATGGTGGGAGGGGACGAGGGAGAGAGCAGAGGAGGGGAGAGTAGTGTCCAGGGGGTTCCAGGGGTGCGTGGCGCTCGTCCAGGGCGTCGGGGAGGAAGCAGGCAGGGAGGAGGTGGCCGGCGCGTGGCTGCGGGCGCCGGGCACACGCCCTCCTGCCTACTGGCAGGAGGTGGAAGACGGTGGAGCAGCTGGGCTGCCTTCTGGGCCGGGCTAGCAGCAGTGTTGGGCCGCAGCAGGTGGGCTGCACAGGTAAGCCTTCTCCTATCTAGTTCTGTTTCTGTTTTGTATTTTGTTTCTGTTATTCTATTTTGTTATTTTGTTCAGGGCTTTATTAAAAATACTTAGGCACTTTCAAAAATCACCAAACTGCTCATGCCCACTGTTTAGCATATAACCAACATGGAACATTTCAGTTTGGGATTATTTGAGCATTTAAAATAATATATAAAATTTAAATGCCCAAATGCAATTAAGATATGATTTAATTCAAAAATCCAGAATGGTCCTAGAAATATGTGCAACATTTTTGGCAGAGGTTTTTAATCAATCCAAAAATGATGAACTTTTCCAAAGAGCATTTTGGGTTCATTGAAAAGATTTGAATTTTGAACCTAGTTGGTTTCATCTGGTGCTAGGGTTTAGTCATCCCCATTTCAGTTTAAGAGAAATTTAAACATGATGCAACACAAGACTAACTGGACCAAAGCAGACCAGAACTGGGGATGTGACAACTCACCCCTACTAAACAAGAATCTCGTCCCGAGATTCAGGACGTGAGATAAGAAATCAGAGCGGACACTAACTAACACAATCTTCTCGATCCAGTTTCCATCCTCGAGATTGTTGATTCATTGCATCATGTAAATCTTGGCATCTTTGATTTCGAGATCTTTGTCCAAGCGGTGATGATGAGAGAAACTCTACAAAATTGATCTTCCGAAAGATCGAGCAACTCAAGATCAACCCATGGAGTGAGACGTTGAAACATCTCTTGAGCTGAGACACGGAGTACACCTCCAGGGGGATGGAGTGAGACAAACGATGAAGGTTCACCTAGTGGCAATAATTCCACACCTAGGGTGATGGTAACGATACCACAAGACGGGGCACCTTTAGGGAAGGTGACTTGTAGAATTATTTCTTTAAATGGCAAAAAGAATTAATTTTGATATAGAGATCATTGAGATTCCCTATACCAGCCTAAGGCAAACACAATCGATCGTTTGACGGAGTCCGAAAGAATGACATACTCGTCCAGATTGGATGATGTGGACTATCTTGTTAGAGACAACACAAGGGATGATTTGGACATCATCGGAGATGAATGGGGCCCATGGCAATTCCACTCCTGAGGATAATCCTGAACAGCAATGATTGAGAATGGTAACCCATGGAGAATTGACACATTGGCGGTGCAAGCTGGGAACAAAATGCAAATGCTGGGAATGATTCTGGTAACTGGGAAGAATCCCAACCGTAGAGAGTAAATCTACTCTTGAGGGGTTATAGCATAACCAAGAGCACTGGGAGCAATCCCGGTGAGTGCCGGTGATAACACCTAGTGTTTGTGCGTGCTCTCAAGAACTTGAGCATTCCCATATTCATCAAGGTTTTACTAATATCTGTGTCAAGGATCCTGGCAACACCACATACTACCATGATGAATAACGATGGACGATGCAGATGCAAAGGAAGATAACACTTTCCTAGATTTCACCTTAGCGGAGCCAAGTGGCAAAATCTGGATGATCGACCGAGAGACATTTAGCACTCCGCTTCTAATGTTCTCCTTGACGTGCTAGCGTAAACCATTCATAGATATGTTTGGTATCTTGAACATCAAGTAAAGGTCGGACTTCGGGAGCACAAAAAGTCCATAAGGAACAACTAGGGAGTAAATCCTACGAAGTTCTTATGGGGAGGTGGCCAACTTCTTCAATCGAGATACTACAACAATAGGTATTCCGGCTAGGTGTGTTGGCCACGACATCCACTTTACCGGTAATTGAGAGACCAATATTATAGCTCTTGGGAAATGCACCAACCATCATATCTGCCTAAGATTCAGTTCTGGTTGGTGTCAGGATATTCCAGACTCATCGAGTCTAGAAGGAAAAAATAAAAGTTTACAACACAAATCGACGAGATGACGTTGCGAGATTCTCGGGGAGTGAGCTACGATAGCAAACTCCAAAACATGAGCTGGTTCTGCTACGTACCTGTGAACACGTTGTCCCAGACAAACGTGACCACATAGTAGTCTTATAACAAAATACTATCGAGTTCAGATTGGGAATCATCATTGGAGATAGCGAAGTCTTGTGCATGTCCGTCCGGGCCCTTCGGGAATAGCATTTGAACTTCTTTTCTTTGAACAAATCAATCAGTGGCTTGGTGTGCTAGGAATACATATAGAGTGAAGGTTGCAAGTCTCCAAACCACAGAATACTTCGCACATATGCATGACTGACTTGGGATGATTCCTCAGGAAGCAAAACAACTTTCTCGAACACACGGTGACAACTTGCATCAATTACACATGAATTTGGGAAAATCTCTTCTCTCATCCAACATATACCTCATGAACGGAACACGAAGGCAATGCTTACAAAGTTTCCAACACTAGCTTAAATGTTCAGCATGAATCGTGGTCAAGATAAACGATGTTGATGGGCTCAACAACGGGTCATCGAGATATCCATGAAGATGGAATTCCACAATTTATATGAACAAGGTGGTAGCACTGGTCAGACCAAGGGGATATAATGGTGTAGGCTCGAGGAATCATCCCCGAGTAAGACAACATTATGAACATCGTTGGTTCTGATTTTATTTGATGATAGCCCATACTCAAATCAAAGTTTTAGTAAGACAATAGATCCAACAATTGATCACGAGGATCAATCAATCAAGATATCATCTTTCTTCAACACACACACAAAAGATATCCCTTGGAAGGAACTAAGTCAGGCAAGCTTTTATCTTCCAACTCTCCAAGTTGTCGTTTAGCTTAACCGGCTAGCTCAGGGTATCCATCACAGATTCTTGGAGAAGTGGTGGTTTATAAGGAACCAGCTTGATCACGAGCTTAACATAGCAGTCAGGTGACAACCTGGTAATACTTCCGAGAAGATATTCAGAAAATCACGAACCACCGATATGTTACTAAGCTCGAGAACAATCTTGCTTTTCAAGGCAAGACGATATGATCAAATGAGCGAGGACTTATCAAAATCCTAACTCATCAATCAAGGAGTGCACAAAGAAAGTGGACTAGGTAGCACGATCAATCTTAGGATGATGATTCGGTAACCATCATGCTAAGAATGAGATTATCGTCCAATAACTACCAAGAAACGAAGTTGCTAGGAGTATTGACTTCACACATCACAATTCACTTGTCGGTATTCCGGTTATAACAACACGGAGACCGAGGAATGGACGACGATGGTAAGAAGTATTACTGTATCAAGAGTTCATAGGATGATGTGTAATTCCCAGGACATTCTTGACATAAAGATGGTAATACTCCAGGATAGAACAGTTTAGAAGCTGGATTAGCGTTCTTCATCTACGAAGTACAACCTCTTTGACCCAATACTGGATATGGATAGGGTACTGGAGTTTGTTTCTCCTAGTCATTCCGGAATAGAACGGCTTGACGGACCATAAGAGTAAAAGGCATCGATGAACACGAGTGCACAACTACTCCTGACTATCAACTGATAGACGAGGGTCATAATACAACTAAAAGGGGCAACTCAGAGGAACATATAACTTCTGAGTTGTGGATGCATAGATTAACATGTCGAACGAGTTCAACATATTTCTTCCGGATAACCCATGCAGAAAGTAGAATTGGCAGAGTCACATATGAATGGAGTACTACTCAGGAGCACTCGGGTTGTGATCTTTTGGTTCAAAAGAACTTCTGCCATGATGGTTTATGGTATTTGGAAGAAGGATATACCACGGACCACGAGGACTATCACAAGGTTACTAATATCCTAAGGGAACGAGCAAATACTACCAACATGAAGTAGGTAGAATGAATCTTGGATTCAAGAACCCAGAATATAATGCCTACTAACTAAATGGCATCACGGGATGCTTTCGGGAATGACGGCCAGAATCATCACACTGAGGATACAAGGTACTGTTACATTACTGGGTAATCTTCTAAGACACATTAGGGTCATAATAATAAGTCCAACCATTTGTCGAGGTAACAAAGTACCTCAACATAACGACTAGTGTGGTTAATCTGGCCCAAAGGAGCATCGGGACAGGAAGAAGGGATTTGCAAATGCATCAGACTATTAGAAACCTGGGATGACTCGGACAGCATAACGGCTGCAAATGCTCGAAATACTTTTGAGATCCAAGCAAAAAGGGTAGCATATCCACTTAACCTCATCATGTCAAGGTTATGAGACCAACAGTTGAGCAACAGAAGTAGGATAAGCTGAACTGAGAGTTGAAACCACATTAACGTGATCCTGATAGACAGAAGAGAGAGCCTAGTTTTTAATCCCCGTGGAATAGGAGAAGCTGACTCAGATCAGAAGGTCATAAGGTAAAGGAGTAAAAAGAGCCTTACGTTCCCTTCCACAAACAATTCCCTTACATAACTAAAGAGTTTCTAGACACAACTTCGACCAGTTTGGCTTGCTAACCCTACAGGCAGTCAGGCTCTGATACCAAAGCTGTCAGGACCCCGATCCTAAGTCACACAGGTCTAGCCTGTAACACACCATATCACTTTGCGGCCTCACGCACGGTATCCCCACGGGTGCCACCTTACCTGGCCCGGGACCGTTTGCGCATTTTGGCACACGTATATGATAGTGTCGCTAGCATCCATATGACAGAGAACCTGGGCCGACATGACCAGTTATAAACCAAAAGTGGCACTAAATTACAGAGACATGCATACATGACCCAGCAACGAACGTGTCGGTCATCAACGTATGAACCCAAGTCGTAGCAAGCTACATGGACTTAAAGGAGCAACGCATGACATTTCCCCTAAGGGACAGACACAGGAACGAAGAAGGACACATGCCCGCCAGCCTACGTGTTCCGGAGCAGTAGCAAGCTACCAAGGCTCAGTGGAAGCACTAGGAGACATTTCCCTGTAAGATAGGCTACCAAGGGTAAACAACTAGGTGTCGGATCCCACACATAGCAATACACATTACACGTACGCATAACATGCAGGTGTGTGCTGTACAACATGGCATCACAACATAACTCAACAACTCATATAGATAAGGCCCAGAAGAGCCAACATAGCATTTATTACAAACAGAGGTCACATGACCCAACATACAGAGCATACAGGCAACGGAAGCATTACATGTCTGAGTACAGACATCTACAAATGAAAAAGACTAAGAAGCCTGACTATCTACAAGACCCTCCTAAGGGCACAAGATCGTAGCTGAGGGAACAAGCTAAAGGTCGAAGTCCATGCGGAACCACTAGCGAGACTGAGGTCTCTCTGCAAAAACATAAATTAAGCAAACGTGAGTACAAAGGTACTCAGCAAGACTTACATCAGAACTATCTACATATGCATCGGTATCAACAAAGGGGTGGTGCAGTTTGACAGCAGCAAGCCAGCTTTGACTCGGTGGCTATCCTAAACTACGACTGAAAGTAACTCTTTTGAGGTGGCGCACACGAGTCCACAAATTCACCAATCAATACACCACTATGAATCCACTCCCGTCTCCCTACGAGAAGGCCATCCATAGCACTCACGCTTATCTTGTGTGTTTTAGAGTATCCACTTTCACTTGTCTATGAACTGTAATAGGCAACCCAGAAGTCCATTTCCGCGGACACGGCTATTCGAATTGATTATATATAACCCTGCAGGGGTGTACTTCTTCACACACGCTCTCACCACTTACCGCCATTTACACGACATGTACTCGGCAACCTTCAAGCGGAGGCCCAGCAAGGGTGTCGGCCACGACCTGACTAACCACACAAGTCACTCGTCCAGGTTTATCGCCTATTTGGGTTCCATCCGTGGGGAGATCCGGCCGGGGTGTCGCTCACGGCCCCAAACAATTTGTACAGGGTTCCCGCATCACCAAACGGGCAATCGGTACACCGTGCCACGTACCTGCCGCGTCACAGCCCACCCCGAGGGTCAGCGCTGCGCACGACCTCCAGTAAACTACAAACACCAGAAACTAGTTGCAACTCCTGGACAGAGATCATGTTGATTAATAAGTCGAGAGGGTCCATTGGTTTCGGGCCCAATGCATGGTAGTAACTGGTCATGGATCAACCAACACAGAACTCAGTTCCTGAGGATGGCTGCAATGAGACAACCCACCATGTACTCCTACATGGCCTCTCATTGCTACCTTTACCAAATCGTGTTCACACACTTAGCTCACACACATTAGGACATGTTCATCACCACTCCAATTCATCCCCGATGAATCAGACCTGACACAACTCTAAGCAATAGCAGGCATAACCAGAAAGCATGAATGAGTAGGCACAACATGGCTCAAACAACTCCTACTCATACTAGTGGGTTTCAACTAATTACTGTGGCAATGACGGGTCATGCAGTGGAAAGGGGTTCAACTACCGCAGCAGGTAACAGTTGAAGCGTTGTTGTCCTAATGCAGTAAAAGAGAGCAAGAGCGAGAGAGTGGGTTTGTATCGGAATGCTCAATGGGGTTTTGCTTGCCTGGCACTTCTGAAGATAACAATGAGTCTTCATCGGTGTCATCGATCACATCGTCGGAACACGTCTACTGAAAGGGGACAAGCACCGGCATACATGAGAGAACACAATCAATGCAATGCAACAATATGATGCATGAACATGACATGGCAATATGCTGTTGATTGAGCTAATGCAACTAGCAACCATGTTAAATGAAGTTGGTTTGAACCAAAGGTTCAAATTCAAACTCCATATGTGATTATTAAAATGCCATTTATTCAAATTGTCCTAAACAGCAACCATAAGTTGTTCTAACATGCATGAAAATGTCGTAAACAGATTCCTTGGATTTTTCTGATCAATTTTCATATATAAATTATTTTCATCTGAGCTACGGTTGATTTTATATGATTTTTAGAAGTTTTGGCTATTTTCTGAAATAAATAAATAATTTGGATTTATATAAAATTTCAGAAAAGGCTTTATTGCATCAGCATGACGTCTGTGTGACGTCAGCAAGTCAACAGGGGCTGTTCGGGTCAAACCTGACCAGTGGGGCCCACTGGTCAGTGACCCACTAGCTAACAGAGTTAGTTAGTTTTTAAACTAACACTAATTAAACTGCTGGTGGGGCCTGGGCCCACATGTCAGTCTCTCAGGCCTAACTAAGTTTAGTTTTTTAAACTAAACTAATTTGACAGGGGTTGGCCCCACGTGTCAGTGACTCACTAACTAACCTAATAGTTAAGCTAAACCAGGTTAATTAACAGGGCGGGACCCCACATGTCATAGACCCAGGGGGGTCAAACCTCAGGTCAAAGAGGCCAAACCCACCGGTCAAAAGGTCAAAAGCGCCGGCGGCTAGCCGCCCGCGAGGCCGATCGCGGCAGAGGCCGTCGGAAAATCGCCTCCGGCGACCAAAAGAGCGGCTGAGGGGCTTGGCGTGATGCTGGTCCTCGTCCGCATCCAACAGAGCCATCAGCTCGCGTCGGGGAGGACCAGAACGACGGCGGCGAGGGGAAGTGCGGTTGCCGGAGTTCGGGCGTCGACGGAGTCGATGCTGTGGTGCACGGGGGGACGAACGGCTAAGTGCTACAGCCTCCTGGTGATGTGGTGAACATGGTGACGCGCTCAAAAACGGGCAGAGGCAGCTGTGGCCACGGCGGCGACATGACTGGCGGCGGTGAGCTCACGGGTCCGGTGGTGGAGCTAGCTAGGGGACGGGTTAGACTGCGGGGAGAGAGGGTAAAGACGCAGGTGCTCACGGCGCGTGCAGGGGGGCGTCGAAACGGGCTCGAGGAGGCGCCGGACGTAGCGAATCGACGGCGAGGTCGACGGCGGCCGTAGGTTGAAGAAGACGAAGACGGCGGCGTTTCAGGGCTTCCGGCGTCGCGTAGGTACTTAGGGAGGGCGTAGAAGACGGAGGCGGAACTACTGGGCACTTTGCGGGGGCGTGGATAGGGCTGTGTCCGCGGTGGTGCTCGCCGGCGCGGCCGCGACGGCTTCGGCCATGGTGGGAGGGGACGAGGGAGAGAGCAGAGGAGGGGAGAGTAGTGTCCAGGGGGTTCCAGGGGTGCGTGGCGCTCGTCCAGGGCGTCGGGGTGGAAGCAGGCAGGGAGGAGGTGGCCGGCGCGTGGCTGCGGGCGCCGGGCACACGCCCTCCTGCCTACTGGCAGGAGGTTGAAGACGGTGGAGCATCTGGGCTGCCTTCTAGGCCGGGCTAGCAGCAGTGTTGGGCCGCAGCAGGTGGGCTGCATAGGTAAGCCTTCTCCTATCTAGTTCTGTTTCTATTTTCTATTTTGTTTCTGTTATTCTATTTTGTTATTTTGTTCAGGGCTTTATTAAAAATACTTAGGCACTTTCAAAAATCACCAAACTGCTCATGCCCACTGTTTAGCATATAACCAACATGGAACATTTCAGTTTGGGATTATTTGAGCATTTAAAATAATATATAAAATTTAAATGCCCAAATGCAATTAAGATATGATTTAATTCAAAAATCCAGAATGGTCCTAGAAATATGTGCAACATTTTTGGCAGAGGTTTTTAATCAATCCAAAAATGATGAACTTTTCCAAAGAGCATTTTGGGTTCATTGAAAAGATTTGAATTTTGAACCTAGTTGGTTTCATCTGGTGCTAGGGTTTAGTCATCCCCATTTCAGTTTAAGAGAAATTTAAACATGATGCAACACAAGACTAACTGGACCAAAGCAGACCAGAACTGGGGATGTGACATAGCACTACTCCTCAAGACCTCAACCCATCAAGCGAAACAACATACCACTCATAATTCCAAAGCTTAGGTTTTGAAATAAGAATCTGATATGATATTGATATTACTAAAACAGAGAATGTTTAATTTGATAGCTAATGTTCCTATATTAGTTTCGAAAAACATGTGCGCCACATATAGCGAGATAATAAGGATTTTCATTTCTTTATAGGCTCTGGTTCATCATGGGTGGGCAACATTGTATTATCTAAAATCTGCTTGCTCTTGGTTATCATGTTCCTCTTATATTCTTCTTCCTTAGTATAGCACTTCCTTCGTTCCTAAACTGCCATGGGTGTGTGCGTGTGTTGTGGTGGCGTGCGTTTGTACCGGATGTAGTTCATCATTGCTTTATTTATAAAGCGGGGCAAAATCCTTTTTTGGTAAAACATAAGTCTTCTTAGATATTCCAATAAGAACTACATACGGATGTATGTAGACATATTTTAGAATGTACATTCAGTCATTTTGCTCTGTATGTAGTCCGCATTCGAATATCTAAAAGAATTATATTTAGGAATGGAGGGAACAATAGAGTATGTTCCTTGTCGGGATGTGTGGCAGGGACATTTGTAGTCGACAGGTCTATTGGGTTGCTTCAGAGGGATGCTTTAAACTATTCTAGATGGTCTGTCATAATATCCCGGAAATGCTCGGAGCTATGTCGTCTTTGAAATTCTAGTATGATAGTAACAGTAATTTGCCTTCAATTGAATAGAGGTGACCCTGTAGGGGCCGAAGCCTTTCTAGCCATACTGGCAATACATGCCCATATGTTCCTGTTGGAGATATGCCCTAGAGGCAATCATGTATGATGATATTTCCTATGTGTTTATGAATAAAGATAGTCCTTGGATGTAATCGATGATACTTGTTGGCAAGTACGTGACTTGTCTGTGAGATCTTGTGTTGTATGATACATCCTAAATGGTCCCTAGTCGTAAGTGATGTGTGGATACACGTTAGACTAGACTAGCATATGACACGGTGGATGGCTCGGTCTCACTAGCCATGGAGCATTAGATGCTAACCGGATAATATGGACTTGGAAAGGTCTGGTCGGATCCGACGTAGTCGGATCCGAGTCGAGATAAGGACCGAGTCGGACAGACCCAACTATGAGACGCAGCTATATGTCATCTGTGAGTCTCTAGTACAACATATGTTCTATGTCCTCAGACCCGAGCTGACGCACGTACTCGGGATGGTGACAGACTTGCTTTGGGCCAACCAAACGCTACTCCGTGACTGGGTAGTTACAAAGGTAGGTTTCGGGCTTGTCCAGACCCATGCTACGAGACGTGGTTGAGCAAGATGGGATTTGCCCCTCCGATCAGGAGAGATATACTCTGGGACCCTCGTGTGATCTAACCAGGATAAGCATGGCCATGCGACAAGGATTATGAGATAATCCAGTTAGGGTCGGCATCACTAGGACGAGAAAGAGGTCGGGCTAGCACAAGGATGACAGACTCGCCTTGAGCCCGACAACATATATCGTGTGCCAAAGGGAACAGAAGTGTGACACGTTGTACAGGTTTGCCTAACCAGCTTCATAGTCTGCTTGGTTGTCGGCATGCCTTGCTACAGGCTGCTACCAACCATGCAGGTCGGAGGTGATCTGACCTGCGACCAACTCGACTTGAACCTAAGGAGTCGCACACTTAAGGGAAGGAACTTGTGAGGTTGGATCCGACTCCACGAGTCAGACTTGGTCCTACAAGGACTCGGATAAAGACCGAACAGACTTTGGGCTTTAGGGTCCGTGCGAGGCCCAAGTGTTGAGCCCGCGACGGATGCCTATATATAGTGGAGGTGAGGCACACTCAGTTGGTTGATCGCTTTGGTTCCGTCATTACGGTTTGCATGTGTTGTGAATAGCCACCTCCACTCGCTGTCGGTTGTGTGATCAGACCTAGTAGTCCGTTGCACGACGTTCCTCGTGCACGCGCGGATACCGTTAGAGGCGGTGCACTTGCGCCGCTTCGACGAACCTGTTCGCGGGATCCGATCGACTACATGGGAGATCGGCGAGGAGGAGAAGACTTCGGAGACGCGCTACCCCAACTCTACTTCCGTTGCACGATACTGCGCGTCTAGTGTTAACGATTAGTGATCCATCTCCCGTAGCATGTTCCTGGATGTTCTGCGCGTAGGAAAAAATTTATTTGCAGTCGACGCACCCTATGGTAAAACTCAATTGTTCCAACTAGTTCCACTTCCCAGATTTTACTGGTGATGCTTAGGGTTTTCCCCTTTTATCTACACTGCTATCACCTGTGTCGGTGCTTTCTGTCGTACTAGCAGTACTCCACCCTTCAAGCTTAACAACACATCACTCATAATTCCAAAGCTTAGTTGTTTAGATATGATTGTGATATTATATTGATATTAGTTAACAGGCACATTTAATTGGTTAGCTAAAGCTCCCACTTGAGTTTCCAAATGCATCTGGTGACATATAGAGACACGGCAGGAATTGCATTTCCTTATCACTTATTGATTGTACTTTCTTGTCCATACCAAATCTTAGCTGTTATTTCAAAGCAAACATCGGTGGATAAGTACCCTTTTCGTGGTTTGTAGCTTCAGACCTGCCATGCCATTGCCATGGTCAACACTATACTCATCATGCTTAGGGTTTCCCACTTTTATGATCGCCACAGTCAGCCTAGGCTATTCGTGTTGTAATAGCACTGCTCCACCCATCGAGCTAAAAAAGCTTAGTTTGTACAAATTCAAATCTGATATGATGTTGATATAAGTAAAACTGAGAGAGGTTTAATTGTTCAGCTAAATGTTCCTACTTTAGTTTGGAAATGCATGTGAGCCACTGTTACAACCGAGAGTATATCGACCACAGGGGGTGAATGGGAGATTCAAAATTTTCTTCGAAAGTTTTGAACGGATCGCAAACACAGTAGCGCAGAAAAGGTTCACTAGAAGAACACTCAATTAGGTAAGCTATTGAGGAATAAATTCTTCAAGATAAGATGCTATAATGAAGTGGGCATAGCATATGATGGACTTGACAACAAAGATAATAATGTAGTAAGCTAACACGTAAACAAGCATGACTGAGAACTAGAATTGAACAGCGAGGAATATCTTCGACGAAGGACAAATACAAAGATATACATCAGCTCATCGAGACTACACAGCTAGGTGAGGATGAAGTTATAAAGACAACAGTGAATGCAATGGTAAAACAGACAAACACAAGAAGAACGAATGATATGCAACTCAGTGTAGAAGATAAATCAAACTATCATCTTAGAGCACAAGAAATAACTACTGAAAGAAATTCAAAGTTGCAAATAGAACATGTCGTGCTCGATGGCGATAGAGAGATTTGGTAGACCAGTTCACCCTTCTGCCAAAGGGCTACGTGTGGTTGGAGTGGTTGTGACTTAACACGGATGATAAACTCTCTTCACTCTATTCTCCTTCAACTTAGAGCTGATCAGACTCAGGTTGATTTCACTCGTGGTAGATCCTTGTCGGCGATCTCCAAACCTCCGGTTGATCAGCGCAAACCACAATACTCTTTGTTGCTGAAGATCTGGCTCAGTGAAGACACCAACTCTTCAACACTCGAAGCCGAAACCTATCCGTCTAAAGAGTGCGCGGCTCTTAAGAGTAATAGGTACAAGAACTCTCATCATAACTACTGTGACGCTAAACCACTGTCTAAGTTTGGAATTTTGATTTTTCTCTTGGTGTATCTTAAACTCAAATCACTCAGAGAGGGGTTTCTCAAATCAATCTTCTCAGAAATCTCAACCAATGCAGCCAACGTACATTTTTGGAGTGGGGTGGCTATTTATAGCCGCAGCTTTCCCTAATGGGAAAACACCAAATTAGACATCGGGCTCAGCCAATGTCGCACCCTGATTTTCATGCCACAGCACTTAAGCTAATAATCATGCTAAAATATGGTTCGACGAAAACTTTTGAGTGTTTTTGTCTTTGTTTGATTGAATTTTTGGTTGCTGTTTACAAGTGCTCTACAAAAATAAAATAAATCCTCCTACTCTTATAATCCTTCTCCTTGATCGAAAACCTTTCCCAATGATTATGCCATGTGTATAGGACATAACGGTATTTTCTTACAAAACTATTTTGGCCAAGAAGTATTTTCTAAATTTAGTTTTCCAAAAATCCCTCAAATGAGGATTGAACTACAAGTACTTAATTAAGGGTGTGAAAAATCTTTCAAAAATTATATTAAACTCCCATTAGATATATTACTCCCAAAAACAACAAAAATATTATTTTAAAAGTTATTTTCCTATTTCATTTAAAGGCTTTTTCTTTAGGCCAGAAATGGTCTTTAATAGGTTAAAAATATTTTATTGTTTCAAAAATATTTGACAAAATTCGGGGAATCTCATTGGACATATATTGTCCATATATAAGAGTTTCAACACATGGTCATGTTCAAAATATTGGTCAAATCCCTCAAAAATCCATTCTGCATATTTCAAGCATTTGAAATATTTACAAAGAAAATTTTCTTCATTAATTCCAAGAAAATTCTAGCATGTCAGATATGACATATTTGAGGATCTTGCAATGCCTCATGCCTTGAAGATCAAGAAAACATCAACAAACCCCCTCAAAACCATTTAAGACCATTTTGAAGCTTCAGCAACTTTAGATGGTCAAACATGTCCAAATGCTTAAAACTTGGTGCGCATGCTAAAATGGTCCAATTATGCTTCTAGACCAAATGGCACAAGTTTTTGACAAGTATAACTTGACCAAAGTGCCCCAAAACCCTTTCTGACCAGATCCAAATTTGAACAACTCTACATTACCACATTTTAACTTGTCACCTTAAATTTTGTGGACATGCTAACATATCCAAATGATGACACTCCACGAAGTGGTGCATTAAGGAGGAATAATTTGCATTACTAAATCTTGGAAAAGTCATTTCTGTTGATTTCTAGGGTTTACCAAAGTTACATTGGAAACTTTCTTCAAATGGCCCCAAACTTGGTGAACAACCCCATTTGTAGGTAACATTTGATCCTGTTAATTTTCATGTCAATTGGAACCCATTTGATTACCCAAAACAACATCAAACACCTTCTGGAAAATTCCAAAAGTTGGTGATTCGGCCACTTACCTCGTTTTACTTGACCCTAAATTTTAACCGCAACCTCTACTAGGGCTCTTCCACATTCAGTAAGAATTTCATGCCCTCATCTCAATTATTGATGGGTGAAAACCCCACTCATCTTCTCTAGACAACCATTGTTCCTCTTCCCTCTTATCCCCTCCTCACACCAGAGCACCTCCAGAGCATCCAATGCTTCTTCCCCTTTCTTTACTACTCCCTAGAGCGCCCACACACAAAACGACATGCTCATGGCACTTAAACAATGCCAGTGCATGCAGAGCTCACGTTCTGGAGCACGCTACACTGCTCCCCCACACTGTAGCTCACCGATGCCAAGGGCATATGATGGCCTTGGGCGTCGGGATGATGTCTCCCGAGGTAGCCTCGACGTCCGGGACATGCTTCGCTGTCAGGCCCCTCCTCCCTCGCCACCTTCTCCCTCCGCTAGCTCACCAGAGCGCGTCCGTGGATGTTGCTCACGGTGCACCAGTGCCTCCCCTATATAGAGCCACCCCCCGAGCTCCCTCTCGCCTCTTCTGATCCCTCTCTCTCCCGTGCACCTCCTAGACAGGTTCCTTCTCGCCCTAGTGCCCTCTGTCCACCTCCATGACCGACAAGTCGTCGTCGGCCTCCTCCTAAATTCACGCTCTGTGGCCTCCCCCTCCCCTTTAGACTCCACTAGGGCACCTACAACCTCACCATAGGTCTCTCGCGAGCTCCATTCGCTCCTCCCGGTGGACGTAGCACCGAACCCATCATCTTCATCGCCATCTCCCGCCATGGCCGACGCCGCTCGTGACCTCGACCTCCCCAGGTCCCAAGACCAATCCAGGTGGTCGCGGTCCTCTCCCACGATCTCACTGGTACTCCGGGCGCCCGCAGCGGGGCCCCTGCTTGACGGGATGAGCCTCGCCTCGCCTCCTCTGTTCCTGCAGCACAAGGAGGCTGCGCGGGGAAGAAGAAGGCCGGTCGGTGGGACCGGCAACCCCACCAGTCAGCCTCAGCCGACGTGGCCAGCCAGACCCGCTCGTGTTAAGTGGAGGCGGGTTCCGCTCAATCCGCCTCCGCCTTGGGAAGGTGCTATGGTGGAATGCGCCATCGACGTCACCACCCTTGTGTGCAGGGCTGAGCTACTGGGCTGAGACTAGTGGCCGCCATTTAGCTGAGCTTCGCCCGGTGCACGTAATAAGGGTAACTCCTAGTTCTTTTCTTTTTATTTTTCCAGAATTTTGTAAAATCTATAATCAATTCATTGCAAATCCAAATTTGCAGATTCAAATTTCTAGTACTTCATAAAATTAGGATCTAACTCATGGTGCAGTTTGCACACTTTTCCAGAAACATTTTCTTCACAAATATTTATCGAAATCCTATTTTTACATTGCTGTGATAAACTTTAGAAAATCACAGAGAGCTCAACGTTGATCCAAATGCCATGATTTAGATTCCTATATACTTATATGTTCATAACTTAGTTTTTGAACATTTTTCCCAATACTTTATGTACCACATCAAATATTTGTCTATTTATCCATGTATAGCCAGCTTTGCAAATTCATAAGAAAATCATTTGAACTCCAAATCCAGTGAAACCAACTCCTAGATGCTTCTAAAATCATTCCTTGTTAAATAGGTGCCTTTGCTCATAATTTTAAATAATTCTTATGTACAGTTCTTGCAAATCCACAAATCCCTTGATTCCATCATATTGACATGTTCAGAGATATCCATTAATCAAATCCCAATTAAACCACTTTGGTCATTCCTTACATGACCAAAGGTATCCTAGAAAAGTCCAACTCACATTTTAGAGCACTATTATTTTTGCCATGTTGTGTTGCTTATTATGGTTGTTTCCGATGTTAGTTGATGAAGTAGATGGAGTACTTGGAGAAGGACCAGAAGGCTTGAAGACTTTGATGAACTAGGCAAGCAGCCCTTTGACCCTGACACCCCTGTTGTTCATCGGTACCCTTTTTCCGATTGCATGATGATGAAAAATGATGGTGGTGAACTTGTTGTGAACCACCACATGATGCTTACCCCTACTCATAAAACTACCTTGTGCATAGATGAAATGCCAAAAGATTAGTTGTTGATGCATAATTTCGCATGTGTACCATGAACTCTTCGTGGTTACATTCTTTCGAAAACCCCATCGGGTGCCCCTAATGCCCGTGAGTGATGTTGAACTAAGGTCACCACTTGAGGAACAAGTGGTGTACCAAAGAGAGCTTCTAGTGTGTGTGTAAAATGATGGATTAGATTTATGTGTGATTACCGACCCAACCAAACATGTGTAGCCACTCTACCCTTATATGGGAAAGGGAATTATTGACGGGGGTGACTTGATGTCACTCTCGGGATGGGGTCGTGCTTGGATTGGCGGCCATGAATGTTTTCATAGGGCACCGGACACACCGTTGGTCCTGTGACACCCCGAGACCGATGCGCTAGGTGTCTTCAGGTTATTCGCTATCGTTGCCATGTCACTCGCTTGCGTGTTGCATTTTTCCACATCATCATGTGCAATGCATCTGCATAGTTTTCAAAACTTGCATTCGTTCGTAGTTCCCCGATCCCCCATCCTCTCTGTTGTCTGTTCTGAGCCCACACACATCCGCACGTGCCTGAGGCACCTCCGAAACCTTGTTTTTTAAGTGGCCGAAAAACATTCTCAGAATGGGATGAAATTTGACGTGAGGTCTTGTTATAGTGTAGGTAGACCGCCTCTGAAATTTCGTTCCATTTAGAGGTTGTTTGATGCCCCAACGGTTAACCACGTTTACCGCCGAAAACCCTTTCTCTTTCAGCCCAACACCCCTCCACAACAGCCCACTAGCCCATATAAACACCCTCCATGCTCTCCGTCATTGGATCACGATCGTGTCGGCGAAAAGTGCACCTCATTTGGACACTCCTACCTCTTTCCCCCTACGACATTTCGGGTCCAAGCCCTAGCCTCTGCCTCCTTCGCATTCCGGACATGTCCACTCCATCGCCGGACATGTGTCACCTGCCGCCCTCTCTCTCCAACAACCGTCGCCAGGCCCGCGGGGCCCATCTCCGGCCCGTCCGCCTATTGCCGCAGGCCCGGCCGCGCCGCCCGAGCCCGCACTCCGGCTCGCTCAAGTGTCTCCCCGCCCCCCGATCCAGTGCCCCGACCCCATCGCCTTGCTGTCGCCCGCCTCCGGCGACCGGACCACGCCGGAGGAGCTCGTCACCGCCACCACCGCGCCTCTGGAGCTCGCCGGAGGAGCCGCTCCCCGCGGGCCTCGCTCACCATCGCCGGTGCCCATCGGCCACCCGCTCAGCGCCGCCCCGCTCCTGCTTCAATACCTGTCACATCCCTAGTTTAGCACTTGCATTAGGGCTAGCTAGAGTGTGCATCATGTTTACTTATCACAGAAACTTGAAATGGGAATGAAAGAAACCCCAGCACCCCTCTTCTAACAACTAGGGTTTGATAAAATATTTTCCTATGTACCCAAAATGCCCTTCAAAATGTTCATCATTTCGGCCTTGGTCTTAAACCTCTGCCAAAAATGGTGCACAATTTTCTAGGACATCTAAGGGCGTTGGATTAAATCATATGTTATTTGAATTTGGGCATTTAAATGCTATAAAATATTTTAAATGCTCAAATAATCAAAAACTATAATGTTCCCTACTGTTCATATTATATACAGTGGGCATCACAAGTTTCATGAGTTATAAAAATGTTCTAGCATTTTTATTAATTAAACAAAGTTGCAAAACAAATGAAACAGAAAAGAAAATAGGAAAAGGAAAAAGGGAGAAAGAACTTACTAGGGGCCCAGCACTGTGCAGGCCGGCCCAGCCCACCAGCCGGTTCTGTCGCCTTCCTCCTCGCGCCAGAAGGACGCGCGCGTGGCCGCGGCGCGCCGGCACGCGTCCGGCCACCTCCACCCTGCCTGCCTGCATCCCGACGGCCTGGAAGACTCCCGGCGTCGCCACGCAGCTGCCCCGACCGCTCTCTCTTTTCCCCCTCGTCCCCGTCGCCTCCCCTGGCTCTCTCCTCCTCCATCACCGAGCCGCCCATCGCCGCCGCTCGCCGTTGCCGCACCTAGAGCTACCCCGTCGCCCCGTGAGTGTGTCCAGAAGGAGCGCCGCGTCGTCCTCTTCTTCCTCGCTGAGCCACGGATCGCCGGGAGCCCTGCAACGCCTCCACGCCATCGTCCCCTTCCTCGGATCGCCGGAGCACCTCACCGCCGATTACGAAGCTGCAGCGCGTCCCCGACCTCTCCGTCGAGCTCGTTAGCACCGCAGTGAGCTTCTGCGCCGAACCCCCCTTCCTTTGCCTCGTTTGCGTTGTGTAGCCGCCGCTTCGTTGATCACCGTAACTCACCGCCGCCGTGCTCGCCGCCGGTGACCATTTGGTCATGGGCACCCGTCCATCTTGCTCGCCGCGGCACGTAGATGCGCTAGGTACTATGCACGCATCGCCTAGGCCACTGCAGCCGCGTCTCCACACACGGCCGACGCCGGTCGCCGCCGTCGAGCTTGTTGCCGTCGTCTCCGACCACCCCAGGTCCGGCGACCACCACGGTTCAACGCGCAACGACAAGAGCTTTCGAACGCACCCAACTGCAGCTCGAACCGAGCCCTGTGGAAGTTTTCCGAAGCACGCCGCCGTATTCGGCCTCGCCGGCGTCCCTTCGCCGGCGAGTTTGACCTGTTTGACCGGGGGGTTGACCACCCCTGGGTCACTGACGTGTGGGCCACCCTTTTACTAATTAGTTATTTTAATTAAGTTTATGTTAATTTAATTAGATAATTAGTTTAGTCACTGACCGTGGGCCCAGACCCCACTGACATCTAATTAGTCCCTGGTTTAACTCTAATTAACTTTGTTAGTTAGCTGTGACACTGACGTGCTGGACCCACATGTCATGTTTGACTTGGACTAGCTCCTGTTGACTGACTGACGTCAGCATGATGTCATGCTGACGCAGTAAAGGTTTTTCTGGGATTTTAGGTTTAAAAATAATTCAAGAAATTCCAGAAAATACCTAAAACTTCTAAAAATCAGATAAAATCAACCATAGCTCAGATGGAAATAATTTATATATGAAAAATGATCAAAAAAATCCAATCTTTCCAATGGCACTGGTTTCATGCATGTTTGAGCAAGTTAACCTTGCTGTATACATTAAAACATGATAATGCACTTATTTAAATAATAGTTAAAGTGCCAATTTGAATCTTTGATTCAAATAGGCTCAAACCCTTCTAGTTTTAGTTGCATTAGCCAATGCACATGCATCTTGCCATGTTATGAGCATGAATCATATTGTTGCATTTGTTTGTTAATGATTGTATCGCCGATATTCTCTGTGTTAGGTCCTGCTCCCGAGGATACTGCTGCGTATCCAGTTGAAGAGCAGTACCCGACAACCACTTTGTCAGGCAAGCAATCATTGATCATTCCAATACAAACCCATCTTCTCGCTCCTGCTCTCTTTTATTGCATTAAGGCAACAGCGTGTGAACTGCTACTTGCTGCGGAGTTGAACCCTATTCCCTTGCATGACCTGTCATTGCCACAGTAAATAGTTGAAACCCACTAGCATGTGTAGGACTTGATTGAGCCATGTGATGAGTGATCCACCATGCTATTTGTTTATGTTGCCTGCTATGCTTAGAGTTGTGTCTGGTCTGGTTCATCTGGGTGATGGATCAGAGTGAAATGATCATACCGATAAAGAGAAGGAAGTGTGGAATACGCTTGGTAAAGGTATCGATGAAAGGCCATGTAGGAGCACATGGTGGGTTGTTTCATTGGAATCGTCCATAGGACCTGAGATCTGTGTGTGTGATTCAAGTTACAGTTACTACCACACATTGGGCCCTGAAATATGACCCCGCTCGACTTATTGACTACCATGTTCTCTGTCCAGGAGTTGCAACTAGTTTCTGGTGTTTATAGTTTACTGGAGGTCGTGCACAGCGCTGACCCTCGGGGTGGGCTGTGATGCGACAGGTACGTGGCACGGTGTACCGGTTGCCCGTTTGGTGACTCGGGAACCCTGTACACATCGTTTGGGGCCGTGAGCGACACCCCGGCCGGATCTCCCCACGGATGGAACCCAAATAGGCGATAAACATGGACGAGAGACTTGAGTGGTTGGTTAGGTCGTGGTCTACATCCACGTCAGCTTTCGCTTGAAGTCTGCCGAGCACATGTCGTGTGCAGACGCTAAGTGGTGAAAACATGTCTGAAGAAGTACACCCCTGCAGGGTTATCAATCTATTCAAATAGCCGTTGTTCGCGGTACGGACTACTTGGTTACTCTTACAGTTCGTAGACAAGTTGATGGATACTACTAAAAGCCTCAAGATAAGTGTGAGTGCCGTGGATGGCCCTTCCGTAGGATGACGGAAGAGGATCCTTGGTAGTGTATTGATGTGGTGAGTAGAGGACTCGTGTTCGTAATAACATCTTGCAATCTGTTAAGAGTTGTAGTATAGGTTAGCCAAGAGTCAAAGCTGGCTTTCTGCTATGAACTCCACTACCCCCTTTGATAATGTTGCATGTATGATAGGTTCTGTGGTAAGACTTGCTGAGTACCTTTGTACTCATGTTTGCTTAGTAACTGTTGCAGAGGAGAACCCTGCCCCTGCTGATGGGTTCTACATAGACGTTGACGTCGACGAGTAGCTTGACACCCAGACGGAGATTTGGAGCTTGTGAAGGGCCTTGTAGATAGTCAGGCTACACCAAGCCTGTTTTATTTTCTAAGTTGTCTGTACTCAGACATGTAGCTTCTGCTTGTGCTTGTATGACTGTATGACTTGAGTGTTGGGTCATGTGACCCCTACTTGTATGTATATGTTATGTATGGCTCTTGGAGCCTCTTAAATAAAGTACTTTGAGTCATAGAGTTCTGTTGTGATGCAATGTTGTATTTGCACATATTGAGCATATTGTGTGTATGGTTGAAATGCTTGGTATGTGTGGGATCTGACACCTAGTTGTTTTCCTTTGGTAGCCTACCTTACAGGGAAATGCCTCCTAGTGTTTCCAATGAGCCTGGGTAGCTTGCTACTGCTCGGAACACGTAGGCTGGCCGGCATGTGTCCTTCTTCGTTCCTGTGTCTGTCCCTTAGGGGAAATGTCACGCGTTGTTCCTTTAAGTCCATGTAGCTTGCTACGACTTGGGTTCATACGTTGATGACCGACACGTTCGTTGCTGGGTCATGGATGCCTGTCTTTGTAATCTAGTGCCACTTTTCGTTTATAACTAGCCATGTCGGCCCGGGTTCACTGTCATATGGATGCTAGCGACACTTTCATATACGTGTGCCAAAATGCGCAAACGGTCCCGGGCTAGGTAAGGTGGCACCCGTGGGGTTATCGTGCGTGAGGCCGCAAAGTGATATGACGTGTTACAGCTAGATCAGTGTGACTTAGGATCGGGGTCCTGACAGCGTTGGCATCAGAGCTGGACTGCCTGTAGGTTTCTCAAGCCAAACTGGTCGATGTTGAGTCTAGAAAAATTCTTAGTTATATGTAGGGGAATTGATTGTGGAAGGGAACGTAAGGCTGTTTTTACTCCTTTACCCTATGCCCTTCTGATCTGAGTCAGTCTATTCTATCTACAGGGATTTAGGACTAGGCCTCTTATCCTTACTAGGTTCACGTGTTACTAATCCGTAGACCCTTAGGATTGTTGGTTTCAAGCCTCAGTTCAGTTTCTATCCTTTTAGTATGATGATTGTTGGACCGGAACCTTGATATGGATTGTTGAGTTGCTATGCTATCATTTGTATGATTCTCAAATCTTTGTTTGAGCATTTACAGTTGTTATGCTGCCCGATTTCTTCCAGAAACACTAATGCCTTTGCATTACTTCGTGTTTCAGATGTCTGGTCGCATCCCTCACCAAGTGGTTCGTCTCACTCGGTGCATTAATGTGCCCGGTCACACGGCAATGCTAGTCCGTGTGCTGACTGAGACCGGTTATCGCTGGTATCCTGAGTACACTGTGGAGGAACAGTACCGGGATTTTAATCAGAGTCAGTATTTCTGCATAGTCCGGATATACCCCTCATATCCCGGAGCTAACGACCCCATCCATTGGTCTTATAGACTCGGGGTTACCATCGAGATGGCAGTGCAGGATGCCGCCTATTCGTTGATGACCATTCTCCGTGCTAGGCATGCCCTGTTGCTGAACACTGAGTTCTGTTACATGCCAGCCTCACTTCCCGGAGAGGAAGGCTACTACACTGGTCTGTATACTGATGCTGCTCATGAAGAGCCACTGCTTCAGACTACTGTTCAGATGCTGGAGGATAGGGACCGTGAGGTCCGTGCCCTACGAATGGAGCTGTATAACACTCGAGCCGCCCACTGGACTACCTTGACACGGCTTGCACCTGCTGTGCACGCCGGATATTTGGACATGCGGGATTTGTACCCCGTGCGGACTCGTCTGCCTGATCGCATGGATTGGCGTGACATTGGGGGTATTACGCCTCCACGTGGGCGTCGGTTACCACCAGCATCGGGACCGAGGCCACATCCATGTCCCTATGGTCCACAGCCTTCGAGCGCTCTTGAGTTTCAAGATCCGTCAGTTCCACTTCCAGGCTACGGTGGTAATCTTTACGAGGATTACTACGGGAATGTCTGAGCTAGGCTGTGGTTGTAGTAGTATTGTAGTAGTTGTATCTCCACAGTTCTTCGCGTCTTGTGGAATATGGCTTAGTGTGTACTGAGTTTCGGAGGTGTAGCTAAATAATGTATAGGAGCTTGGAATGCCTCTGATGGGATGTATCGTCTTTCACCGCAGTTGTACTTTAGCCTTGGCTTGTACTAAACTTTGTATGGTGTGTATGACCACTGATGTATATATAGCAGTTCCTATATTAACATGTCGTACGGATGAACATCTTTGCATTCCGTGTCATCCATTACATTCTGCACTCCTATGTCAAATTTTTGCCATCCTTGTCTAAACCGTTGTTTTGTTTTCTTAGGATGGTCAACACTCGCAACACTCCTGCTACTCAGGAGCAGGGTGAGGCTAGTGGGGCTAGAAATGGGAATCTGCCCCAGCCACCCTCCTTGGCGGAAGTTATGCTCGAGGCAGAACGGAACAAGAGAGAGACCAACCGTCTGCTGGAACGCATAGAGCAGAACACTGGGTTCCGTCAGAGGAATGACGTGGTGTCAATCAATGACTTTATCAAGATGTGCCCACCGAAGTTCCATCACTCCACTGAACCTCTGGATGCGTATGACTGGCTACGTAGTATCACCCACAAGCTACACTCTGCCCGTGTGGCCGAAGCTGACAAGGTTATCTGCGTCGCCTACCATCTTGAGGGCCCTGCCAGTCTTTGGTGGGAAAACTTTGAAGCTATGCGTCCTGCTGGACAAATCACTACTTGGGCTGAGTTCAGTGAGGCATTCCGTGAACATCACATTCCGGAAGGTCTCATGGATCGCAAGCGTGAGGAATTCTGCAATTTCACCCAGGGCCGGTTAACTGTGGATGGCTATAGTCGCGAGTTTGGCAACTTGGCACGCTATGCACCTGAGGAAGTATCCACCGATGCCAAGAAGCAGGCGAGGTTCCGCAAGGGACTCAGCCCTGAACTCCGCCGAGATCTACGTCTGCACGAGTGCACTTCCTTCCAGAAGTTGATAAACAAAGCTATCAGTGCTTAAACAGGCCAGACCGACTTCGAGGCCACACGCAAGCATACTCGAGACCTTGGTTCCTCATCCGGCTCTGGCTCTCACAAGCGCCGTGTATGGGTTCCTAACACTGCTCTGCCACCCAAGTACACACCGAGGCCATCCTATGAAGCGCCTCGCCCAACTCAACAGTTTGCACCTGCTAAGACCTATGGAGGACCACCTTCCAACTTTGCTCCACGCACTACCATTGTGACATGCTTCAAGTGTGGAGAACCGGGGCACTACATGCGTGAGTGTCCCCAGAATCAACCGGGAAAACCCGTTGGCCGTGGTAAGCCAACCCGCAAGGTGAATTATGTCAAGTCAATCCCCACTGCACGTGGTCATGTCAACTATGTCTCTGCTGAGGAAGCTTATGAGGATCCTAACGTCATCCTTGGTACGCTTCTCGTAAACTGCCATCCGGCATCTGTTCTTTTCGATACTGAAGCATCCCATTCGTTCATATCAGAGAGCTATGCTCGAATGCATAACATGACTTTTTGTGACATGCCTACTTCCATGGTTATTCAAACTCCTGGTTCAAAGTGGCAAACCTCTAGGGTAAGCCATGGAAATGAAATCCTTGTCGATAGACTTGTTTTCCTAGCATCTCTAATCGCTCTCAAGTCCTAGGACATAAACATCATTTTGGGTATGGATTGGATGACAACTCATTACGCCAAAATTGATTGCTATACTAGGACCGTTCAACTTACACATCCATCCGGCAAGATAGTCAATGTCTTGACCCGAATGGCTGAGCGTCAGCTCTACTCTCTTAATGCCAGCCCTCTACCAGAACTCGAAGATATCCCCGTAGTCCGTGACTTTCCGGATGTTTTTCCAGAAGAACTGCCAGGAATTCCACCTGACAGAGATGTCAAGTTCGTGATAGATCTTATCCCTGGAACTGTCCCAATCTCTAGGAGACCTTATAAGATGGCACCCCTAGAATTAGCTGAGCTAAAGAAACAACTCGATGAGTCCTTGCAAAAAGGTTTCATCAGTCCTAGTTCTTCCCCTTGGGCTTGCCCCGTCCTCTTCGTCAAGAAGAAGGATGGAACGGAGCGGATGGTTGTAGATCGCCGACCTGTCAATCTGGTCACCATAAAGAACAAGTATCCGCTTCCCAGGATCAACGATCTGTATGATCAGCTCGCTGGATCCTCAGTCTTCTCTAAGATGGATTTGAGGTTGGGTTACCATCAAATCAAAATCAAGAACGGGGACATTCCTAAAACGGCTTTTGTTACTCGTTATGGCCAATATGAGTACACCGTCATGTCCTTTGGGTTAACCAATGCCCCAGCTACCTTTTCTCGGTTAATGAATTCTATATTCATGGAGTACTTGGATAAATTCGTCGTGGTATACCTCGATGATATACTCATCTATTCCAAGAACAAGAAAGATCATGCCGAGCATTTAAGGCTGGTATTGACGAAACTTCGAGAGCACCGCCTTTATGCCAAATTCTCTAAATGTGAATTTTGGTTGCCATAAGTAACCTATCTAGGTCATGTGATCTCTGGCAAGGGTATTGCTGTCAATCCCGAGCGAGTTCAAGCCGTCCTTGATTGGACTCCTCCTGAATCGGTCAAGCAAGTTAGGAGTTTTCTTGGCTTAGCGAGTTAATGCCGACGCTTCGTCGAGAATTTCTCCAAGGTTGCTAAACCTCTAACTAAATCCCTCAAGAAAGATAAAAAGTTTGAGTGGACCCCACAGTGCGAGTCTAGTTTTTAGGAACTGAAAAGACGCCTGACATCTGCACCTATACTGGTACCACCAGATTTTTTCCAAGGATTTTATAATCTATTGCGACGCCTCGCGACAAGGACTAGGTTGCATACTCATGCAAGATCGTCAAGTGATTGCATACGCATCCCGACAGTTGCGTCCACATGAGGATAACTATCCTACTCATGATCTAGAGCTTGCAGCTGTAGTCCATGCACTCAAAACATGGCGACATTACCTCCTTGGTAATCTCTGTGAAATCTGCACTGATCATCAAAGTTTGAAGTATATCTTCACCCAACCAGATCTGAATCTCAGGCAAAGACGTTGGGTTGAGTTGCTCACAGATTACGACTTAGCAATCACTTATACCCCTGGAAAAGCCAATGTCATGGCTGATGCGCTAAGTCGTAAGTCTTATTGTAACAACTTAATGTTACAACAAGGGCAACCACTTCTCCACGAGGAATTTCGTAAGCTTAACCTTCACATTGTTCCTCGATGATTCCTTTCCACCTTGGTGGCGAAACCTACCCTCATGGATCAAGTTATAGCTGCCCAGAAGCGTGATAAAGGTATATCCCGACTCCAAGAGAGCATTGCTAGCGGACTCGCTAGAAGCTTCTCTATGGATGATCGAGGTGTTGTTTTCTTTGAGAACCGTGTAGTGGTTCCCATGAACCACCATCTACGGCAGTTAATCCTTAAGGAGGCTCATGAATCTCCTCTCACAATTCATCCCGGTCGTACCAAAATGTATCAGGACCTACGTCAGAGATTCTGGTGGACTAGGATGAAGAGAGAAATTGCTCAATTCATTGCTAACTGCGACGTTTCTCATCGAGTTAAAGCAGAGCATCAACGGCCTGCTGGCACCCTTCAACCTTTAGCTATTCCTGAATGGAAATGGGACAAGGTCGGTATGGACTTTATTACCGGGTTTCCCAGGACCAGGAAAGGGAATAATGCTATCTTCGTCGTTATCGACCGCCTCTCTAAAGTAGCTCATTTCCTGCCTGTTCGAGAGAGTATTACCGCTAGCCAGCTAGCAGACTTGTATGCCTCCCGGATAGTATCACTTCACGGTGTGCCGTTGGAGATTAACTCAGACCGTTGAAGTCTTTTCACCTCACGATTTTGGGAAAGTTTCCAGAATGCTATGGGAACTCATCTCTACTTCAGTACCGCCTTCCATCCGCAGTCAAGTGGTCAAGTGGAACGAGTCAATCAAATTCTGGAAGACATGCTTCGAGCCTCTGTCATCTCTTTCGGTATGGAATGGGAAAAGTGCCTTCCATTTGCCGAATTCGCTTATAACAATAGTTATCACGCCAGCTTGGGCAAAGCTCCTTTCGAAGTTCTATATGGACGAAGGTGTCGAACACCTCTTAACTGGTCAGAAACCGGGGAAAGACAATTCGTTGGTCCGAATATGATCCAGGAAGCAGAAGAGCAAGTTCGCATCGTTCGTGAGAGATTGAAAACAGCCCAGTCTCGCCAGAAGAGCCAATATGATAGTCATCATAAGGTTGTGACTTTTGAAGTCGGCGATAAGGCTTACCTTCGGGTTACTCCCCTTAAGGGAACCCATCGCTTCGGTATCAAAGGCAAATTGGCCCCTCGTTACATCAGTCCTTTTCGCATTCTTGCCAAACGAGGAGAAGTTGCCTACCAACTGGAACTACGTCCGCACCTATCTAGATTTCATGACGTGTTCCACGTTTCTCAACTCAGGCGTTGCTTCTCGGATCCTATCCGCGGAGTGGACCACGAAACGCTTGATCTCCGGGACAATCTCACATATCGAGAATACCCCGTTCGTATTCTTGATCAAACAGAGGGCACCACTCGATGCCACAATATCAAGTTTCTCAAGGTTCAATGGTCACATCATTCCGAGAGTGAAGCTACTTGGGAAAGGGAGGATCGTCTTCGACTTGAGTACCCCACCCTATTTCCGGAGGAACCCGAATCTCGGGACGCAATTCTTTTAAGTGGGGGTGAGTTGTCAGATCCCTAGTTTAGTACTTGCATTAGGGCTAGCTAGAGTGTGCATCATGTTTACTTATCACAGAAACTTGAAATGGGAATGACAGAAACCCCAGCACCCTTCTTCTAACAACTAGGGTTTGATAAAATATTTTCCAATGTACCCAAAATGCCCTTCAAAATGTTCATCATTTCTGCCTTGGTCTTAAACCTCTGCCAAAAATGGTGCACAATTTTCTAGGACATCTAAGGGCTTTGGATTAAATCATATGTTATTTGAATTTGGGCATTTAAATGCTATAAAATATTTTAAATGCTCAAATAATCAAAAATATAATGTTCCCTACTGTTCATATTATATACAGTGGGCATGACAAGTTTAATGAGTTATAAAAATGTTCTAGCATTTTTATTAATTAAACAAAGTTGCAAAACAAATGAAACAGAAAAGAAAATAGGAAAAGGAAAAAGGGAGAAAGAACTTACCAGGGGCCCAGCACTGTGCAGGCCGGCCCAGCCCACCAGCCGGTTCTGTCGCCTTCCTCCTCATGCCAGAAGGACGCGCGCGTGGCCGCCGCGCGCCGGCACGCGTCCGGCCACCTCCACCCTGCCTGCCTGTATCCCGACGGCCTAGAAGACTCCCCGCGTCGGCACGCAGCTGCCCCGACCGCTCTCTCTTTTCCCCCTCGTCCCCGTCGCCTCCCCTGGCTCTCTCCTCCTCCATCACCGAGCCGCCCGTCGCCGCCGCTCGCCGTTGCCGCACCTAGAGCTACCCCCTCGCCCCGTGAGTGTGTCCAGAAGGAGTGCCGCGTCGTCCTCTTCTTCCTCGCTGAGCCACAGATCGCCGGGAGCCCTGCAATGCCTCCACGCCGTCGTCCCCTTCCTCGAATCGCCGGAGCACCTCGCCGCCGATTACGAAGCTGCAGCGCGTCCCCGACCTCTCTGTCGAGCTCGTTAGCACCGCAGTGAGCTTCTGCGCCGAACCCCCCCTTCCTTTGCCTCGTTTGCGTTGTGTAGCCGCCGCTCCGTTGATCACCGTAACTCACCGCCGCCGTGCTCGCCGCCGGTGACGCTCCGGTGACCATTTGGTCACGGGCACCCGTCCATCTTGCTCGCCGCGGCACGTAGATGCGCTAGCTACTACGCACGCATCGCCCAAGCCACTACAGCCGCGTCTCCACACACGCCCGACGCCGGTCGTCGCCGTCGAGCTTGTTGCCGTCGTCTCCGGCCACCCCAGGTCCAGCGACCACCACCGTTCGACGCGCAACGACAACAGCTTTCCAACGTACCCAACCGCAGCTCGAACCGAGCCCTGTGGACGTTTTCCGAAGCACGCAGCCGTATTCGGCCTCGCCGGCGTCACTTCGCCGGCGAGTTTGACCTGTTTGACCGGGGGGTTGACCACCCCTGTGTCACTGACGTGTGGGCCACCCTTTTACTAATTAGTTAGTTTAATTAAGTTTCTTTTAATTTAATTAGATAATTAGTTTAGTCACTGACCGTGGGCCCAGACCCCACTGACAGCTAATTAGTCTCTGGTTTAACTCTAATTAACTTTGTTAGTTAGCTGTGACACTGACGTGCCGGACCCACATGTCATGTTTGACTTGGATTAGCACCTGTTGACTGACTGACGTCAGCATGATGTCATGCTGACGCAGTAAAGGTTTTTCTGGGATTTTAGGTTTAAAAATAATTCAAGAAATTCCAGAAAATACCTAAAACTTCTAAAAATCATATAAAATCAACCATAGCTCAGATGGAAATAATTTATATATGAAAAATGATCAGAAAAATCCAATCTTTCCAATGGCACTGGTTTCATGCATGTTTGAGAAAGTTAACCTTGCTGTATACATTAAAACATGATAATGCACTTATTTAAATAATAGTTAAAGTGCCAATTTGAATCTTTGATTCAAATAGGCTCAAACCCTTCTGGTTTTAGTTGCATTAGCCAATACACATGCATCTTGCCATGTTATGAGCATGAATCATATTGTTGCATTTGTTTGTTAATGATTGTATCGCCGGTATTCTCTGTGTTAGGTCCTGCTCCCGAGGATACTGTTGTGTATCCAGTTGAATAGCTGTACCCGACAACCACTTTGTCAGGCAAGCAATCATTGATCATTCCGATACAAACCCATCTTCTCGCTCCTGCTCTCTTTTATTGCATTAAGGCAACAGCATGTGAACTGCTACTTGCTGCAGTAGTTGAACCCTATTCCCTTGCATGACCTGTCATTGCCACAGTAAATAGTTGAAACCCACTAGCATGTGTAGGAGTTGATTGAGCCATGTGATGTGTGATCCACCATGCTATTTGTTTATGTTGCCTGCTATGCTTAGAGTTGTGTATGGTCTGGTTCATCTGGGTGATGGATCAGAGTGAAATGATCATACCGATAAAGAGAAGGAAGTGTGGAATACGCTTGGTAAAGGTATCGATGAAAGGCCATGTAGGAGTACATGGTGGGTTGTTTCATTGGAATCGTCCATAGGACCTGAGATCTGTGTGTGTGATTCAAGTTACAGTTACTACCACACATTGGGCCCTGAAATATGACCCCGCTCGACTTATTGACTGCCATGTTCTCTGTCTAGGAGTTGCAACTAGTTTCTGGTGTTTATAGTTTACTGGAGGTCGTGCACAGCGCTCACCCTCGGGGTGGGCTGTGATGCGACAAGTACGTGGCACGGTGTACCGGCTGCCCATTTGGTGACTCGGGAACCCGTACACATCGTTTGGGGCCGTGAGCGACACCCCGGCCGGATCTCCCCACAAATGGAACCCAAATAGGCGATAAACCTGGACGAGAGACTTGAGTGGTTGGTTAGGTCGTGGTCTACACCCACGTCAGCTGTCGCTCGAAGTCTGCCGAGCACATGTCGTGTGCAGACGCTAAGTGGTGAAAACATGTCTGAAGAAGTACACCCCTGCAGGGTTATCATTCTATTCAAATAGCCGTTGTTCGCGGTACGGACTACTTGGTTACTCTTACAGTTCGTAGACAAGATGATGGATACTACTAAAAGCCTCAAGATAAGTGTGAGTGCCGTGGATGGCCCTTCCGTAGGATGACGGAAGAGGATCCTTGGTAGTGTATTGATGTGGTGAGTAGAGGACTCGTGTTCGTAATAACATCTTGCAATCTGTTGAGAGTTGTAGTATAGGTTAGCCAAGAGTCAAAGCTGGCTTTCTGCTATGAACTCCACTACCCCCTTTGATAATGTTGCATGTATGATAGGTTATGTGGTAAGACTTGTTGAGTACCTTTGTACTCATGTTTGCTTAATAACTGTTGCAGAGGAGAACCCTGCCCCTGCTGATGGGTTCTACATAGACGTTGACGTCGACGAGTAGCTTGACACCCAGACGGAGATCTGGAGCTTGTGAAGGGCCTTGTAGATAGTAAGGCTACACCAAGCCTGTTTTATTTTCTAAGTTGTCTGTACTCAGAAATGTAGCTTCCGCTTGTGCTTGTATGACTGTATGACTTGAGTGTTGGGTCATGTGACCCCTACCTGTATGGATATGTTATGTATGGCTCTTGGAGCCTCTTAAATAAAGTACTTTGAGTCATAGAGTTCTGTTGTGATGCAATGTTGTATTTGCACATATTGAGCATATTGTGTGTATGGTTGAAATGCTTGGTATGTGTGGGATCCGACACCTAGTTGTTTTCCTTTGGTAGCCTACCTTACAGGGAAAGTCCTCCTAGTGTTTCCAATGAGTCTTGGTAGCTTGCTACTGCTCGGAACACGTAGGCTGGCCGACATGTGTCCTTCTTCGTTCCTGTGTCTGTCCCTTAGGGGAAATGTCACGCGTTGTTCCTTTAAGTCCATGTAGCTTGCTACGACTTGGGTTCATACGTTGATGACCGACACGTTCGTTGCTGGGTCATGGATGCCTGTCTCTGTAATCTAGTGCCACTTTTGGTTTATAACTAGCCATGCCAGCCCGGGTTCTCTATCATATGGATGCTAGCGACACAGTCATATACGTGTGCCAAAATGCGCAAACGGTCCCGGGCCAGGTAAGGTGGCACCCGTGGGGTTACCGTGCGTGAGGCCGCAAAGTGATATGACGTGTTACAGCTAGATCGGTGTGACTTAGGATCGGGGTCCTGACAATGCCTCCGGCCACCTCATTGCCTGCCGTCGGCGACCTCTGCCGCGCCGCCACCACAGATCTGGCCGGGATGGACCAGATCCACCCATCCCTCCATTCAAACGCCTCCCCGCGCCTGGATTCCCTTGTCCCACTTTGTCCTGTCCGTCCTCGTCCCGTTTCGCGTTGGTAATTTTCTGCTAAGTCCCTGAAAATCATATTATGTTGCATTCTTTGTCTGATGATATCTTCTTGCATGTGTATCCAAATTGAGCATATAATACGTCAAAATGTTCGTCTCTCAGTGCTCTACAAGTTAGTTGCATTTGCATGCATGTTACTGTTTATCTTGATTCCTTAATCATTGTTGCAAAAGTGTATGTTGATGTTAACAGCTGAAACTTGATATAACTTGCTGATTTGTCATTTTAATATCTTTGTGTGTGATTTTTGTTTGAGCATCATGTCAACATGTTTTAGGAGCTATGTCATGTCATCTTTGTTGTGGCGCAATTCACTTTTAATGATATGCCTTGTGGTGAGTGAAACAAGCTTGCAAAGTTGCCTACTCACTGTTTGCTGTTTTCTGAGACTTGTTGAAAACTGCTAAGTCTGTAACTGTTATATTGTGATGCCATGTTTGCTTGATGCTACACCCAAATCCATGCATGTTTTGGAATGTCCGGTGGTCATGTTTTGAAGTCCATGTTATGCTCTATCCATCCATGCCTTTATTTGAAATTATATGTTGTTGTAGCTTGTCTTTTTCTTGCTCTCAAGTTGTCATAATGATAAATTTGTCAGCCTATGAACAACATGTTCAATTTGGCAAAGCTTGTTATAATCATTCTATGCATCTTATGAAGTTGTGCCAATGGATTTATTTGGAGTATGTCATGCCTACTACATGTTCATGAGCTTTACATGCTTATTAGGATTGACATGCTTGCTGTTATGTGCCTCCAAAAACAACATCATAATGTTGTTGTTGCGTTCCCAGATTTTCACTAAGTCTGAAAATCTGCTATATCATGTTTCCATCTTGTTTTGATGAATGCCATGAACATGTTGCTTCTATGTATATGCCATGTGGTGTTCCTTAGGCTCAATGTTATGTTATAGCATGCCATGCTTTTGCTTGCCATGTTCTTGTCCTGTAGATTATTTATTTCTTACCTCCAACATGTCAACAAATTAACTCTACTCATGTATATGCTCTGTTTTCCACTAAGTCATAATCTGTGATATAAAGTTTGCATGTTGCCTTGATCATGTTGGATTATTCTTGATGCCTATGGACCTGATCCTTGTTGTTATGTGAAGCATGAGATATTTACTTTGAGTTCATGCCATGCTTGTGCCTAGCTTGAACTTGTAGCATGTTGTTTTGATGCTTGTGATATGCCTAGTTGCTGTTTTGGACAGCTTGTCCTTTAAACTTGTTTCGTGTGTATATGTTGAACCGATGCTCCATTTTGAGTGTGCTCCGTATGAAAATTGTTTGGTTTTGCATTTAGATGCATCATGTCATGTTGCATCCATGTTTTGAGAGTGTGTGCTTGATGTTAGAATGCATTTTGCATCACTGCCAAGTTTAACTTGTTTTGCTCATATCTTCTAGGTCGTAGCTCCAAATTAAATAAATCTTATATGTAACTTGACTAGAAAATCGTGTAGATAATCATGGTGCATCTTAACTTGCTGTTTAACAAATTTAACATAAGGTTTGTTCAGATCTGGACCCATTTCGAAATTTGCATATGAGGACTGACCTGAATTGTTATATGTTGTTTCCGGCCTCATTTAAACGTGCTTTGTTGGTTGTTCTTGTTTGCATCATCTCTTGCTATGAGTAGCATCATGTAGTCTTGTCGTGCATCATAATTGGTTGAGAATCTTGTCTTGTTATGTCTTGTTTGTTTACCATGTTGTTTGCTTCTTCTCGGTAGTTCATGTTTCGTGCGATCGTGAGGATTTGTTCGACTACGCTTGGTTCGTCTTCGTGGCTTCGTATTCTTCATCGTCTCATTCTTCTTCCTTGCGCGATCTTAGGAAAGATGACCGTCACCTTGGATCTCATTACTATCATTGCTATGCTAGTTGTCTCGATGCTATTGCTATATGTCGTGCTTCCTATCTATTGTTGTCAGCCTCTCTTTGTTGCCATGGAACCTCTAACCTTTGACACCATCCCAGCAAATCATTGTGTGGCTATGTTACCGCTTGCTCAGCCCCTCTTATAGCGTCGTTAGTTGCAGGTGAAGATGAAGATTGATCCATGTTGGAACTTGGATATTTGGAATATCACAATATATCTTACTATAATTAACACACCTATATACTTGGCAATGGATGTAAGGCTTGGCCTTTTGCTCGGTGTTTTGTTCCACTCATGCCGCCTTAAGAACCGATAACCTGGTGTTATGTTCATTGATTTTGCATTCCTAACACGATTGGGTTTATGGGGACCCCTTGGCAGTTCGCTTTGAATAAAACTCCTCCAGCAAGGCCCAACTTTGGTTTTAACTTGCCGCATAATAAAACTATTAATTAAATTGCATAGTTGGTCGCGTCCCTGGGTTCTTAATTCCACATAACACGGGGGGTAGTGCTGATGCTGTTGGTCCCAAACTAGAACCACTTGCGGTGCCACCCAGTTACTAGGGCTTCCAGTTGTTGTACGTAGTGCTCATACGGACGTGGCCTGAGACGAGATATGCGCGGCTACTATCAGGGTGTTGGCACGCTGGGAGGTCTTGCTGGAATTGTTGTACCTTTTTCAAAATGTCTTGTGCACAAGCAAGCCGAGTCTGATTCGGTTGTCCCTAAGATAAGAGGTTTTACCTCTGCTAATCGTGAGAGCTTGTGATGGGCTAAGTTGGGACACCCCTACAGGGTTATGATCTTTCGAAAATCGTTCCCATGGTTATGTGGCAGATTGGAATTTGTTAACTTCCGATTGTAGAAAACTTGAAAGAGTATCCGAAATAAAATACACCAACCGCATGAGTAATCGTGACCGTCTCTTTTCATTTTGAGAAGAGAACACAATGGGGTTATGTTTGACTCATAGGTAGTTCCGGATCACTTAGCGATCATTATTAGTTTGCGACCATTCGCGTAGATGCTCATCTTATTCTTGTACTCGTAAGTTGGCCACCATGCAATGCTTAGCTGCTGCTGCAACCTCACCACTTACCCTCTCCATACCAATTAAGGTTTGCTAGTCTTGATACCCATGGTTATGGGATTGCTGAGTCCTCGTGGCTCACAGATACTACAACAAGAGTTGTAGGTGCAGGTTTCCGATGACTTGACGTGAGAGAGATGTTTACTTGTATTGGAGTTCCTTCTTCTTCTTCTTCTTCCTCAGTCTTGGGATAGGTTCATGGTCGGCAGCCTGGGATAGCAAGATGGATGTCGTTGTGCTTTTCATGTTTTCATCCGTAGTCGGATGTCTTGTGTATATGTGTTGTATTCATGTGGAAGTTCGAATGACTTGTATGGATCCCCATCTATGTATGTAATGGTACAATGTTATGATATCCATCTTGCTAAGGTGTAATGCCCAGTATGAGACTATACCTCCCGCGTGTGGAGGCACGACTTAAAGGCATAATCTCATTCTAGAATGATATCAAGTATGGTATCTTTGCACAACTCATGAAAAAGAAGGGATGAAAAAGTAAAAGAGTAGTTGGCTTACACTCGCCACGTCACACAATGAAATACATTAACATACATCATCAGAATAACATCAGAGTCCGACTACGGACGAAGATCCGAAAAAAAGATACCATAAATAAAACAACACAAGGTCCCGATCGCCCTTAGTAGGAACCACTATGGATCATCGAAAACGTCACATACTGACGGTCAAGCTCTTTATCGAACTCCCATTGAAGTTCCGATCTATCTCCTGCATTATTCTCAGATGTACCTGCATCTGGTGTGTGTAGTAGTCTGTGAGCCACAAAGGACTCAGCAATCCCGTTCCCGGGTATTAAAACTAACAAAGCCTTTAAGTGTTTGCAGCAAGCCCTAAGCAACTAGCTTACGAGTTGAGAGCGAGAAGAGATCAAGTGCCAACGATCGCCAGGTGATCACGAAGTGATCCTAACTACTCATGTCAGACATAACCCCATCGTGTTCTTCTTCTCGAAACCCCTTCGAGAAGAGACAATCACGAAACTCACACAGGTAGTGTATTCTTAAGGATAGAGTGTCATGTTTTCTACAACCGGATATTAACAAATTCCCATGTTCCACATAACCGCGGGCACGACTTTCGAAAGATCAAACCCTGCAGGGGTGTCCCAACTTAGCCCATCACAAGCTCACGATCTGCGGAGTCGCAACTCCAAGGTGGGAAAACCCGAGTATTCTCGGAATACCGTGCTCAAGATATTCCGACTAAGGTAAAACTAATCCAGCAAGACCTCCCGGCGTGCCGACACCCTGATAGTAGCCGCGCGTATCTCATCTCAGGCCACAACCGGATGGGCGATTCTACAGGTTTTGACCAGCCCTTGAGTTTCCTCGAGGTGGCCCCGTAGACTCCCCAGTTGGGACCAACACTCATGTGGAGCACTGGCCCGGGTTGTTGATTAAGAAAAGGGTTAATTACTCCCTATGCAAGTTTTAGTTGTTAGGCAAATGTAGAACCAAAGTTGGGCCTTCTGGAAAAGCTTTAGCGCTAAGCGGGTTATCGAGGGGGGCCCATAAACCCCAACCGTGTTAGGAACGCAAAATCCGGGAACATAACACCGGTTTATCGGGTCCTAAGGTGGCATGGGTGGAACAAAACACCGAGCAAAAGGCCAAGCCTTCCACCCATTGCCAAGTATATAGGTGTGTTAATATATTTTAGAGATAATGTGATATCCCAACAATAAGCTCCAACATGGAGTAATCTTCATCTTCATCTGCAACTAACAACGCTATAAGAGGGGCTGAGCAAGCGGGTAACATAGCCAAACAACGATTTGTTAGGAGGGTGGGTAAGGAGTTACATGGCCACAATAGGAGGTCTGACAAACAGACATATGCATCGAGGCAATATCTAAAGAGCGAGACATCTAGCATAGGCAAAGATAGTAGTGATATCTGGGAATGGTCATCTTGCTTGGGATTCCGCAAGGAAGAAGAACAAGTCCATGAAGTAGTCAAACAAATCCTCACAACTCCGGAACGAAACCGAAGCTAACGAGAGAAGCAACCGGAAAGAAGCAAACAACACGGTAAACACACATATCATAAACATGGCATGATGCACAAACAAGTATGATGCATGTCCGGTTTAAATATGCATGGCATGGCAAAGTGCACAAACAATACTACAAGTTAAATGGAGCTCAATATGCAACGAGTTGCATATTGACAAAACACCACATTTAATTTGTTTAGTTGAGTCTCGTTTATTTACAATACAAGATTAAATGTTTTTATTAAACATGGCGAGAGGTTAAGCATGAGCAAAACTACACTATCTAGACATTTTAAATGAGGCCGGAAATAACAACAACAATTCCGGAAACTCCTCATGTGCGTATTATGAATTTGGTACTGTTCTGCCTATTACTTCATTTTAAAGTTGTTCTACACATTTTTCTACCCCAAATACATATAAAGTTTATTAAAAAAACGAGCTACGGTCATTTAGTTATGAATTAAATCATTTTAACATGTCAATTACACAAATTTACACAAACAGCAAGTTCAAACATTTTAAACAGGGAAGGAAGTTGCACATTATGAAACTAGATGAAATTCTAAGCATTTTACATATATAACATGGTTAAATCCGATGCATGGTTATTTAGTTGTGAGCATTCTAAAACGAAGGCATTTTCTGTGATTATGCATGGACATGATTAAATGACAAAATCACTCTGCTGGAAAAAAAACACATGATGGGCCGAACTGCAGCACACCGCAGCAGCCCAGAAGCATCTGGTCCAAGTGGTTGAGTGACTGAGTGTGTGCAAAATAAAAGAAAGAACAAAAAGTACAAAGGCACCTGGGATTTGAACCCAGGACCTCCTGGCTGAGTGCGCAAGGGAACAACCACTAGGCCAGTGACTCTGTTGATGCTAGAATATGGTGGCGACTCTAGATATCATCTATATGCCAGAACGGATCTAGGAGAAAGAAAGAAGTTTTAGTTACAACATGAGTTGATCACAGCGAGGAAATAAAGCGGCCGACGGCCATGGCTTAGCCAGGGCGACGTGCAGACGAGGGACGGCGGGGAAGGCGCAAGGCTGGACCAGCCGGAGCTCGAGGTGGATGCCGAGGGAACCGGATCCGATGGGCAGCGCCTGGATCTACAGAAGAGGACGGCCATGGCGCTGAAGCTCCTGTCAACCGAAAGACAAACAGAGAGTTGAGAAGTAGCGACAAAGGAAGGACATGAGAAAAAGGAGGACAGGGCGATGGTGTTGGGGCTCCTGGTCACCAACGAGCATTACCGGGAGGCTGCACGGGGTCGAGGCATTGGTCACGCTGGTGGCGGAGCTCCTCCAGCAGGACGTCGGCAAGGAGGAAGGGCGATGCGGCAGTGACGAGGCAGAGCAGTTGCTCGAGCGCGAGGAGACACGGGGACGAAGAGGCTGGTCCGGTGGCGCCGGCGTTGATCCGGGTCGAGGAGGCTGCAGCCTGCTTCCGGGGCGAGGCAAACAAAGGCGATGGACAGGTGGCAACGGCCCTGTGGAAGAACTGAGAGAGAGAGAGCGTGAGGGAGAGAAGAGGAAGCAGGGGAGGAAGAAGGAGAGGGGGGTGGCCTGGCTTGGAACTGCTGGTCGTCGCTGGCTGCTCCGGCGCGAGGCGGCGGGGTCGAGCTCGGGGCACGGGAGGTGGTGGATGGGTTCGATCGGTGGCTGGCTCGGGTGGATCAAGGGAAGGCCTCGAGCGCTGGTTGGGTGAGAAGGGGATCTGGGAGGATCCCGAAGAAGAAGGTGGAAGTGGCGGTGCGATGGGACAGGCTCCCTAGGTTATTGGGTTGGTCTAGTTTAGGAATGGGTGGTCTATATATAGTGAAAGGAGGCGAAAAATTTGAGACATCTGATTTAAATTGGACGGACGAGAAGAAATAGGTAGGGAGTCCAAATAAGAAAATGGAGATGTTTTAGAGATGTTTGGGGATGATTCGGACCCATCGGTAACGACAACCTGGATCGGGTTCGGGGTAGTTTTCGGACATGGTTGTGAGGGGTCTGAGAGAGGTCGACGAAGACAAGGGGGCATGACAAAGCGACAACTACGAACAACTACGAGATTTTATGAAAACATGCATATGCGAACCAACCATGCAATGCAAAAGATGACATGATGAATGCAGCAAACAAAATAAATCACACGACAACAACGAAATAGCTGAAAGTCTTCTGGAACATCGGTCTCGGGGCGTCACATAAGGGCCCGAAAAGTGGTTTTGCCCCAATCACAAGTTTATAATGTGATCGGGATAGAATTGCATCTTGGGCATGACCAGTTGGTATCAGAGCCTCGACCGACCATAGGAGCCCCCTTGATTGATCGTAGTTTGGCCGTTGTCGAGTCTAGAAGAAAAATATTTTCCGAGTCTAGTTATATCGGGGAGTAGGAATTCTTTTTACTTCTCAGCCCCTTCGTCGCTCTGGTGAGGAATCTTGAGGTAGGTGTTTTGAATTACTCCTCTTTCCCTTCAATTTTTTTTAGGATCACACAGTTAGTTTTCCGATCATTGTGATGTCAGCTATTTTCATCCGGTGCATTTCTCGTTAAGTGGATTCTATCCTCTTCGTCTTTTGCCAGTTCAATCCTCAGTTCTTTCCAACCGACATCGTTTTCCCCATTCGAAGTGGTCTTTATTTTCCCACCCGCCCACCCTTTTTCTTCTCGAAGCCGGAGTCCTTAATCGAGTATCCATCCTACTCGAATGAAGTCTTTGAACTCCTTTCGTCAATTATTTCAACTGGTGAATTCTCATCTAGTTCGTCATCCTTCATCTCTTTTCTTCTCCGATGAATTCTCCTCTCATTCGACATTCTTCAACTCTTTTCTTTTCCGGTGGATTCAATTCAAGTTTCAGTGTTGATTTTATTATTTCCCTCGGCTCTATTATTTTCTCCTTGCTCGTTCGCCTCTCGCCATTTAATTGTTTCGGAGTTCTGAAGACATCTCAGGAGATTCCTATATGTTCCAATTTAGTCGAGGTTGTAACCTCACTCAAGCTCTTTGAATCGTTCTGGTGCATCATCTCCTTTTCGAATTTTTGTGAACGGTGGTTTTCTCGAGTGGGCCCTAACCCACAGGGTTTCTCCTAGGATCTTGCCTGACTCTTCTAATATTCCTGGAGTATTCCCAAATTCTTTTCAAGCGTGACGTAAGTATGGATTCTATCGGTCACATGCCTTCTCCAAGATCGTTTTCAAATTCTTTACATGACTGGTTCAATCTTCCCTCTATTCATTTGTCCGGAGTATCTCACAAATTCTTCGTGGTTTTCCTCGTCGTCATTTGAAGACCGGAGAAGAGTTCCTCTAAATCTTGTTCATTCTTTCGACTATTCGTCATTCAGGCTTAATGCCATCCCTTCAAATTGTTCCGATCATGGCAAATTCTTTTCCTTAACCATCCAAAGCATATCATCAATTCTTTCCATGGTGATCCTCTGAAGGCCATCAGTTTAGAAGATTTCTTCGTTCTCGGTTTTCAACTTCGTCCTCCAACTATTCTTCGTTGATGCCTCTCCGTTCGTCACCTTATTCTTCTAGTGCTTCGTTCTAGTGTTCATTAGTCAGTTCGTGATCTCTTCGTTCTCTTGTATCTAAATTCCCTCAAGTTCTCTATTCATTTTTTCTAATTCTTCCCGATGGTTTGTTCTCTTTCATCGCTCGATTTCAATTCTTACGATGGTTTGTTCTCTTTCATCGCTTGGTTTCAATTCTTACGATGGTTCGCTCAAGAGTTCTTTTCTTGTTATCATATCAATTCATTCGTTCATTCCAATCCTACCAGTGGTTCATGAATACTTTCGCAAGCTTTGCGCTATATCTCTTCCTAATCATTTCAATGCGAGTAAGTGATATGACAATCGATTTCTTCACATCAATTTAATCGGTGGAGGATAAGCATAACATAATTCTTATTCTTTTTATCAAGTTGCTTAATTTCGTCCTTTATAGTTTGTTCATGATGAATAAATTATAATCTCAAGTGTTTTCATCTTTAATTTTCTGCAGTTTAAAGTCTCGTGGGCCATCTCGACGGAACATCCATATAGATCGTTGCAAGGCTTTAATCTTATTATTTCCATCCTTCATTTCTATCTCATCATCCTTTTGTTACCAGAGTTAATCATTTTGGTTCTTCATGATTCAATTCATTCTAAAAGTGTTCATCAAATTCTTGTGGAGCAGCTCGAGCATTATTCTTCTTGCCTCTCGATATGCAAATAATTCTTCATATTCTTTTGAAGTGGAGTTTTGCCTTTCTTCCTTCATCTCATCTATTCAATCATTTGGTAGTGGCAGAAATTCACCTCAAGTTTGGGATGATTTCTTTAAGTCCACAACAAGCTTATTTTTTTGTTGATTAATTCTTTAACAACTTCGTCCAAGCCTCTCTTTTGAAGATGCTCCATCAATTCATTTTTGGTAGAAATTGTCACTCACTTATCCGTTCTTGTCATTCCACTCTTTAAATTCTCCCGGAGGCATTATGTTGTTGCTCTCGTCGAGTATCATTTCATCTTTTCAAGTTCTATTCCTTCGATGTGCAACCGGAGTGCTCTCCAAATTCTATCGTTCTTGTTCCTTGGCTCTCTCCTTATACTGGTGCAGTTTCATTTTCTTTTTCAGTCGTTAAGCTCTGGTTTCTTGCCTTTCAATCTACAAGGTTGTCATAATGTTCCTTGTTCCTATTTTGTAACAGAGCTTCTCAATCTCGTTCATATCTGTTGTGTTCATCCTTTCAAATTGTTCAACCTCTGAAGATTCTTTGGTTTCACTCTTTTCTCCAAGAAGAACTTTGTTCTTCCTTTTTCCCTTCTGTCTCGTTCCGAAGATCTCGAGACGAGATCTCTTTTTAGTAAAGGAGTGTTGTGACAACCCGAGACCGATGCACCAGGTGTCTTCCAGTTATTTGCTGCCGTTGTCATGTCATTCGCTTGTGTGTTGCATTTTGTCATGTCCTCATGTGCATTGCATCTGCATAGTTTTCACAACTTGCATCTGTTCGTAGTTGCCCGATCCCCCGTCCTCCCCGTTGTCCGTTCTGAGCCCACACACACCCGCACCTGCCCGAGGCACCTCCGAAACCTTGTTTTGTAAGTGGCGGAATTTTTTTTCAGAATGGGGTGAAAGTTGACGTGTGGTCTTGTTATAGTGTAGGTAGACCGCCTGTGAAATTTCGTTCTATTTGGAGGTCGTTTGATGCCCCAACGATTAACCATGTTAACCGCCGGAAGTACTTTTTCTTTCAGCCCAACACCCCTCCACAACAGCCCACTAGCCCATCTAAATCCCCTCCATGCTCTCCCTCGTTGGATCGCGATCGTGTGGGCGAAAACCGCACCTCATTTGGACACTCCTAGCTCTCTCTACCTATAAATAAGCATCCCCCTCCGAAATTTCGGGTCCAAGCCCTAGCCTCTTCCTCCTCCGCGCGCTGGACATGTCCACTTTGCCGCCGGACATGTCCAGCCACCATCCCGACCAATCGTGGCCTGCCACGTGTCGCCCGCCGGCCACTCTTTCCAACCTCCACTGCCAGGCCCGCGGGGCCCATCTACGGCACGTCCGCCCGCCGCCGCAGGCCCGGCCGCACCGCCCGAGCCCGCGCTCCCGCTCGCTCGACTGCCTCCCCGCCTCCCGATCAAGTGCCCCGACCCCGCCGCCTTGCCGTCGCCCGCCTCCGGCGACAGGACCTCGCCGGAGGAGCTCGTCACCGCCACCATCGCGCCTCCAGAGCCCGCCGGAGGAGCCGCTCCCTGCGAGCCTCGTTCACCGCCGCCAGCGCCCGTCTGCCGCCCCGCTCCTGGCTCACCTCCTCCGGCCGCCTCACCACTCGGCGTCGGCGACCTCTGCCGCGCCGCTGCCTCGGATCTGTCCGGGATGAACCAGATCCACCCATCCCTCCATCCGAACGCCTCCCCGCACCTGGATCCCCTTGTCCCACTTCGTCCTGTCCCTCCTCGTCCTGTTTCACGTTCGTAATTTCTGCTATGTCCTTGAAAATCATATTATGTTGCATTCTTTGTATGATGATATCTTTTTGCATGTGTATCCAAATTGAGCATATAATATGTCAAATTGTTCGTCTCTCTGTGCTCTACTTGGTAATTGCATTTGCATGCATGTTACTATTCATCTTGATGCCTTAATCATCGTTGGAAAAGTGTATGTTGGTGTTAACAGCTGAAACCTTATATAGCTTGTTGATTTGTCTTTTTCATATCTTTTTGTTTGAGCATCATGTCAACGTGTTTTAGGAGCTATGCCATGTCATCTTTACTGTGGTGCAATCCACTTTTAATGATATGCCTTGTGGTGAGTGAAACAACTTTGCAAAGTTTCCTACTCACTGTTTGCTATTTTTTGAGACTTATTGAAAACTGCTAAGTTTGTAACTGTTATATTGTGATGCCATGTTTGCTTGATGCTACACTCAAATCCATCCATGTTTTGGAATGTCCAGTGCTCATGTTTTGAAGTCCATGTTATGCTCTATCCATCCATGCCCTTGTTTGAAATTATAGGTTGTTGTAGCTTGTCTCTTTCTTGCCCTTGAGTTGTCATAATGATAAATATGTCATCGTGTCAACAACATGTTCAATTTGGCAAAGCTTGCTGTAATCATTCTATGCATCTTATGAAGTTGTGCCAATGGATTTATTTGGAGTATGTCATGCCTACTACCCTCTCCGTTTCTAAATATAAGTCTTTTTAGACATTTGAAATAAACTATGACATATGGATGTATATAGACATCTTTTAGAGTGTGGATTCACTCATTTCGCTCTGTATGTAGTCACTTGTTAGAATCTCTAGAAAGACTTATATTTGGGAACGGAGGGAGTACATGTTTATGAGATTTACATGCTTATTAGGATTTCCATGCTTGCTGTTATGTGCCTCCAAAGTCAGCATCATAATGTTGTTGTTGTGGTCCATATTTTCACTAAGTCTGAGAATCTTCTATATCATGTTTGCATCTTGTTTTGATGAATGCCATGAACCTATTGCTTCCATATATATACCATGTGGTGTTCCTTTAGCTCAATGTTATGTTCTAGCATGCCATGCTTTTGCTTGTCATGTTTTTGTGCTGCAGCTTATTTATTTCTTGCCTCCAACATGTCAACATATTAACTCTGCTCATGTATATGCTCTATTTTCCACGAAGTCATAATCTGTGATATAAAGTTTGCTTGTTGCCTTGATCATGTTGGATTACTCTTGATGCATATGGACCTGATCCTTGTTGTTATTTGAAGCATGTGATCTGTACTTTGAGTTCATGCCATGCTTGTGCCTAACTTGAACTTGTAGCATGTTGTTTTGATGCTTGTGATATGCCTAGTTGCTGTTTTGGATAGCTTGTCCTTTAAACTTGTTTCGTGTGTATGTGTTGAACCGTTGCTCCATTTTGAGTGTACTTTATATGAATCTTGCTTGGTTTTGCATGTAAATGCATCATGTCATGTTGCATCGACGTTTTGAGAGTGTGTGCTTGATGTTTGAATGCATTTTGCATCAATGCCATGTTTAACTTGTTTCGCTCATATCTTCTAGGTCGTAGCTCCGAATTAAATGAACCTTATATGTAACTTGAATAGAAAATCGTGTAGATCATCATGGTGCATCTTCAGTTGCTTTTTAACAAATTTAACAAAAGGTTTGTTTAGATCTGGACCAATTTCTAAATTTGCATATGAGGACTTACCGAAATTGTTATATGTTGTTTCCGGCCTCATTTAAACTTGCTTTGTTGTGTGTTCTTGTTTGCATCATCTCTTGCCATGAGTAGCATCATGTAGTCATATCATGCATCATACTTGGTTGAGCATCTTGTCTTGTTATGTGTTGTGTGTTTACCATGTTATTTGCTTCTTCTCGGTAGTTCCTGTTTCATGTGATCGTGAAGATTCGTTTGACTACGCTTGGTTCATCTTCGTGGCTTTGTATTCTTCATCGACTCGTTCTTCTTCCTTGCGGGATCTCAGGCAAGATGATCGTCACCTTGGATCTCATTACTATCATTTCTATGCTAGTTGTCTCGATGCTATCTCTATATGTCGCACTTCCTATCTATTGTTGTCAGCCTCTTTTTGTTGCATGGAATCTCTAACCTTTGACACTATCCCAGGAAATCGTTGTGCGGCTATGCTACCGCTTGCTCAACCCCTCTTATAGCGTTGTTAGTTGCAGGTGAAGATGAAACACTACAAAAAAAGACACATCCATGACATTTCGGGCCGAACGAAACTTTTTTCTCTCATACTTATGACACTTCTATGACAATAATTGTGACAAAACACGGTATCATCATATATGTGGTGGGGTCCTACTTCTATGAAAAAAAATCATGACAGAAAATGGGCTTTTCATCCTGGGGGGCCGGAGGCGCGGCTGCATGAGATTCTATGGGCCGTCCATGACGGAAAAAACCGTGGTCGAAGTGAGGGCGAGGAAAATATCGGGGTGTTCCCGGTTATGGTGGGTGATCGGGGCCGAGCGATGCGCGTTTCTCTCATACACGCACGCGCGTGGGTGCGAGGCATTGGGCTCTAACTAAACCCGAGCGAGGCGTTGGGATCTAGCTGAACCCGAGCGATTGCACTGCAGGCTACGCGTTACTGAACCCTAGCGATCGATCGATGGCTGTTAACTTAACCTGATCGAGCGATTCCTTCACTACTGCTGCTAACTGAAGCTGATCGATGCCGCCTCTGCATGAAAAGTGAGCGTTGCTGGGGGGATGAACAGTTCCCGGTGGGGGTGGCTGAATAGGACCCCGTGGTGTTGCCTCTGCATGAACAGGACCCCGTTCGATCGAGCCGTTTGGGGCTGCATGAACGGGACCCCATGGAGGGCTGCATGAATAGTAGATGGTGGAGGGCTGGATGAACAGTCGACCGTGGAGGGGTGGTTGAAAAAGAGACCATGGAGAGGGCTGGTTGAACAGTAGCCGGTGGAGTAGCGCGCGGTGGAGGCTGAATAGTCGCGGTTGGAGGCTGGAGGAGGTCGACGGTGGATGAACAGTAGCACGTGGAGGCTGGAGGGGGTCGACGGTGGTGATGAACAGTATCCCGTGGAGTCCCGTTTTGCGGTACGCCACACCCCTCCCGATGAACAGGACCCCCGTTTCGACCGTAGCGCTCCAATACAAGTCTGTTTCCTCCGTTTTGTGGTACGCCACACCCCTCCCGATGAACAGGACCCCCGTTTCGACCATAGTACTCCAACACAAGTCCGTTTCCACCGTTTTGCGGTATGCCACACCATTCCCAATCAACAGGACCCCAATTTCGACTGTAGGAGGTCTGTTTCCTCCGTTTGGCGATACGCCAGACCCCTCCCGATGAACATGATCCCGTTTCGACCGTGGCCGGTCGAACACAAGGCCGTTTCCTTTGTTCTACGGTACGGCAGGCCTCATTTCCATCGGCTGTTCTGTCCAAGCCTTCCCGCTGAACACGACGACGCATTCCGTTCCGACCCAGCCGGTTGGCTCCCCATGAACACGATGACGATGTTGTTTCTCTGTTCTGACCCAGCCTTGTACACAAGCCCTGGCCGTACGTACGCATGAGTAGGCATTCGAGACCCCGCCCGTACGTACGTACGTGGCCGTATTTACATTCTTTCACCCTAGCCGCTGTACATACGTGTAAATGCTATGTGCACGTGTCAGGACCCCGATCCTAAGTCACACCGATCTAGCTGTAACACGTCATATCACTTTGCGGCCTCACGCACGGTAACCCCACGGGTGCCACCTTACCTGGCCCGGGACCATTTGCGCATTTTGGCACACGTATATGACAGTGTCGCTAGCATCCATATGACAGAGAACCCGGGCCGACATGGCTAGTTATAAACCAAAAGTGGCACTAGATTACAGAGACAGGCATCCATGACCCAGCAACGAACGTGTCGGTCATCAATGTATGAACCCAAGTCGTAGCAAGCTACATGGACTTAAAGGAACAACGCGTGACATTTCCCCTAAGGGACAGACACAGGAACGAAGAAGGACACATGCCGGCCAGCCTACGTGTTCCGAGCAGTAGCAAGCTACCAAGGCTCATTGGAATCACTAGGAGGCATTTCCCTGTAAGATAGGCTACCAAAGGAAAACAACTAGGTGTCGGATCCCACACATACCAAGCATTTCAATCATACACGCAATATGCTCAATATGTGCAAATACAACATTGCATCACAACAGAACTCTATGACTCAAAGTACTTTATTTAAAAGGCTCCAAGAGCCATACATAACATATCCATACAGGTAGGGGTCACATGACCCAACACTCAAGTCATACAGTCATACAAGCACAAGCGGAAGCTACATGTCTGAGTACAGACAACTTAGAAAATAAAACAGGCTTGGTGTAGCCTGACTATCTACAAGGCCCTTCACAAGCTCCAGATCTCCGTCTGGGTGTCAAGCTATTCGTCGACGTCAACGTCTATGTAGAACCCATCAGTAGGGGCAGGATTCTCCTCTGCAACAGTTATTAAGCAAACATGAGTACAAAGGTACTCAGAAAGTCTTACCACAGAACCTATCATACATGCAACATTATCAAGGGGGGTAGTGGAGTTTATAGCAGAATGCCAGCTTTGACCTTGGCTAACCTATACTACAACTCTCAACAGATTGCAAGATGTTATTACGAACACGAGTCCTCTACTCACCACATCAATACACTACCGAGGATCCTCTTCCGTCATCCTACGGAAGGGCCATCCACGGCACTCACACTTATCTTGAGGCTTTTAGTAGTATCCATCAACTTGTCTATGAACTGTAAGAGTAACCAAGTAGTTCGTACCGCGAACAACGGCTATTCAAATAGTTTGATAACCCTGCAGGGGTGTACTTCCTCACACATGTTTTCACCACTTAGCGTCTGCACACGACATGTGCTCGACAGACTTCAAGCGAAAGCCGACGTGGGTGTAGACCACAACCTAACCAACCACTCAAGTCTCTCGTCCAGTTTTATCGCCTATTTGGGTTCCATCCGTGGGGAGATCCAGCCGGGGTGTCGCTCACGGCCCCAAACAATGTGTACAGGGTTCCCGAGTCACCAAACGGGCAATCGGTACACCGTGCCACGTACCTGTCGCATCACAACCCACCCCGAGGGTCAGCGTTGCGCACGACCTCCAGTAAACTATAAACACCAGAAACTAGTTGCAACTCCTGGACAGAGTACAAGGGCAGTCAATAAGTCGAGGGGGGTCATATTTCAGGGCCCAATGTGTGGTAGTAACTGTAACTTGAACCACACATACAGATCTCGGGTCCTAAGGACGATTCCAATGAAACAACCCAGCATGTACTCCTACATGGCCTTTCATCGATACCTTTACCAAGCGTATTCCACACCTCCTTCTCTTTATCGGTAAGATTATTTCACTCTGATCCATCACCCAGATGAACCAGACCAGACACAACTCTAAGCATAGCAGGCAACATACACAAATAGCATGGTGGATCACACATCACATGGCTCAATCAACTCCTACACATGCTAGTGGGTTTCAACTATTTACTGTGGCAATGACAGGTCATGCAAGGGAATAGGGTTCAACTACCGCAGCAAGTAGCAGTTCACACGCTATTGCCTTAATGCAGTAAAAGAGAGTAGGAGCGAGAAGATTGGGTTTGTATCGGAATGATCAATGATTGCTTGCCTGACAAGGTAGGTGTCGGGTACTGCTCTTCAGCTGGGTAAGCAGCAGTATCCTCGGGAGCAGGACCTAACACAGGGAATACCGACGATACAATCATTAACAAACAAATGCAACAATATGATGCATGTTTATGACCTGGCAAGATGCATGTGTGTTGGCTAATGCAACTAAAACCAGAAGGGTTTGAACCTATTTGAATCAAAGATTCAAATTGAAGTTCAAACTATTATTTAAATAAGTGCATTATCATGTTTTTTATGTATACAGCAAGTTAACTTGTTCAAACATGCATGAAACCAGTGCCATTAGAAAGATTGGATTTTTCTGATCATTTTTCATATATAAATCTTTTCCATCTGAGCTATGGTTGATTTTATATGATTTTTAGAAGTTTTGGGTATTTTCTGGAATTTCCTGAATTATTTTAAATCTACAAATCCCAGAAAAACCTTTACTGCGTCAGCATGACATCATGCGGACGTCAGGCAGTCAACAGGGCCAGTCCAAGTCAAACCTGACCAGTGGGTCCCTCATGTCAGTGTCACAGTTAACTAATTAACTAATTAGAATTAATTTAACACCTAAACTAGGTTTGACTTGCGGGCAGGGCCCACATGTCAGTGACCCAGGGGGTCAAACCCGTGGTCAAAACAGGTCCAACTCACCGGCGTTTAGCCGTCGGCGAGGCCAAACACGGCGGCGTGCTTCGGAAATCGCCTACGGTGCACGGCTCGAGCTGCGGTTAGGTGCATTGGAAAGCCCTTGCTGTTGCGCGTCGGATGGTGGTGGTCGTCGGACCTGGGGTGGCCGGAGACGACGGCAACGAGCTCGTCGGCGGCGACCGGCGTCGGGCGTGTGTGGAGATGCGGCTGTAGGGGCCTAGGCGATGCGTGCGTAGCACCTTTCGCATCTACGTGCTGCGGTGAGTGTGATGGACGGGTGCCAGTGACCAAATGGTCACCGGAGCATCACCGGCGGCGAGCACGGCGGCGGTGCGTGCGGGTGAGCTTTGTGCAGTACGTTCCAGGGCAAAAGAGGGCCAACGGAGAGGGCGAGGATGAAGCTAGGCTCACAGGGGTTGCAGCAAGCGTCGGAGCGAGCTCGGAGGTGGTCGGAGCTGAGCGGAATGGCGAGAGGGATCTCCGCGGCCGGAGTTGGGGAAGAAGAGGTCGGGGGCGTCTCCAGGGCAGGCGAGCGCTCGGGGCTCGGCCTGTTCGAAGCAGTCGAGGACGGCGGAGACGATGGACACCAAGGCGGGGCTCAGGGACGACGGTGGACGCGGTTTCTACGACGGTGCGAACACGGCGGCGTCGGCCATGGCGCGGGGAGAGCGAGGGAGAGGAACTGGGGGAGGTGGAGGTGTCTGCGAGGTCGGGGAGGACGTGGACGATCGAATCATCCCTCCAGGACGGCGAGAGGATGAAGCAGGGCGGCGGGCAGCTGCGTGGCGCGCGGCGCGGTCGCCGTCGAGCACCTGCCTGCCTGCCTGGCCGAGCCAAGCAGCTCGCTGGAGCGGCAGCTGGGCTGGGCCGGCAGGTGGGCCGGGTGGGGCGCCAGGTAAGCTTTTCTCTCTCCCTTTTTTTCTATTTTCTTTTCTGTTTCATTTCTTTTGCAGCTTTGTTCATTTAAATAAAATGCCAGAGCATTTTTGTAACTCATAACACTTGTCATACCTACTGTATATATTAAGAACAGTAGGAAACATTATAGTTTATGATTATTTGAGCATTTAAAATATTTTATAGCATTTAAATGCCCAATTTCAAATAACATATGATTTAATCCAAAGCCCTAGAGTGTCCTAGAAAATTGTGCACCATTTTTGGCAGAGGTTTAATACCAAGGCAGAAATGATGAACATTTTTGAAGGGCATTTTGGGTACATTGGAAAATATTTTAGCAAACCCTAGTTGTTAGGAGAAGGGTGCTGGGGTTTCTGTTAATCCCATTTCAAGTTTCTTTGAAAGTAGACATGATGCACACTCTAGTTAGGTCCAAATGCAAGTGCTAACTAGGGATGTGACAGCACGCCTCTACTATGACACGTGCGCGCCTCTACATCGACCAGTATGTACGTACACGTTCGCGACCAGAATGAGAACGCTACATATGCTTCGACCAGGTGGGTCCCGACTGTCAGGCACTTCCTTGCGTGCGAAGATGTAGCTGCTGGGTCCCAGCAGTCAGGGGGGCGAATCGTTTTTTTTTTTTTTGCCCGGACGCACTTCCTTGCGGGCGAAGATGTAGCTGGTGGGTCCCAGCAATCATGGGGAAATGTTTTTTCTCGAAATACGGTGGCCCGTCCGGTGGGTCCCCGATGACAGGTGGAGAAATAATTATTTTGCGCGTAATAAGGGGGCACTTCCTTGCTGCAGTCACAGACCCAGCTGTCAGCCTCTCCATGTATAGTCCACATCCGATGCAAAGCCGTTCCTTGACCACGTTGAACACGCCGCACCGAGAGCACCAGGGCGCTAGACGACGGCGAGGCCTAAGAAGGGGACGACGCGAAGCCGGCGAAGACGCGGCAGTGGAAGCCCGCGCGGAGAGGAGTACAAAGGTTCACTGGTTCGGCTGCAGTGTGAGGCTGCCGTCGCCGCAGAATAACAGGGGGTGTGGGTGAGTGGAGGGATGGCCTAGCCAGCGATGGGAGTAGTAGGGGGCGGTGAGGCCTCCGCGCCAGCACAGCCGACCACGGGAGGCAGGAGCATGAGGCACGACCGGCGCTGGTTTGCTAGCTAGTTTGGGCGGCTGGAGCAAGAAGACCAGAGGTTGAAGAAGCACTACGGTCGTTTGATGGACATCGTACGGTCACTGGAGCTAGAATCGTGCATATTGACTAAGTTGACAAATCCCTCCATCCCCGTCAACTTAGTAGGCCCACAAGTCAGCCTCCCACTTTACTGGGTCCCAGCTAACAGGGGGAGTACTCATTTTTTTGTGCGTAATAAGGAGGCACTTCCTTGGGTGCGAAGATATAACTGGTGGGTCCGAGCTGTCAGCGGCGGTAACGTTTTTTGGTGAAATACAGAGGCCCTTTCGGTGGGTCCCAGATGTCAGGTGTAGGAATCATTATTTTGCGCGTAATAAGGAGGCATTTCCTTGCGTGCGGCCGTGGACCCAGCTGTCAGCCTCTCCACGTATAGTTCACTTCAGATGCATGTCGGTCATTGACCACGTTGACCAGGCCACACCGAGATCACCAGGGCGGAGGGCGATGGCGAGGCCTAGGAAGGGAATGACACGGAGGCAGGGAAGACTCGGCAGTTGTTTCCCACGAGGAGGGGAGTACGATTGTACAAGGGTTTACTGGTTCGTCTGCGGTCGCCGGAGAATAACAGCAGGTGTGGGTGAGTAGAGGGATGGCTAGGCCAGCGATGGGAGTAAGGTGGGGCGGTGATGCCTGCACGGCAGCACACCCGGCCACAGGGAGGAGAGAGCAGGCAGTCCCGCCGGCGCTTTTTTGAGCGGCTGGAGCAGGAAGAGCAGAGATTGAAGAAGCACGACGGCCGTTGGATGGACATCCAACAGTCACTGCTTGCGCGTCAACCTTTTTTTTAGGAAAACCTTAAATATGTGGAAAACATCATACATCCCATTTACCATTATTAATAATATTTTACAGCCCATTTGTTAATTCTTAATGTTTTTTTGTAGCCCATATTCTTTTTGTTAGCATGACAACCCATATTGTGGCCACGGTTAAAAAATTATACGAAATTTTGCATATTTCAGTGCGGTCCGAACTGTTTTTAATTCCGAAATTTTGAGTCACATTCAAACTGACTTTAAAAATAAATGTATATCAATATAAAATTCAACAAATTGTCCACGCATAAAAATCAATGCAATTTAAAATCTCCAAATGAAAAATTTCTTGAAACTAATTGCCGGTTTGATGCGTTTTAAAATGTACAACCCATTTCTCATTACTGATAGGCCATTTTCTCGGCCAGCCGAATGAAGCTCTCCTCGTCTTGAAAGATTTGCAGCCCAACAGGCCTGACAAGCGACTTACTTGGCAAATCACAAAAAAACTGGGCTGTGGCCGTGGACCCAGCTGCGGCCGTGGACCCAGCTGTCAGCCTCTCCACGTATAGTACTCTTCCGATGGAAGTCGTTCATTGACCACATTGACCACACAATACTGAGAGCACCAAGGTGGTCGACGACGGCAAGACCTAGGAAGGGGAAGACATGGAGCTGGGGAAGACGCGGCAGTGGAGGCCCACGCTGACAGGAGTACGAGGGTTCACTGGTTCGGTTGCGGTGTGAGGCTGCCATCGCCGCAGAATAACAGGGGGTGTGGGTGAGTGGAGGGATGGCCTGGCCAGTGGTACAAGTAGTATGGGGGCGGTGAGGTCTCCACGGCAGCACAGCCGTCCATGGGAGGCAGGAGCAGGTGGCACGACCAGCGCTACTTTGGGCGGCTGGAGCAAGAAGACCAGAGGTTGAAGAAGAACTATGGCCATTGGATGGACATCGTACGGTCACTGGAGCTAGAATCATTCATATTGACTAACTTGACAAAGCCCTCTATCCCCGTCAACTTAGTAGGCCCACAAGCCAGCCACCCACTATGGTGGGTCCCAGCTAGCAGGGGGTATTCATTTTTTTGTGCGTCATAAGGAGGCACTTCCTTGCGCGTGAAGATATAGCTGGCGGGTCCGACCTGTCAGCGGGGGGGGGGGG